>CM051456.1:28500056-28614419 GCA_028274465.1 Plantago ovata | reverse complement strand
GTGCTGAAAAACGCACTGCTCCGTGACTACTCGTGGCCCCAGACACAACGAAGTTGTTGAAAAACGACAATCACTGAAAAACTATGCCTCCGTCATATCTTGACACTGCAAAGTGTGAGATGTTGATGCAATGGGGAGGGTTTGCAAAAGAAAAGTACATTAGGTACTTTTATGAACAAGAACTTGATGACCAAAATGAAGAGGCGCTTGAGTTCATCAAGCAGCAAGGCCTCATGAACTTTATCTCTGCTCGCACTAAGCAAGTGAGCATGATTGATACAATGGAATTCTACAACAATGCAGAAATCCAGTCCCTTACAGACAGTAATGGAGTCACTGAAAAAGTGATCCTTACTTATGTTCAGAACACGCAAATCGTCCTGAAATGGACTGATTTAGCGGAGATTTTTCAGATTCCAACCACTGGAACTGAAGATGACGTCACTGCTACTGACGAAGAAATAGAAGCTTTCTACAGTGACGTCAGAAATGCAAAAATGAAGAAAGGCGAGATAGCTCCCGTGACTTGGACAAAGCACGTTAAGAGAAAGCATCTCTGCCATTCACTTGGTCTAGTAGCTCTGCTACTGATAAAAGTTCTTGACTCCCAAGTTGGAGGAATTGACCAAGTAGGCCTGAGAAGATGACCATTGCTGATGCATATCTATGAAAATAAATCGGAACTTAACTGGGCTAAGTACATTTTCAACAGGCTTGTTGATTGTGTCACTAAGTTAAAGGTAAAGGTAGAAGACAACAAGGTCTCACCTTCCTTTCCAGTTATGTATGGAATCAAGATATGCTATATCCTTGAACATTTCAGGATTCAGCTAAGAAACCCATTGCCAATCAAGAAATCTGTGTGCAATGTGGGAAGATCTTTCTACAAGCAGAATGTACCTAAGATTGCTGGAAAGAAAACTAAGAAGACAACAACTGCAAATGTTGTCAACACAAGCCAGCAAGAAAGGTATACAACAGCTGCAGATGTTACCACTCAGCAACTTAGAGATGAAACTGCTGTGGATGGTGGTAACACAAATAAAACTGCTGTAGGAAATCAACAAGGTACGTGTACAACACCTGTTGCTGAAAAGGCAACAATAGATGACTCTGGGAAACTGGAGAAATCTAAAAAGAAAAAGAGGAAAGCTGATGATGACACTCATACTGCAGCGTCATCAGCAAATCCCGTACCTAAGAGGAAACGGACAAGCAACAAAAGAAAGAAGACACTGGCTTCTCATTCAATCCCTAATGTCCAAGACTCCTCAGTCAATTCCCAGACAAATGCTGAAACGCATTTGCCAGTAGATGTTGCTGAAATAATTACTGAAGCATATGTCAGCAATGTTGAAGTGTTTGCGGAAGCCTTCAACAATCAACTTAATGTTGATAACTCTACTGAGAATAGACCACAAGGCAGTGGAAATGAAATTCCTGCCCAAGTCCCAGATATCTACATTGTAGATATTCCAAATGATCCAACTAAGGAACCAGCAAGTGACATTGCTGATGATCTGCAAAGAGCGGCACTTGCTAATGCTGCTGAAAAGATGGTTGCTGAACAAGCAACTCATCAAGTTGCTGAAACCCAGCTTGCTGAAGAACCAGTTGCTGAAATAGCAATGGTTCCAGTTCCTGAAGTTGCTGAAACTCAAGAAGCATTATTCAACGACGCATCTCGTGATGCTGAGAATACTGGCCCAAGTTCACCAAAGACATCAATTGACAAAGTCTAGCTTGTTCTTGAAGATTTAAGCAAACAAATGGAGTTGGAGATTGAAGAATCATCCAACAAGTCAATTGATCTCTTCATGACAAGCAGTGAGCTTAAAGGTCAAGATGCTTTTGCTCAACTTGTCATTTCAGAGACAAGGGAGATTGCTGAAACCGCACAGCTTTCTCAAATAGAGCAAAATCAGAAGTCTGCTGAAGAAACAGTCCCAGAAGCTGAAGAAACTGTTAATGCTGAAAGGACTGAGCCACAACCTGTCCTTCCTTAGCAGGTAGTTAATTCAACCATCAGTAGAACTTCAAATTCTGAAAATTGTTCTTTTGCTAAAATTATTCTTTCTCTACAGACTTCTCAAGATGCAAGTTAGATGGTTGTTGAAGCATCTGCACCAGAACCAACACTCCCTGCTCAGCAGGTAGTTAATAATTTTGGTATAAAAACTAAGTTTGACAGCTTAGTACTTGTGTCTAATTTTAATTTATTTCAGGATGAACAAATGGAGGATGCTACTCAAGCTCCTCATGGAATGGAAATTGTACTACATGAGCTTGCTGACTCTCAGCAGGTAAATCATGTTTCAGATATAAACTCTAAAACAATTCTCCAAACCAATCCTGATCTAAATAAAATTCTTTTTCAGGCTCAAAAGGAGACCACTGAAGTGGTACTCATCACTGAAGATCAGCAAGTAAGTTCTGAAGAACTTTACTTGAACTTCAAGCGGACAACTTTGTCAAGAGTTGCTAATTCTGTCAGCAACTGGCAAAGGTACAGGAGAATGGACTTCTCAGATCTTCACCATCATCTCTCAAACGAGAAAAAGAGAACTTCTCTGTTAAAGCTCGAAACATTTGTCCACTCCATCCTTCCTGAAGAAATGACATATTCTCAGCAAATGAGTTCAAATCTGATTGCTCAAATCAGAGAGAATATGAAGGCCAAATTTAAGAGTGCCTCTCCAGCTGAACAAGCTGTGATGCTCAAAGGTCTTTTTGTTCCTGTGGTGGCTGATCCCCACAAGTTAACTGAGGAAGAGGAAGTGACAAGTGTTGCTTTGTATAAGCACGTTGAGCTAGTCATTCTGACAGATGATGAAGAAGAAGAGGAAGATGAGAACATTCCCACTGATCCCAGTGATGATGAAGGGAATGATTCTGAGGACAAGAAAGACGACGATGATGACAATCAAGGTCCCAGTCCTGGTGCTGGTGGATTGAAGTTAACAGTTGCTGAAAATACTCCAACTGACAATCAGCAAGCTGAACAACAACAATCTCAGCAAGAATCTCAACCTCCTCCTGCTGCTGCTGAAAATCAAGCACCTGTGCAAGGTGCTGATACTGAAGAAGAATACGCCAGAAAAAGGGCTGCCTTGAAAAATGGCAAAAGTCTAGTTTCTGATGCCAAGGTTACTGAAGAAAACCTTGAAGATGATGTTGAAGAAGATGAAGATTACCAACAAGCTCTACAAAACAATTTCGTGATCCATGCAAGGCATACGTAGGATCTGGAAATTGGTGAATCTTCAAGACAAAAATCAAAGGAAGTTCCATCCCTTCCACTTACTACTGGCGAAACTCCAGTTATTGAGTCTCAAACGTTGCCTTCAGCAACTACTCAATTAAAACTAACTACTGGCGAAACTCCAGTAATTGAGCCACAAACTCAATTGAAACAACTAACTACTGGTAAAACTCCAGTCGTTGAGTCTGAAGCGTTGCCATCAGCAACCACTCAACAAAAATGAAGTGAAGCTACTGACAAAGGCTCAAAAGTCGCTCAACTTGATGAATCTAAGGATGATGACGACTTGTCAGAAAATGAAGATGAACAATCCAAGCGAGACCCAAAAGTTGTTCAGCTTCCTCCTCCTGATTACATCAATGATTTAGACGATGGTCTAAGAGCAGAATTGCTGATGCGTGATGATCAGTTTGCTTCAGAAATTAAGGTTCATTCCTTAACACCTCATTTAGTGTCATTCCCTAGAGTTGAGGAGTTTACTCTCAGAATTCTAGCACTAAAGCAAGTCCATGATGCCTGCAAAGCTGAGGATGAGGCATTGCTTGCTGAGAGCCCACTTCACATTGGAAAAATATTGGCTACAGTGCTGAGACGCACTACAACTTTGACAATAGCTCAGAAAGACATCAGTCTTTATCACAAGAGCTATGAACAAGATGTAAGTCAGGCGCTCAAGCTTGCAAAGAATGCTCTCGTCAAGGCTCAGAATA
The DNA here is from genome assembly GCA_028274465.1 of Plantago ovata. Taxonomy (NCBI): domain Eukaryota; kingdom Viridiplantae; phylum Streptophyta; class Magnoliopsida; order Lamiales; family Plantaginaceae; genus Plantago; species Plantago ovata. The sequence continues at coordinate 28,610,447 of CM051456.1, read as the reverse complement.
TTATGGATGAGAAGGCCGCAACAGAGAAAAGACATGAAGAGAACATGATGAATATTCAAAAAGAGTTGTCCACAATGAACTCTGACCAACATGCAATCATCATGAAATATAACAGTCTCAACACTCTTGCTGAAAATTTCAATGAGTTTTATTCTCTGCACATCACTCCGATGTTGCAATCCATGTCTAAGGGGGAAGAAAAGAAAAGATCCAGAAAGAGAAACCAATCTCCTCCTCCTCCCGTTGCTGATGTGCCTTTGCCCATAGAACCTCTTGCTGAAAAAGAGCAAAGTTCTAAAAGGCAAGCAGAATCTGAGTTAAATTCAGCAAGTACCAAAAAGAGAAAAACTGCTGCTGAAACTCAAGGTTTCTGTCACACTGAAAGTCATCACAATCTGAATGAAGATGATGATGAAGATGATGACAATCAAATAATAGCTCAAGCTATAAGAGCTAGACCCTTAACACCCTTAACTCCGTCTAGCCATTCAAAGCATTTTTCGTCTGACTCTTCAGCAAGAGATCAAGACAATGCTAAATCAAGAAGAAGAAGGCAAAGACAGGAAGAGAAAAGGCTGGCCAACATTGCTATTGGCTCCGGCATTGAATATACAAAGACCAGCAATGAGGAAACCACTCAGAATGTAATCAGAAACATTCATGGTTGCTGGATCTTAAAGCTGGAAGACTTGCTGGTAAATGAGTTCTTTCCTACAGCCATATTGAATCAAATGTTCAAATGGATTGAACTCAAGGTCCAAAGAAATCAAAGGGAAGAATCCCTCCCAAGAAATGTTGCTGGGAAATGGTTGAATCTAGAGGTCTATGTAAGAAGAGTTGCCATTGGTAAGACATACAAACAGGAACAAAATCTGATCAAACCACCTGGCATTGCTTACTACTCAGACCCGGTAACAAAGAAACCTAAGAAGAAACTTGGATTGATTCCTTATGAGTACTTGATGAATGTGTATTTTACACTTTCATTCGAGTCTTTTTCACCTATTTTAGCTATCCTCTATGTTAATTTAGCTATATTTTAGTACATTTTATTAGAATAGTGTCACGTTTCCCTTTAGATTTTATTTTACAGGTTTTGGTTGAAATTCGGAGATTTCTGGGCAATTATATTGAAGTTTACAAGGAATTGGTGTTCCAGAAGCCTATTTGGAGTATCTGAAGGTTTCCGGATAGGATTTGGAGTCTAGGGGTCGAATCTGGAGGTTAGAAGGCCATTAGAAGTCTAAAACCGAGTCCGAAAAGGTGAAGAAATCCAAAAACACGGAAATTCCGCGAAAAACCTCTGGGGCGAACCGCCGCACTGTGGGGCGAACCGCCCGGTGATATTTCGGGGCCTATATATAGTGCTCAGTTTTTCTCCGAAAATCATATCTCTCCAAGCCTACTTTCTCACCTCTGTCTATAGTTTTAGGTAGGAACTTCCCGGGGCCTGTCCTAGGAGTTCCATAACTTAGGGGACACTTTTTCATAGCAGTTTGGAGCTCGTAGGACCGCAATCATCCGGAGATTGACAACCTTCGGTAACTTTGTATCTTACAAGTTTTATTCTACTTATTTTATATTCTTTCAACATGTTTTCTTCTATGATATCTGTTGATTGCATGCTTATTATGAGTAGCTAATCTTATCATTGGTGGTAGTATGTGAATTCTTAGCGAGGGAAGATAATCATGCTAATGGCTATATCGCGCATTATACTCCGTGTCATTGCTTTATATCGTTGATCAGTTGTAACCAAAATTCTCGTATGTTGTATTGATCATTATGCACAATTGGACACTAGTCGACCATCAGACCAATTATATTCGTAGTGTTGAATAATTACGGAACACATTAGGACAATCGTGTTGACTAGTCAGACCAAATTATCTTCGTAGAGCTTAATACTTGCAATAGGACACTAGATTGATTCAAAGATCTCTATGCAAGACCGAGGAATTTATGCATGATTATCGACCCATTATGCTAAGAAGGACCATACTATCACCAATCTCCATTATCTGCTTGAAACCCACTATTGTTATCTGTCAGTTGTTTTATATTCTCTTGTTAAATAGATAAAGCTAGTTATAGTCCTGAGAGAACGACACTCGAGTCATTCTGCTACTACACTACGGTTTTCGTTGTAGTTGTGGATTGCCTTTGGCTAAATAACAAATATTATTTGCTGAATCGAGACCCGACAAATCTCCGTTCATCAAATTGGCGCCGTTGCCGGGGACTATACTCCTTTTTTCTGTTTAATTTGTTTTTATTTAAAGCTTTAGATTCCTAATTCTATTAGTTTTAGTTTTTCTTTTTAATCTTTCTCTGATACTGCTTTCCTAGTCTGTTTCTAATAACCTTTCCTAGTCCGTTACAGATTGTGTATGCCGAGTACACGTTCTGCAGGAACACCGCTTGCTGATTCAATTGCTGAGATCGATAGAGTCTACCACCAAAGAAGGCGACTCCTTTTCAAGGAAATCGACGGAATGGCAGAAGCTAGACCACTGAAGGCATGGGTTCAACCCACCAAGGATCGTATGAGGGGACCGGCGATTGTTCTTTCGCCTGCAACCCGAGATCTGGAGATTAAGAACCACGCATTCCAACAACTTCCGAGGTTCTATGGCTTATCAAGGGAAGATGTGATGGGGTACTTGAACGATATCGATGATTTCGTCAACCAACTCCCACGACCCGGAGCTGACATAACAACGGATGAGTTGAGGATGAAGGTTTTTGCTATGGGACTTGGCGACAGAGCCAAGTCATGGCTGAATTCTCTACCAGCCGGCTCACTGGACACTTGGGAAAAGGTTTTTTCAGCTTTCATGGAGAAATACTTCCCACACACTTTGACTACCGCGCTAAAGGCGCAGATCACTGGATTCAAGCAGGACTATGATGAGACCATCTACACCGCATTCGACAGGTTCCAAGATCTCACGAACAAGTGTCCTCACCATGGTTTTGAACTTTCTGACCTAGTCCAACACTTCTACAATGGACTAACCTTCGAGAACCAACAAGTGGTGGATTTCCAATGCCGAGGCAATATTTGGGAGGAAACCGCAGAAGCCGTCTGGGCAGTTTTCGTAAGGCTTGCTAAGGGTTCGCAGTTCAAGGACCCAAGAGCAATGGTTAGGAGACATGGACCTGAAGCTCCACCGACTCAAGAAGCCCCTATATACAGGGGGAATGGGGATCAATTAGAGTGCTTTACCAACGAATTGAAGCAAGTCCTCAAGAGCGCCACCGGAACAACTGTTTCGAATGAAGTATGCCGAATATGCAAGAACTATGGGCATGGGGATCATATGTGTAGATCGGAGCTGGTATACGATGATGGCAACTGGGCTCGAGGAGGCGAAGAAGAAGCCTTTGCTACGGAGTTTGGTACTCAAGAAGTTAGTTACGGACAAGACGGTATGAATCCTCGAGGTGGATTCTGGAGAAGAGGATACCGCAACAATCAAGGATATGCACCGGCTAACCAAACTTATGGACCCAACCAAGACCGTAGTAGGCTAAACTATGGTAATGACCATTGAGAAAACCCCACTCCGAAAGAGCCACCGAAGTCGAAGTCGGCTCAACTGATGGAGAACTTGCAGAAGATGGTCGATCACACACAAAGTTTTCTCAAACTTTATGAAGAAGACTCCGAGAATACTAGGGCAAGGCTCGATAGGTTGGAAGAGAGCACTAGACTTGCCCATCAAAAGATGCAAGAGTTGATCGACCGAGGAGCAAGTAGGGAGCAAGGCAAACTGCCTAGCAACATTGTAAAGACGAATGCCATTACGTTGGCTGGTGATGTACCTGACGGAGTCACCGCCGAGAAGGTTGTTAGTTGCGAGTGTTGCATGAAGGAAGAACTTCTAGAGGCTGAGGAAGAAGAGAAGGGCCTTGGTTCTGACACAAGTGATGAGGAGGAAGAGGATCCCGAACCACTCCCTAAAAGTTTCGATGTTAAGGTAGGGATTGGTGAGCTTGAAGATGTCCGTGCCTCACTAGATACGGGATCCTACTCAAACATAATTCCTTTGAATGTGTTTGAAAAGAGCAACATTGGAAAACTATCTGAGCAAAGGGCTATTGTACAACTGGCGGATGGATCCTTTATGAGACCTGAGGGTGTTGTGAAAAATGTGTTGGTCAAGATTGGTGAAGCATCTATATACACCAATTTCGTAGTTATGCCGGCATCTGCACCTGGGACGGGGGATGTCATACTCTTAGGGCAAACATTCTTGACCAAGCTATGCTCCGTAATGGACATCTACCAAAGAACTTGCACCATCGAAGTGGAAGGCAAGCGGCACGTATTGCAAGCCATACCTGATCCACCAGAACCGCCTGATATTACTACTCACTATTGTGGTCTTGTAGCCTATATTCTTTCTTATTCACAGGTTCGTAGCATGGAGAGAAGATCAATGAAGGAGAAGTCTAGTACCTGCAAAAAGAGGAGATAGGCGCAGACAGGAGTCGAGTCAAAGACTTTAAACAATAACGCTATCCGGGAGGCAACCCGGAATCTTTTATCGCTTTCTTTACTGCTTTTCTGCATGAATTCATTCTTGAACTATTTGCTTCTCATACGCGAATTTGTTCATGTGTGTGTCGTATGTGTTTTTGTTTAAGTGAGATTTTTCGAGTGGTTTTTTGAAAAAAAATTGGTTTCGGGGATTAAAACCGCATTTTTCTGACGACGGGAACCACGGGGCGAACCGCCCCGTGTGGGGCCAACCGCCCCACGTCCCCAGATCTTCAATAATGCGGATTTGAACCCCAAAACCTTATTTTCTTCATCCTTCTTCATCCATACTCCCAAAAAACCCGAAAAGTGCGATTTTGCTTCTAAATCTTCACAACTTCTTCGTTTCTTGACCAAATTGAGTGTTCTTTAGCTTAATTCGAAGCCTATTACATGATCTAACATCCTATCCGAACAGATTTCATCCTAATTAGTTAGATTTGCAGATCTGAGGTATCATCTTTAAGAACCCTAATTTTCGAATTTGGGGGTTTTCTAATTTGAGCTTCAATTATGCTTGTTTGATGCATGGGTATGTTGTTTATATGATTAGACATGTTATTTACTATCAATTGCATGCTAAATTTTGATTAAATTGTTGATTTGGGTATTTTGCTATTAGATGATATATCTTGTTGTGCATTATGTCTTTATCTTTGATTTCTCACATATGGATATGTTTATTGGTGTAATGTTGGTGGATTTGACGATAGAATGCTTATTAGTTGAGAATGAGGATTTATGCTGGTCGAATTTTTGCGCTGCTATGGTATGAATTGAGCCTTGTTATCAAGGATATTGGTTGTTTAGTAAGAGCATGATGTGATGTATTGCATGTAGTAGTTACGTTGATATATTGCATAATGAAGAAGCTAGGCTAGACATTGCGGTTTGGGGAGTTCGATTGTTGATTTTATCACTTGTGTGTTTCATTTTTACACTAGTATGTATTTGAGTCAGTTTTGAGTCATTCGAGGTGCTAACAGCTATTTGTAGGTACCATACCAAGGGGAAGGAGCATTTCCGTATGATCGCTGTGAAGAACCATGTCAAGGAAGGTGAACTCGCTAGATGTGCGTTCGAGCCAAGGGGTTTGGCAACAACGTCGTGGATTATCCAAGAGGAGAAGCTAGAGTACGCCTGGAGTAAGGACTCCTATGCCTATTCATGCACCACCGAAGGGTCAGAAACCACTATTATGTCAGCACTCCATCACGAGGACTGCAGAGTTCGAGTGAACAGGAAGGCACCGGGACAGTCTTGCCACAACGGATTCGATCTTGAGTCCGAAGTTGCTCGAAGGTTCCGAAGCGCTAGCTTGGTTCCAAAACGTAATGACATGGGTACCCAGCACCTTGTTGGGGTGCCCCTTACCTGCCTCTAAAGTGAACATCATATAGACATCGGTCGGATACACGGTAGAGAATGTGGACAAAATTGGAGAAAAAGGTAGAAGACTTCTGAGTGTCCGAGCGGCTTACTGAAACCTTCTCGTGGTGTAAAACGTTGGAGGGGGAGGTCCTGATACCACTGCCCTTTCCCCTTCAACAGTCCACATTCTATTGGAAGGCTTCAGGATGGGGGATTCCATAACAGCGCCGGGCACTCTTGAGAATTCTACCTGCCACTACAACTCTACTAGTGAGGATGTGCGTGACAGTAGTGACAATGAAGGCCATACGGGCAATGATGACTCTGATAGGGGAGTTGCTCCTGTCCGGCCTATAAATCGAACTACTGCACCTGCCAGAAGACCTGATGACTACCTATGAAGCTCACAGAGAAGGCCCAATAACCCACAAGCAGCATACTCAGCCGACCGAGGCCAAACCATGGGGTAACATCTAGTATCATATATTAATTCCTCATTTTCCTACTGCTAGGGACTAGCGTTAATTTCATGAGGGGGGATAGGATTTAAGTGTTCTGATGTTGTTAGTTTGGAGCTTGGTATTGGTAGGATGAGTATAGTACCTCACATGCTTTATCCGTCTGCATTTGCATTTGCACGTTTACTGCTTTCTTAGATTTTTTAGGTTGCATTTCACTATATTAATCCTAGGATAGTTTTGCATGTTTTATATGGAGTTTATTGCCGAATTTTTTGAACTTTTTTATTGGGTAGATCAACTAGCTATGCCATTTATCGTATGCTTCATCTCTATGAATTTGTTTGAGGTTTTCCTCGCTTGGCTTGTCACATTTATGTATTTCACTTAGTTGAGCTAGGTAGTCTCGACATCACTTAGTGGTGTTTTCTCTACTGCGGTTCACGAAGGCCTTTATAATAGGATGATGCATGTTAGGTTCTTATGGTTGTTTTCCCAAGTAATTATGTACCTAAGAGGCAACAAGTCTTCACCATGCTTTGAGATTGCTAAATGCCTAGGAAGGAGGTAGTGTGAGTTTGTGTGATCCTTTCTTTATAACCTATTCTTCCGAATAGGTTTGGGGAGGGGGTTACACCATCATAGACTTGTTTCTGTTTTTCATTTTCGTATCGTGAGTTTATTTTCTTTTCCGTAAATTTTGTACTCCAACCTATTCTTGCGAATAGGTTTGGGGAAGTTGTGTGAGTCACATTTTATTTCTCTCTTTGTTATGCTACTGCTGGGCTAGAAAAAAAAAAGAAAATTTCCAGAAAACAAAAAAAGAAAAAGAAAAAAGAATCTGGAAAGGAAAAAATAAAAAAAAGAAAAGACCCCAAAAAAAGCAAAGAAGGGTCCAAAAAAGAAAGCCAAATAGCAGTTTAGCAAAGTGTTGAGTCTTTTCCATTTCTGTAATGTTCGTAATCGTGTTTTTCTCTTTTTTGTCTTGAGTATTATCAGTTCTAGACCACCCTCGTCCTGCCATTCAGGAAGTGGTGAATAGCTTAAGACTTTACTTAAGAGATGGGTAGAATAGGGGAGAGTTATCTTTTATAGGGAACCCTCCTTCGTTTGATGAGAGCCAGTACTGGTTCTACCTCTTTTGAGGAAAAGTCTTAACATGGTGGAACAGCAGTAAGTCCTCAGTTTCATAGGCACGGGGCAACCATTCGTATCTTAGCATGCATCATTACGTCGTCACTGACTAGGTCCAGGTAGAGAATGTTACGAGAGACTATCTTTTCTTGACATAAGTGCTTATGTGGATGTGTATAAGTCAATCGAGGTATTCTTCAACCTATATTCATGCTTTGATTTATATGGTTTTTGTTCATATGTTATTTGGTAGATTCAGTAGATTAGTTTATTTTATTTGGCATGAAACTCCATTTTTGTGTCTTGCATGTTTTTTGTATTAGAGTCTAGCTTAGTTGCTTGAGGACAAGCAAAGGTTCGGTTTGGGAAGTTTGATGAATGTGTATTTTGCACTTTCATTCGAGTCTTTTTCACCTATTTTATCTATCCTCTATGTTAATTTAGCTATATTTTAGTACATTTTATTAGAATAGTGTCACGTTTCCCTTTAGATTTTATTTTACAGGTTTTGTTTGAAATTCGGAGATTTCTGGGCAATTATATTGAAGTTTACAAGGAATTGGTGTTCCAGAAGCCTATTTGGAGTATCTGAAGGTTTTCGGATAGGATTTGGAGTCTAGGGGTCGAATCTGGAGGTTAGAAGGCCATTAGAAGTCTAAAACCGAGTCCGAAAAGGTGAAGAAATCCAAAAACGCGTCGAAAATGGGGAAATTCCGCGAAAAACCTCTGGGGCGAACCGCCGCACTGTGGGGCGAACCGCCCGGTGATATTTCGGGGCCTATATATAGTGCTCAGTTTTTCTCCGAAAATCATATCTCTCCAAGCCTACTTTCTCACCTCTCTCTATAGTTTTAGGTAGGAACTTCCCGGGGCCTGTCCTGGGAGTTCCATAGCTTAGGGGACACTTTTTCATAGCAGTTTGGAGCTCGTAGGACGCAATCATCCGGAGATTAACAACCTTCGGTAACTTTGTATCTTACAAGTTTTATTCTACTTATTTTATATTCTTTCAACATGTTTTCTTCTATGATATCTGTTGATTGCATGCTTATTATGAGTAGCTAAACTTATCATTGGTGGTAGTATGTGAATTCTTAGCGAGGGAAGATAATCATGCTAATGGCTATATCGCGCATTATACTCCGTGTCATTGCTTTATTTCGTTGATCAGTTGTAACCAAAATTCTCGTATGTTGTATTGATCATTATGCACAATTGGACACTAGTCGACCATTAGACCAATTATATTCGTAGTGTTGAATAATTACGGTACACATTAGGACAATCGTGTTGACTAGTCAGACCAAATTATCTTCGTAGTGCTTAATACTTGCAACAGGACACTAGATTGATTCAAAGATCTCTATGCAAGACCGAGGAATTTATGCATGATTATCGAGCCATTATGCTAAGAAGGACCATACTATCACCAATCTCCATTATCTGCTTGAAACCCCCTATTGTTATCTGTCAGCTGTTTTATATTCTCTTGTTAAATAGATAAAGCTAGTTATAGTCCTGAGTGAACGACACTCGAGTCATTCTGCTACTACACTACGGTTTTCGTTGTAGTTGTGGATTGCCTTTGGCTAATTAACAAATATTATTTGCTGAATCGAGACCCGACAAATCTCCGTACATCAGTACTTCTATCTCACTGCTAAGGATCAAGAAGAAGATCTTCTCTGGCTAAGAAAGATTCATCCGAAAAGCATTTCAGATACACAGCTTCTCCATGCCAGCAATTGGGGCATGCATTTGTGGGTAATTAATTAAATGGAAATGAATACTGAAAAGCATCATCATACTGCCTGCATAAACGCAAGAATTCTTCAACTACAAGTCCGTAGGCTTCTGGAAACTACGAAAAGGATTGTGTTGAATTCACTGCACTTGCTGAGAAGAGTGTAAGAGAGATTTTGAGAAAATCCTCTGAAAGAGCTTAAGTCCCTGCAATAGTTTTTTGTTAAAATTTTGTTTGCTGATTCTGCTTATGTTATCTATGCTTTCTCTTGTAAACATCTGAATGATAACTATCAGCAATGAATTCTTTTGACTCTTATTGGTTTTTGATTATGCAATTTACTTATGCTTACTGTTTAATTATTCAAGTATGCTTGCATTAATCAACTGATTTATTCAACATCAGAAACCTCTAAAAGGGTAACAATTAATTTAGTCACGGATTGCTAACATCAAAAAGGGGGAAATTTGTTAGGAAACTTGTAATTTTGATGAACAATTTACCATGCTAAATTAAGGAAAGTCCAGTAACTAGTACTCTTAAGGTCCATAGGAATTTAGAATTTTAAGGAAATCGTAAAAAAGGAACGTTTGCTGATGACTTAGTTAGGTGCTAGATAAGTTATTTCTTTTGTGTATGACGTATTTTATTTTCTGAGAAGAAAAAATAACTTATTGACACTTTAGCTTATGATGTATCTTATTTTCTGAGAAGAAAATAACCTATTGAAGCATTTGCTGAAGATATATTTTGTTTATTATAAACAATTTATTGAAACAAATAGAAACCGCTCAGAATCTTGAAGACTTTTGAAGATCTGAAGACTTGAAGATTTGAAGATCTGAAGACTAGAAGATTGCTGAAGACTGGTATTTACAAAGGCACGTGTTGTTCAGAAAGTGAAATGTTCAGCAACAGCATTGCATAAGTGAAAATCTGAAAGACAGAGTAGGTTGTGTTTGCTCAAACTGAGACTGACCACTTGCTGATAAACATATGTTACCTCTTGCTGAATGTACGTGAATTTGCACTCCAATGTTACTGTTTGAATTCTATTCAAATGTGCATTTAATGCAAAGCTTACACACGAAGGACATGAAGACTAGAAGACAAACAAAGTCGCTGCTGAAAGTACAAAAAAGCAAGATAGTGACATGTTAAGGAACAAAAGCCTTAGGATTTGAAATTCAAACGGCTCCTTACTTGCACTATAAATAGAGGTCATCCGGAAAAGAGTTGAAGGGTGTCAACAACGTGATCAAACTCTCACTTGTGCTTAAAAACTCTCAAACCTTCAAACACTCTTACTGCCATTGATCCGTTCCAAGACTTAAAGCTTGAAAAAGCTACTTGTGAAGAAGTAGAACAAACTCGGCTAAGAAATTAGTAAGTGTTCTTTCTTTCAAACAAGAACGAGTCTTGACACCAGAAACAATCAAACTTGTTTACTGCAAAGTATTCCAAGTTGTGTTTCTTAGATTACTTGTTGTAACTGAATAAGTTATAATTAATTCATCTCACCCCAAAACTCTCTAACTGAAAATACACCCTTTCAGGCGTGATATTCAGGGGGAACTTAATCGAGCATAGTTTTGCTATTAAAAGTACCAAGTTTGGTGGAGAACAAGGTTGAGTTCTCTAGTTTAGGTTGGAGACAAAGCAAGTGTGCTTTGGTTTCTGTTGAATCGCTTTAGATAGGAGATTGTAAGGAACCTCAATCATATCTTAGTGGATTCAGTCCTAGAAAGGACGAAGTGGATTAGTTGAGAGATTACGCCACTCTCAGACACCACTATAAAAGTGTTTGTGTGATTTACTTACTGTATTTAGCTTTCAGCAAATTATATCTATCTGTACACAGTCACTCACCTCACTTGCTGAAACCTTTACTTGCTGAAAAAGTACTTATTGTTTCAAAGACTTCCGCTCTCTGATTTTAAGTATCAGCAAACCAAGTTACTGTAAAGTAACTTACGCTTGCTGAGAAAGTTAAGTATCAGCAAACTCATTACTGAAAAGTAATAAGTACTTGCTGAGAAAGTTTTAAACGACGAAAGTTTTAAACGACGAAAGTTTGAAAAGACTATTCACCCCCCCCCCCCTCTAGTCTTTTCTTGTTGTTTAAAGGGACCAACACACTGGAACTGAAGATGACGTCACTGCCACTGACGAAGAAATTGAAGCTTTCTACAGTGACGTCAGAAATGAGAAAATGAAGAAAGGCGAGATAGCTCCCGTGACTTGGACAAAGCACGTTAAGAGAAAGCATCTCTGCCATTCACTTGGTCTAGTAGCTCTGCTGCTAATAAATGTTCTTGACTCCCAAGTTGGAGGAATTGACCAAGTAGGCCTGAGAAGATGGCCATTGCTGGTGCATATCTATGAAAATAAAACGGAACTTAACTGGGCTAAGTACATTTTCAACAGGCTTGTTGATTGTGTTACTAAGTTCAAGGTAAAGGTAGAAGACAACAAGGTCTCACCTTCCTTTCCAGTTATGTATGGAATCAAGATATGCTATATCCTTGAACATTTCAGGATTCAGCTAAGAAACCCATTGCCAATCAAGAAATCTGTGTGCAATGTGGGAAGATCTTTCTTCAAGCAGGATGTACCTAAGATTGCTGGAAAGAAAACTAAGAAGACAACAACTGCAAATGTTGTCAGCACAAGCCAGCAAGAAAGGTATACAACAGCTGCAGATGTTACCACTCAACAACTTAGAGATGAAACTGTTGTAGATGGTGGTAACACAAATGAAACTGCTGTAGAAAATCAACAAGGTACGTGTACAACACCAGTTGCTGAAAATGCAACTATAGATGACTCTGGGAAACTAGAGAAATCTAACAAGAAAAAGAGGAAAGCTGATGATGACACTCAGACTGCAGCGTCATCAGCAAATCCCGTACCTAAGAGGAAAAGGACCAGCAACAAAAGAAAGAAAACACTGGCTCGCAAGTCAGTTCCTGCTGTCCAAGACTCCTCAGTCAATTCCCAGACAAATGCTGAAACGCATTTGCCAGTAGATGTTGCTGAGGTAATTACTGAAACCTATGTCAGCAATGTTGAAGTGTTTGCGGAAGCCTTCAACAATCAACTTAATGTTGATAATTCTACTGAAGATAGACCTCAAGGCAGTGGAAATGAAATTCATGCCCAAGTCCTAGATATGTACATTGTAGATGATTTAGATGATCCAACTTTGAGACCAGCAAGTGACATTGCTACTGATCTGCAAAGAGCGGCACTTGCTGATGCTTCTGAAAAGATGGTTGCTGAACAAGCAACTCATCAAGTTGCTAAAGCAACACTTGCTGAAGGACCAGTTGCTGAAATAGCAATGGTTCCAGTCCCTGATGTTGCTGAAACTCAAGAAGCATTATTCAACGACGCATCTCGTGATGCTGAGAATACTGGCCCAAGTTCACCCAAGACATCAATTGACAAAGTCCAGCTTGTACTGGAAGATTTAAGCAAACAAATGGAGTTGGAAATTGAAGAATCATCCAACAAATCAATTGATCTCTTCATGACAAGCAATGAGCTCAAAGGTCAAGATGCTTCTGCTCAACTTGTCATTTCAGAGACAAGGGAGATTGCTGAAACCGCACAGCTTTCTCAGATAGAGCAAAACCAGAAGTCTGCTGAAGAAACAGTCCAAGAAGCTGAAGAAACTGTTAATGCTGAAAGGACTGAGCCACAACATGTCCTTCCTCAGCAGGTAGTTAATTCAACCATCAGTAAAACTTCAAATTCTGAAAATTGTTCTTTTGCTAAAATTATCCTATCTCTACAGACTTCTCAAGATGCAAGTTAGATGGTTGCTGAAGCCTCTGCACCAGAACCAACACTCCCTACTCAGCAGGTACTTAATAATTTTGGTATAAAAACTAAGTTTGACAGCTTAGTACTTGTGTCTAACTTCAATTTATTTCAGGATGAACAAATGGAGGATGCTACTCAAGCTCCTCATGGAATGGAAATTGTACTACATGAGCTTGCTGACTCTCAGCAGGTAAATCATGTTTCAGATATAAACTCTAAAACAATTCTCCAAACCAATCCTGATCTAAATAACGTTCTTTTTCAGGCTCAAAAGGAGACCACTGAAGTTGTACTCATCACTGAAGATCATCAAGTAAGTTCTGAAGAACTATACTTGAACTTCAAAAGGACAACTTTGTCAAGAGTTGCTAAGTCCGTCAGCAACTGGCAAAGGTACAGGCGAATGGATTTCTCAGATCTTCACCTTCATCTCTCAAACGAGAAAAAGAGATCTTCTCTACTGAAGCTCGAAACATTTGTCCACTCCATCCTTCCTGAAGAAATGTCATATTCTCAGCAAATGAGCTCCAATCTGATTGCTCAAATCAGAGAGAATATGAAGGCCAAATTCAAGAGTGCCTCTCCAGCTGAACAAGCTGTGATGATCAAAGGTCTATTTGTACCTGTGGTGGTTGATCCCCACAAAATAAATGAGGAAGAGGAAGTGACAAGTGTTGCTTTGTATAAGCACGTGGAGCTAGTCATTCTGACAAATGATGAAGAAGAAGAAGAAGATGAGAACATTCCCACTGATCCCAGTGATGATGAAGGGAAAGATTCCAAGGACAAGAAAGACGATGATGATGATAATCAAGGTCCAAGTCCTGATGATGGACGATTGAAGTTAACAGTTGCTGAAAATACTCAATCTGACAATCAGCAAGCTGAAAAACAACAATCTCAGCAAGAATCTCAACCTCCTTCTGCTGCTGCTGAAAATCAAGCACCTGTTCAAGGTGCTGATACTGAAGAAGAATACGCCAGAAAAAGGGCTGCCTTGAAAAATGGCAAAAGTCCAGTTTCTGATGCCAAGGTTACTGAAGAAAACCTTGATGATGAGGATGAACAAGATGAAGATTATCAACGCGCTCTCCAAAACAGTCTCTTGATCCATGCAAGGCATACGCAGGATCTAGAAATTGGTCAATCTTCAGGAGTGAGAACAAAGGACGTCCCCTCCCTTCCACTTTCTACTGGCGAAACTCCAATAATTGAGTCTCATACTCAATTAAAACTAACTACTGGCGAAACTCCAGTAATTGAGCCCCAAACTCAATTGAAACAACTAACTACTGGCGAAACTCCAGTTATTGAGTCTCAAGCGTTGCCTTCAGCAACTACTCAATTAAAACTAACTACTGGTGAAACTCCAGTTGTTGAGTCTGAAGCGTTGCCATCAGCAACCACTCAACAAAAAGGAAGTGAAGCTACTGATAAAGGTTCTAAAGTTGCTCAACTTGATGAATCTGAGGATGATGATGACTTGTCAGAAAATGAAGATGAACAATCCAAGCGAGACCCCAAAGTTGTTCAGATTCCTCCTCCTGATTACATCACTGATAAAGGAGATTCATTAAGAGCCAAACTGCTCTTACAGGATGATCAGTTTGCTTCCGAACTAAAAGTTCATTCCTTGACACCACATTTAGTGTCGTTCCCAAGAGTTGAGGAGTTTACTCCCAGAATTCTAGCACTAAAGCAAATCCATGATGCCTGCAAAGCTGAAGATGATGCATTGTTTGCTGAGAGCCCACTTGACATTGGGAAGATATTGGCTACAGTGCTGAGACGCACTACAACTTTGACAATAGCTCAGAAAGACATCAGTCTTTATCACAAGAGATATGAAGAAGATGTAAGTCAAGCGCTCAGTCTCGCAAAGAATTCTCTCGTAAAAGCTCAGACTTTTATGGATGAGAAGGCCGCAACAGAGAATAGACATGAATAGAACATGATGAATATTCAAAGAGAGTTGTCAAAAATGACTTCTGACCAACAGCAAATCATCATGAAATATAACAGTTTAAGCACTCTTGCTGAAAATTACAATGAGTTTTATTCTCTGCACATCACCCCGATGTTGCAATCCATGTCTAAGGGGGAAAAGAAAAGAAAAAAAAACCAAACCCCTCCTGCTGTTGATGTGCCACTGCCCATAGAACCGCTTGCTGAAAAAAAAGCAAAGTTCTAAAAGGCAAGCAGAATCTGAGTTGAATTCAGCAAGTACCAAAAAGAGAAAAACTGCTGCTGAAACTCAAGATTTTTGCCATACTGAAAGTCATCACAATATGAATGAAGAAGATGATGAAGATGATGACAATCAAACAATAGCTCAAGCCATAAGAGCTAGACCCTTAACAGCCTTGACTCCGTCTGGCCACTTAAAGCATTTTTCGTCTGACTCTTCAGCAAGAGATCAAGACAATGCTAAGACAAGAAGAAGAAGGCAAAGACAGGAAGAGAAATGGCTGGCCAGCATTGCTATTGGCTACGGCATTGAATATACAAAGACCAGCAATGAAGAAACCACTCAGAATGTAATCAGAAACATTCATGGTTGCTGGATCTTAAAGCTGGAAGACTTGCTGGTAAATGAGTTCTTTCCTACAACCATTTTGAATCAAATGTTCAAATGGATTGAACTCAAGGTCCAAAGAAACCAAAGGGAAGAATCCCTCCCAAGAAATATTGCTGGGAAATGGTTGAATCTTGAGGTCCAAGTAAGAAGAACTGCCATTGGTAAGACATACAAACAAGAACCAAATCTGATCAAACCACCTGGCATCGCTTACTACTCTGACCCAGTAACAAAGAAACCTAAGAAGAAACTTGGATTGATTCCTTATGAGTACTTCTATCTCACTGCTAAGGATCAAGAAGAAGATCTTATCTGGCTAAGAAAGATTCATCCGAAAAGCATTTCAGATACACAGCTTCTCCATGCCAGCAATTGGGGCATGCATTTGTGGGTAACTAATTACATGGAAATGAATGCTGAAAAGCATCATCATACTGCCTGCAAAAACGCAAGAATTCTTCAACTACAAGTCCGTAGGCTTCTGGAAAACTACGAAAAGGATTGTGTAGAATTCATTGCACTTGCTGAGAAGAGTGTAAGAGAGATTTTGAGAAAATCCTCTGAAAGAGCTTAAGTCCCTGCAATAGTTTTTGTTAAAGTTTTTGCTTGCTGATTCTGTTTAAGTTATCTATGCTTTTTCTTGTAAACTTCTGAAAAGATAACTATAAGCAATGAAACTTTTGACTCTTATTGGTTTTTTATTATGCAATTTACTCTTGCTTACTGTTTAATTATTCAAGTATGCTTGCATTAATCAACTGATTTATTCAACATCAGAAACCTCTAAAAGGGTAACAATTAATTTATCCATGGATTGCTAACATCAAAAAGGGGGAAATTTGTTAGGAAACTTGTAATTTTGATGAGCAATTAACCATGCTAAATTAAGGAAAGTCCAGTAACTAGTACTCTTAAGCTCCATAGGAATTTAGAATTTGAAGGATATTGTAAAAGAGGAACGTTTGCTGATGGCTTAGATTAGGTGCTAGATAAGTTATTTCTTTTGCGTATGATGTATTTTATTTTCTGAAAACAAAATAATTTATTGATGCTGAAGCTTATGATGTATCTTATTTTCTGAAAAGAAAATAACCTATTGAAGCATTTGCTGACGATATACTTTGTTTTTACAAACAAACTATTGAAGCAAATAGAAACCGCTCAGAATCTTGAAGATTATTGAAGATCTGAAGACTTGAAGATTTAGAAGATCTGAAGACTTGAAGATTGCTGAAGACTGGTATCTACAAAGGCACGTGTTGCTCAGAAAGTGGAAAATTCAGCAACAGCATTGCATAAGTGAAAATCTGAAAGACAGAGTAGGTTGTGCTTGCTGAAACTGAGTCTAACTACTTGCTGATGCAACATATGTGACCTCTTGCTGAAAGTACTTGAATTTGCGCTCCGATGTTACTGTTTGAATTCTATTCAAATGTGCATTAAATGCAAAGCTTACACGCGAAGGACATGAAGACTAGAAGACAAACAAAGACGCTGATGAAAGTACAAAAGCAAGATAGTGACATGTTAAGGAACAAAAGCCTTAGGATTTGAAATTCAAACGGCTCCTTACTTGCACTATAAATAGAGGTCATCCGGCGAAGAGTTGAAGTGTGTCAACAACGTGATCAAACTCTCACTTGTGCTTAAAACTCACATACCTTCAAACACTCTTACTGCCATTGATCCGTTCCAAGACTTAAAGCTTGAAAAAGCTACTTGTGAAGAAGTAGAAACAAACTCGGCTAAGAAATTAGTTAAGTGTTCTTTCTTTCGAACAAGAACAAGTCTTGACACCAGAAACAATCAAACTTGTTTACTGCAAAGTATTCCAAGTTGTGTTTCTTAGATTACTTTTTGTAACTGAATAAGTTATAATTAAGTTATCTCACCCCAAAACTCTCTAACTTAAAATACACCCTTTCAGGCGTGATATTCAGGGGGAACTTAATCGAGCATAGTTTTGCTGATTAAAAGTACCAAGTTTGGTGGAGAACAAGGTTACGTTCTCTAGTTTAGGTTGGAGACAAAGCAAGTGTGCTTTGGTTTCTGTTGAATCGCTCTAGATAGGAGATTGTAAGGAACCTCAATCATATCTTAGTGGATTTAGTCCTAGAAAGGACAAAGTGGATTAGTTGAGAGATTACGCCACTCTCAGATACCACTATAAAAGTGTTTGTGTGATTTACTTTCTGTACTTAGCTTTCAGCAATTCATATCTGTTTGTACACAGTCACTCACTTCACTTGCTGAAACCTTTACTTGCTGAAAAAGCACTTATTGTATCAAAGACTTCCGCTCTCTGATTTTAAGTATCAGCAAACCAAGCTAATGTAAAGTAACTTACGCTTGCTGAGAAAGTTAAGTATCAGCAAACTCATTACTGAAAAGTAATAAGTACTTGCTGAGAAAGTTTTAAACGATGAAAGTTTGAAAAGACTATTCCCCCCCCCTCTAGTCTTTTCTTGTTGTTTAAAGGGACCAACAAGTAGTACTGAACACTTACATGCTGAACAGTCACATGTTGAAACGCAAACATATCCAGATCCAAAGAGCAGAAAACCTTTTAATAAATGGATTAGAGATCATCCCTCTACGGGTATGATTGATGATATTGACAAACGCCAAGTGATTAGATCCAAAGTGTCTACTAATCAAGAACTTGCTGAAGAAGCAAACATCATTGAAGTAGAAGCTTTGTTCTCTTGCTTTGTTTCAGAAATTGAGTCCAAGACCATAGAAGAAGCTTTAAAGCATTCTGAATGGATCAAGGCAATGCAAGAAGAACTGGATCAATTTGAAAGGAAAAAAGTCTTGAAACTTGTACCCCTTGCTGAAGGAAAGAAAGCAATTGGTACAAAGTGGGTGTTCAGAAACAAGCTGAGTGAGTCTGGAGAAGTAACAAGGAACAAAGCACGTTTAGTTGCTCAAGGTTATTGCCAGACTGAAGGATTGGACTATGATGAGTCTTATGCACCAGTTGCACGATTGGATGCTATTAGACATTTCTTAGCCTTTGCTGCTCATAATGACTTCATTGTTTATCAAATGGATGTTAAAAGTGCATTCCCAAATGGTGAACTTGTTGGAGAAGTCTACCTAGAACAACCCCCTGGCTTTGAACTTCCCTTAGAAACCAAGATGGTATACAAGCTTCAGAAAGCTGTATATGGTCTAAAGCAAGCACCTAGAGCTTGGTATGATACCTTAGCTAAGTTCTTGCTGGATAATAGTTTCAAGAAAGGTGAGGTTGACAAGACCTTATTTACCATGAACCATGATTCCAAAATACTCTTAGTCCAGATTTATGTGGATGACATAATATTTGGATCTAAGGACAAGCAATTTTGTGATGATTTTGCCAAACT
Organism: Plantago ovata; assembly: GCA_028274465.1. NCBI lineage: Eukaryota > Viridiplantae > Streptophyta > Magnoliopsida > Lamiales > Plantaginaceae > Plantago > Plantago ovata. The sequence continues at coordinate 28,591,420 of CM051456.1, read as the reverse complement.
CATGACAAACAAGTTTGAAATGAGTATGATGGGCAAATTGAATTATTTCCTAGGATTGCAAGTCAAGCAACTCAAAGATGGAATATTATAAATCAAGCAAAGTATGCAAAGGAAATGCTCATAAAATTCAGGATCAAAGAGGAAGAAAAATCTGAAAAGATCCCTATGAGCGTTGGTACCAAATTGGGCTATACTAAACAAGACAAAAGTGTTGATGAACACAAGTACATGAAGCTCATTGGGTCCTTGCTGTATCTAACAGCAAGTAGGCAGGACATTCAGTATGCTGTTTGTGTGTGTGCAAGATTCCAATCTGATCCAAGAGAATCACACTACAAAAAGGCACTCAAGATACTGAAATATGTCAAAGGCATAGTCAATGTTGGATTATGGTATCCAAAAGATTCTGGATTAGAATTGGTAGGTTATTCTGATGCTGATCATGGAGGATCAACTCTTGATAGAAAAAGTACCTATGGAACTTGTCAGATTCTAGGTACAAGATTAATATTATGGTTCAGCAAGAAGCAAACCTGTGTTGCCAATTCATCCACGGAATCTGAATACATTGCGGCTGGTTATTGCACAGCTCAAATCCTATGGATTCAACAACAATTAAGAGATTGTGGTATTTTTGCAAAGAAAACACCAATCTTTTGTGATAATACAAGTGCTATTGCTATCACGCAAAATCCTAAGTTCCACTCAAGGACAAAGTACATTGATATTAGACATCATTTCATAAGAGATCATGTGGAAAAAGGAGACATTGAGGTTGTAAAAGTAGAAACTGATGATCAACTTGCTGACATCTTTACCAAGCCCCTACCAGACAATAGGTTCGCAATGCTAAAGTATAACCTTGGATTGATTGAACTACCTCAATAAAAAGGGATACATTTGGTGGATTGTTGAAACAGGCATTCAGCAAGCCAATGATTGCTTAAGATTATTCCTTGAAAAGTCCATTTCCATTGACTCCTCCAAAAAGAGATGGTTGTACACTATATGTTTGCTGAAACAGGCATTCAGGAAGTAATTCCTTCAAACCGGGTATTTGTTAGGAAACTTGATCACTTGCTGAGACGGGTACTTAGTAAGAAAACTTCAAAGATTGCTGAAACTGGCATTCAGATAATCAAGGATACTGAATCATGTATTCAAGTATCAAAAGAAAAATCTGAGACGGGAACTCAGCAAAGAGCAAAAATGCTTCTCAGAACTTACCTAAAAATATCTCAATATAGAAAGACTTTGCTGAGACGGGAACTCAGAAATATCTTTGACCCTAAGAAAAATGAGATATTTGATTAAGAGGGAACTTTCAGCAACTACAAGGCTTGTTACTTGAAAAGTAATTGCTAAAGTCAGAATGTTTAAAATCGCTGAAAAGATTCTTGTATGCTTCAGCAAGCAATTAGCGTTGAAGTAAAAGAGATCAAATCCCGTGAATCAAGGTAAAATCAATTGTGACGTTAATCGTGGCACAAATAAATCGCTGTAAATCATGAAATGAAATACAATCGTGGCCATTGATTTTAATGCAGTTGATGATCTAATGGTTAATATTACAAAGAAAAAGCATGTTCTGACGGTTTCGTGTTAGTGGTCCACTACGCATTTAATGCAAAAGCTCCACTAACTCAATGAATCTTTGTTTTACCTTGCTGAGAACTCAAAACCATTCAGCTTCACACATAACAGAGATACTATATAAATGAAGAGTTAGAGAAAGACAAAATTCTTTAACTCACATTTCCTTTCTTTGCAAAAATTCCCTAGCCTGTGCTGAATTACTGTACCTCCGGTCAAAAAGAAAAGTTTCTTTTTCGTACACTCTCAACCCTTCACACTATATAAGAGATGGCTCCCAAGAGACAATCATCTAAGAACACCAAGTCATCAAAGGCAGACAGTGCTGGAAAAAGCACTGCTCCTACTCCGGTGAAGAACACAGTGAAAATTGTGTTGGAAAACGACCGAATAACAGAAAGACCCATGCCTCCTGCATATCTCGACACTGCAAAGTGTGAGCAGGTGATGCAATGGGGAGGATTTTCCAAAGAGAAGTATATCAGATACATCTATGAACAAGAACTAGATGAAGAAAATATTGATGCGTTGAATTACATAAATCAACAAGGCCTACTTTTCTTCATCACTGCTCGCACTAAGAAAGTGAGCATGCTGGACACTATGAAATTCTACAACAACGCAGAAATCCAAACCCTTTCAGATGGACAAGGAATCACTGAAAAAGTGATTTCTACCACAGTTCAAGGAAAGCAAATCATCCTGAAATGGATTGATTTAGCTAACATCTTTCAGATTCCAACTAGTGGAACTGAAGATGACATCACTGCCACTGATGAAGAGATAGAAGCTTTCTACAGTGATGTCAGAAACAAAAGGATGAAAAAAGGAGAGATTGCTCCAGTGACTTGGAATAAGCACGTAAAAAGGAAGCATCTCTGTCATTCACTTGGTCTAGTAGCTCTGCTACTAATCAAAGTTCTTGACTCCCAAGTTGGAGGAATAAACCAAGTAGGCCTTAGAAGATGGAGTTTGCTGATGCATATCTATTAAAGCAAAATAGACATTAACTGGGTTAAGTACATTTTCAACAGACATGTTGATTGTGTTACAAAGTTCAAGGTCAAGGTTGAAGACAACACAGTCGCACCTTCCCTTCCAGTGATGTATGGATTGAAAATATGCTACATCCTTGAACATTACAGGATTCAGCTGAGAAACCCATTGCCTATTAAGAAATCAGTATGCAATGTGGGAAGAGCTTTCTACAAGCTGAATGGACCTAAGGTTGCTGACAAGAAGTCAAGGAAAGCAACAACTGCAAATATTGTTGAGACTGATAACCAGTCTAGGAATACAACAGCTGTAAATGTTGTTGTGACTGACAAGCAGTCTAGGAATACAACAGCTGCAAATGTTGCTGAGAATGCAACAGCTGCAAATGTTGTTGCTGATGCTGCTGTGGTTGCTGACAATACTGCACGCAGCAAAAGATCCCAGAAAAAGAGGAAAGCTGATGATGACAATCATGCATAAATTCCTCGGTCTTGCATGGAGATCTTTGATCAATCGATTGTCCTGTTGTAATTATTAAGCACTACGAAGATACAGATACTGACAAGTCAATCACTATTGTCCTATTGTGTTCCGTAATTATTCAACACTACGAAGATATAGATGTGCATAGGTCGACGAGGGTCCAATTGTGCATAATAATTAATCAACATACGAGGATTTAGGCTGAGCCTGATCAACGAAATAAAGCAATAACACGGAGTATAATACGCGATATAGCCATTAGCATGATTATCTTCCCTTCGCTAAGAATTCACATACTACCACCAACGATAAGTTTAGCTACTCATAGTTGTCATGCAATCAACAGAAATCATAGAAGAAAACATGTTGAAAGATATAAAAAATAAGTAGAATAAACCGTAAGATACAATGTTAACGAAGGTTGTCAGTCTCCGAAGAATCGCGATCTTACAAGCTCCAATCTGCTATGAAAAAGTATCTCCTAAGCTACGAACCCCAAGAACAGGCTCTGGGAAGTTCCTACCTAAAACTACAGAGAGAGGTGACAGAATAGGTCTGGAAAAGTATGAATTTCGGAGAAAAACAGAGCAACTATATATAGGCTTCGAAATAGTGTGGGGCGATTCGCCCCACACACCGGGCGGTTCGCCCGGTGTGGGGCGATTCGCCCGGGAGTAAATTTTGCGGAATTCCGCATTTTCGACGCGTTTTTGGATTTCTTCCCCTTTTTGGACTCGGTTTCTGACTTCTACTGGCCTTCTAACCTCCAGATTCGACCCCTAGACTCCAAATCCTATCCGGAAACCTTCAGATACTCCAAATAGGTTTCTGGAACACCAATTCCTTGTCAACTTCAATATAATTGCCCGGAAATCCTCGTTTTTCAACCAAAACCTGTAAAATAAAATCTAAAGGGAAACGTGACACTATTCTAATAAAATGCACTAAAATATAGCGAAATTAACATAGAGGATAGATAAAATAGGTGAAAAAGACTCAAATGAAAGTGTAAAATACACATTCATCAAACTCCCCAAAACGAACCTTTGCTTGTCCTCAAGCAACTAAGCTAGACTCTAATGCAAAAAACAATGCAACACATAAAATGGAGTCTCATGCCAAATAAAATGAACTAATCTACTGAATCTATCAAATAACATATGAACAAAAACCATATAAATCAAAGCATGAATATAGGTTGAAGAATACCTCGATTGACTTATACACATCCACATAAGCACTTATGTCAAGACAAGATAGTCTCTCGTAACATTCTCTACCTGGACCTAGTCAGTGACGACGTAATGAAGCATGCTAAGATTCGAATGGTTGCTCCGCGCCTATGAAACTGAGGACTTACTGCTGTTCACCAAGTTTAAGACTTTCCCTCAAAGAGGTCGAACCAGTACTGGCTCTCATCAAACGAAGGAGGGTTCCCTATAAAAGATTACACTCCCCTATTCTACCCATCTCTCAAGTAAAGTCTTAAGCTATTCACCACTTCCTGAATGGCAGGACGAGGGTGGTCTGGAACAGATGACTCTCAAAAAATAGAAAATTACAACACGATTGCGAACATCACGAGAATTTGAAAATGAGACACAACACTTTGCTAAACTGCTATTTGGCTTTCTTTTTTGGACCCTTCTTTGCTTTTTTGGGGTCTTTTCTTTTTTTTTTCTTTTTTTCTTTCCAGTTTCTTTTTTTCTTTCCAATTTCTTTTTTCTTTTTTCTTCTTTTTTTCCTGGAATTTTTTCTTTTTTTTCCGATTTTTTTTAGCCAGCAGTAGTATAACAAAAAGAGAAACAAAATGACTCACAACGACTTCCCCAAACCTATTCGAAAGAATAGGTTGGAGTACAGAATTTACGGAAGAGGAAAAATAAACTCACGATACGGAAATAAAAAACGAAAAACAAGTCTACGATGGTGTAACCCCCTCCCCAAACCTATTCGGAAGAATAGGTTATAAACAAAGGATCACACAATCTCACACTACCTCCTTCCTAGGCATTTAGCAATCTCAAAGCATGGTGAAGACTTGTTGCCTCTTAGGTACATAATTACTCGGGAAAACAACAATAAGACCCTAACATGCATCATCCTATTATAAAGGCCTTCGTGAACCGCAGTAGAGAAAACACCACTAAGTGACGTCGAGACTACCAAGCTTAACTAAGTGCAATACATAAATGTGACAAGCCAAGCGAGAAAAACCTCAAACAAATTCATAGAGATGAAGCATACGATTAATGGCATAGTTAGTTGATCTACCTAATAAAAAAGTTCAAACAATTCGGCAATAAACTCCATATGAAACATGCAAGACTATCCTAGGATGAATGTAGTGAATGGAACCTAAAAAATCTAAGAAAGCAGTAAACGTGCAAATGCAAATGCAGACGGATAAAACATGCAAGGTACTATACTCATCCTACCAATACCAAGCTCCAAACTAATAACACTAGATCACTTAAATCCCATCCCCCCTCATGAAATTAACGCTAGTCCCTAGCAGTAAGAAAATGAGGAAATAAGATGTGATACTAGATGTTACCGCATGGTTTGGCCTCGGTCGGCTGAGAATGTTGTTTGTGAGTTATTGGGACTGCTCTGGGAGCTTTATAGGGTGTCATCAGGTCTTTTGGTAGGTGTGGTAGGTTCAATTATAGGCCAGATAGGAACAACTCCTCTATTAGTATCATCATTGCCCGTATGGCCTTCATTGTCACTACTGTCACGCACATCCTCACTAGTACAGTTGCAGTGTCGAGTAGAATCCTCAAGATTAGCCGCCGATGTTATGGAATCCTCCATCCTGAAGCCCTCCAATAGGATGTAAACTGTTGAAGGGGAAAGAGCAGTGGTATTAGGACCCCCCCCCTTCAGCGTTTTACACCCCGAGGTGGTTACAGTAAGTTGCTCGGATACTCAGAAGTCTTCTACCATCTTTTCCAATGTTGACCACATTCTCTACGGTTGATCCGACCGATGTCTATATGATGCTCCCTTTAGAGGCAGTCAAGGGTTACCCCTAAGAGGGGCTGATGAACGGAGATTTGTCGGGTCCCGGTTCACTCAAATAAATTTGTTATTTAGCCAAAGGCAATCCACAACTACAACGAAAACCGTAGTGTAGCGGTAGAATGACTCGAGTGTCATTCTCTCAGGACTATAACTAGCTTTATCTATTTAACTAGAGAATATAAAAACAGCAAACGGTAGCAAGGAGTGTTTCTAACAGATAATGGAGATTGGTGATAGTATGATCCTTCAAAGCATAACGGGTCGATAATCATGCATAAATTCCTCGGTCTTGCATGGAGATCTTTGATCAATCTAATGTCCTGTTGTAAATATTAAGCACTACGAAGATAATTATCCTGACAAGTCATCACTATTGTCCTATTGTGTTCCGTAATTATTCAACACTACGAAGATAGACATGCGTACAGGTCGACGAGGGTCCAATTGTGCATAATAATTAATAAACATACGAGAATTTAGGCTGAGCCTGATCAACAAAATAAAGCAATAACACGGAGTATAATGCGCGATATAGCCATTAGCATGATTATCTTCCCTTCGCTTAGAATTCACATACTACCACCAACGATAAGTTTAGCTACTCATAATAGGCATGCAATCAAAAGAAATCATAGAAGAAAACATGTTGAAAGATATATAAAATAGGTAGAATAAACTGTAAGATACAATGTTACCGAAGGTTGTCAATCTCCGAAGAATTGCGATCCTACAAGCTCCAATCTGCTATGAAAAAGAGTCCCCTAAGCTACGAACCCCCAGAACAGGCTCTGGGAAGTCCCTACCTAAAACTACAGAGAAAGGTGAGAAAGTAGGTCTGGAAAAGTATGATTTTCGGAGAAAACTGAGCAACTATATATAGGCCTCGAATAAGTGTGGGGCGGTTCGCCCCACACAACGGGCGGTTCGCCCGGTGTGGGGCTGTTCGCCCCAAGTCTGGGGCGGTTCGCCTCGGAGACTTTTTCGGGGAATTCCGCGTTTTCGACGCGTTGTTGGATTTCTTCCCCTTTTCGGACTCGGTTTCTGACTTCTAGTGGCCTTCTAACCTCCAGATTCGACCCCTAGACTCCAAATCCTATCCGGAAACCTTCAGATACTCCAAATAGGCTTCTGGAACACCAATTCCTTGTCAACTTCAATATAATTGCCCGGAAATCCTCGATTTTCAACCAAAACCTGTCAAATAAAATCTAAAGGGAAACGTGACACTATTCTAAGAAAATGTACTAAAATATAGCTAAATTAACATAGAGGATAGCTAAAATAGGTGAAAAAGACTCAAATGAATGTTTAAAATACACATTCATCAAACTCCCCAAACCGAACCTTTGCTTGTCCTCAAGCAACTAAGCTAGACTCTAATACACAAAACAATGCAAGACACAAAATGGAGTCTCATGCCAAATAAAATGAACTAATCTACTGGATCTATCAAGTAACATATGAACAAAAACCATATAAATCAAGCATGAATATAGGTTGAAGAATACCTCAATTGACTTATACACATCCACATAAGCACTTATGTCAAGACAAGATAGTCTCTCGTAACATTCTCTACCTGGACCTAGTCAGTGACGACGTAATGAAGCATGCTAAGATACGAATGGTTGTCCCGTGCCTATGAAACTGAGGACTTACTGATGTTCCACCATGTTAAGACTTTTCCTCAAAAGAGGTCGAACCAGTACTGGCTCTCATCAAACGAAGGAGGGTTCCCTATAAAAGATAACACTCCCCTATTCTACCCATCTCTCAAGTAAAGTCTTTAGCTATTCACCACTTCCTGAATGGCAGGACGAGGGTGGTCTAGAACAGATGCCACTCAAGACAAAAAAGATCAAAAAGAGAAAATTACAACACGATTACGAACATTACAAGAATTGGAAAATGAGACACAACAATTTGCTAACTGCTATTTGGCTTTCTTTTTGGGACCCTTCTTTGATTTTTTGGGGTCTTTTCTTTTTTTCTTTTTCTTTTTTTCTTTTTCCGGAATTTTTCTTTCTTCTTTTTTTTCGATTTTTTTTTCTAGCCAGCAGTAGCATAACAAAAGGAGAGATAATGACTCACACGACTTCTCCAAACCTATTCGAAAGAATAGGTTGGAGTACAAAATTTACGGAAAAAGAAAAACAAACTCACGATACGGACATGAAAAACGAAAACAAGTCTATGATGGTGTAACCCCCTCCCCAAACCTATTCGGAAGAATAGGTTATAAACAAAGGACCACACAACCTCACACTACCTCCTTCCTAGGCATTTAGCAATCTCAAAGCATGGTGAAGACTTGTTGCCTCTTAGGTACATAATTACTCGGGAAAACAACCATAAGATCCTAACATGCATCATCCTATTATAAAGGCCTTCGTGAACCGCAGTAGAGAAAACACCACTAAGAGATGTCGAGACTACCAAGCTTAACTAAGTGCAATACATAAATGTGACAAGCCAAGCGAGAAAAACCTCAAACAAATTCATAGAGATGAAGCATACGATTAATGGCATAGTTAGTTGATCTACCCAATAAAAAATTTCAAAACATTCGGCAATAAACTCCATATAAAACATGCAAAACTATCCTAGGAAAGCAGTAAACGTGCAAATGCAAAAAATTTCACGAGTTATCATAAGCAACATAAGTATAGAGATAACCAGCGATAACCTCCTCCCCAAACCTGAACGTCGTCGCTCGTCCCCGAACGTCGAAAGTGGATCCAAGGTGAGAGCTAATGCTTGTATAGGTGACCTATAAAACTCAATCAAACTCGTGAGATAAAATATAAAGCGGTAAAGAAAGCGATAAAATTTCCGGGTTGCCTCCCGGATAGCGCCATTGTTTAAAGTTTTTGACTCGACTCCTGTCTGTAACTATCTCTTCTTTCTGCGGGAACTAGGCTTCCCCTTCATAGATCTCCTCTCCATGTCACGAACCTGTGAATAAGAAAGAATATAGGCTGCAAGACCACAGTAGTGAGTAGTGAAAGAAATATCAGGCGGATCAGGTGGATCAGATATGGCTTTCAACACGTGTTGCTTGCCATCCACTTCAATAGTGCAAGTCCTTTGGTAGATGTCCATCACGGAGCGTAGTTTAGTTAAGAACGTTCGCCCTAAGAGTATGACATCCCCCGTTCCAGTTGCAGACGCCGACATAACTACAAAATTGGTGTATACAGAAGCTTCACCAATCTTGACCAACACATTTTTCACAACGCCTTCGGGTCTCATAAAGGATCCATCCGCCAGTTGCACAATAGCCTTATGCTCAGATAGTTTTCCAAGGCTACTCTTTTCAAACACATTCAAAGGGAGTATGTTCGAGTAGGATCCCATGTCTAGTGTGGCACGGACATCTTCAAGCTCACCAATCCCTACCTTAACATCGAAACTTTTAGGGAGTGGTTCGGGATCGTCTTGCTCTTCCTCACTCTCGTCAGCACTAAGGTCCTTCTCTTCTTCCTTAGCCTGTAGAAGTTCCTCCTTCTTGCAACACTCGCACTTAGCAACCTTCTTGATGGTGATTTCGTCAGGTAGATCACCAGCTAATGTAATGGCATTCGACTTCTCAGTGTTGCTAGGCAGCTTGCCTTGCTCCCTACTTGCTCCTCGGTCGATCAACTCTTGCATCTTTTGATGGGCAAGCCTAGTCTCTCTTCCAACCTATCAAGCCTTGCCCTGGTCTTCTCAGAATCTTCTTCATAACGTTTGAGAAAACTTTGGGTGTGATCAACCATCTTTTGCAAGTTCTCCATCAGTTGAGCCGTCTTCGACTTCGGTGGCTCTTTCGGAGCGGGGTTTTCGCAGTGATCATTACCATAGTTTAGCCTACTACGGTCTTGGTTAGGGCCATAAGTTTGGTTAGACGGTGCATATCCTTGATTGTTTCGGAATCCTCTTCTCCAAAATCCACCTCGAGGGTTCCTACCGTCTTGTCCGTAGCTAACTTCTTGAGTACCAAACTCCGTAGCAAAGGCTTCTTCTTCGCCTCCTCGAGCTCAGTTGCCATCATCATACGAAAGCTCCGATCTACACATATGAGCCCCATGCCCATAATTCTTGCACATTCGGCATACTTCGTTCGAAACAGTTGTTCCGGTGGCGCTCTTGAGGACTTGCTTCAATTCGTTGGTAAAGCACTCGAATTGATCCCCATTCCCCCTATACATAGGGGCTTCTTGAGTCGGTGGAGCTTCAAGTCCACGTCTCCTAACCATTGCTCTTGGGTCCTTGAACTGCGAACCCTTAGCAAGCCCTTCGAAAACTGCCCAGACGGCTTCCCCGGTTTCCTCCCAAATATTGCCTCGGCATTGGAAATCCACCACTTGTTGGTTCTCGAAAGTTAGTCCATTGTAGAAGTGTTGGACTAGGTCAGAAAGTTCAAAACCATGGTGAGGGAACTTGTTCGTGAGATCTTGGAACCTCTCAAACGCGGTGTAGATGGTCTCATCATAGTCCTGCTTGAATCCAGTGATTTGCGCCTTTAGCACGGTAGTCAAGGTGTGAGAGAAGTATTTTTCCATGAAAGCTGAAAAAACCTTCTCCCAAGTGTCCAGCGAGCCTGCTGGTAGAGAACTCAACCATGACTTGGCTCTGTCGCCAAGTCCCATAGCAAAAACCTTCATCCTCAGCTCATCCGTTGTTATTTCAGCTCCGGGTCGTGGGAGTTGGTTGACGAAATCATCAATATCGTGCAAGTACCCCATCACATCTTCCCTTGATAAGCCATAGAACCTCGGAAGTTATTGGAATGCGTGGTTCTTGATTTCCAGATCTCGGGTTGCAGACGAAAGAACAATCGTCGGTCCCCTCATACGATCCTTGGTGGGTTGAACCCATGCTTTCAGTGGTCTAGCTTCTGCCATTCCGTCGATTTCCTTGAAAAGACTGTGTATAGATTCAGAGAAATCGGTATCCTCTATTTCCTCTAGTGCACGCCTTTGAAGTAGTCGCCTTCTTTGGTGGTAGACTCTGTCGATCTCAGCAATTGAATCAGCAAGCGGTATTCCTGCAGATCGTGTATGCGGCATACACTATCTGTAACAGACTAGGAAAACAGTATCAGAGAGAGATTAAAAAGGAAAACTAAAACTAATAGAATTAGGAATCGAAAGCTGAAAATATAAACAAATTAAACAGAAAAAAGGAGTATAGTCCCCGGCAACGGCGCCAATTTGATGAACGGAGATTTGTCGGGTCCCGGTTCACTCAAATAAATTTGTTATTTAGCCAAAGGCAATCCACAACTACAACGAAAACCGTAATGTAGCGGTAGAATGACTCGAGTGTCGTTCTCTCAGGACTATAACTAGCTTTATCTATTTAACTAGAGAATATAAAAACAGCAAACTGTAGCAAGGAGTTTTTCTAACAGATAATTGAGATTGGTGATAGTATGATCCTTCAAAGCATAACGGGTCGATAATCATGCATAAATTCCTCGGTCTTGCATGGAGATCTTTGATCAATCTAATGTCCTGTTGTAAATATTAAGCACTACGAAGATAATTATCCTGACAAGTCAATCACTATTGTCCTATTGTGTTCCGTAATTATTCAACACTACGAAGATAGACATGCGTACAGGTCGACGAGGGTCCAATTGTGCATAATAATTAAACAACATACGAGAATTTAGGCTGAGCCTGATCAACGAAATAAAGCAATAACACGGAGTATAATGCGCGATATAGCCATTAGCATGATTATCTTGCCTTCGCTAAGAATTCACATACTATCACCAACGATAAGTTTAGTTACTCATAATAGGCATGCAATCAACAGAAATCATAGAAGAAAACATGTTGAAAGATATATAAAATAGGTAGAATAAACTGTAAGATACAATGTTACCGAAGGTTGTCAATCTCCAAAGAATTGCGATCCTACAAGCTCCAATCTGCTATGAAAAAGAGTCCCCTAAGCTACGAACCCCCAGAACAGGCTCTTTGAAGTCCCTACCCAAAACTACAGAGAAAGGTGAGAAAGTAGGTCTGGAAAAGTATGATTTTTGGAGAAAATTGAGCAACTATATATAGGCCTCGAATAAATGTGGGGCGGTTCGCCCCACACACCGGGTGGTTCGCCCGGTGTGGGGCGGTTCGCCCCACGTCTGGGGCGGTTCGCCCAGTAGACTTTTTCGCGGAATTCCGCGTTTTCGACGCGTTTTTGGATTTCTTCCCCTTTTCGGACTCGGTTTCTGACTTCTAGTGGCCTTCTAACCTCCAGATTTGACCCCTAGACTCCAAATCCTATCCAAAAACCTTCAGACACTCCAAATAGGCTTCTGGAACACCAATTCCTTATCAACTTCAATATAATTGCCCGGAAATCCTCGATTTTCAACCAAAACCTGTAAAATAAAATCTAAAGGGAAACGTGACACTATTCTAATAAAATTTACTAAAATATAGCTAAATTAACATAAAGGATAGCTAAAATAGGTGAAAAAGACTCAAATGAAAGTGTAAAATACACATTCATCAGGGGCCGGGCACCCATGTCATTATGTTTTGGAACCAAGCTAGCGCTTCGGAACCTTCTAGCAACTACGAACTCAAGATTGAATCCGTCGCGGCGAGATCGTCCCGGTGCCTTCCAGTTCACACGAACTTTGCAGTCCTTGTGATGGATTGCTGACGTAATAATGGTTTCTGTCCCTTCGGTGGTGCATGAATAGGCATAGGAGTCCTTATTCCAGGTGTAATCTAGCTCCTCCTCTTGGATAATCCACGACGTTGTTGCAAGATCCCGTGGCTGGAACGCACATCTAGTGAGGTCACTCTTCTTGACATGGTTGTAATCGATCCCCCTCCAATACTTCATAGTAATCATACGGGAATGCTCCTTTCCCTTGGCATGGTTCCTACAAACAACAGTTAGTACCTCGTAGGACACAAAACTGACTCATGCATATGCTAGTGTAAGAACGAAACACACAAGTGATAGAGTCAACAATCGAGCTCCCCAAACCTTTAATGTCTAGCCTAGCTTCTTCATCATGCAACATACCAATGTAACTACTACATGCAATACATCACATTATGCTCTTACTAGACAACCAATATCCTAGATAACAAGGCTCAATTCATACCATAGTAGCGAAAAATTCTAGCATCATAAATCCTCATACTCAAAAATTAAGCATTCTACCATTAAATCCATCATCATTACATCAATAAACTCAATCATATGCAAGAAATCTAAGAAAAAGATAAATTGCATAACAAGATATATCATCTAGTAGCAAAATTCCCAAATCAACAATCCAAGCATAATTGAGCATGCAATTGATAGTAAATAACGCTTCTAATCACACAAACAACCTACCCATGCATCAAATAAGCATAAATGAAGCTCAAATTAGAAAATCCCCAAATTCGAAAATTAGGGTTCATAAGAAGATACCTCAGATCTGAAAATCTATTGCACTAGGGAGAAATCTGTTCGGATGAAAAGATAGATCATGTAATAGGCTTCGATTGAAGCTAAAGAACACTAAATTTGGTCAAGAAATGAAGAAGTTATGAGGTTTTGAAGTTATTTTCGTAATTCTCGGTTTTTGGGGAGAAGAAGGTGGAAAGAATGAAGAAAATGAGCTGAAGGGGAGAGAAGCCGCGTTTTTAACTTTCTGGGGCCGTGGGGCGAGTCGCCCTCGGTGTGGGGCGATTCGTCCCATGCGGGGCGATTCGCCCCCCGCTCCACGATGTGGGGAGACGGTCCTTTCGTCAGAAAACGCGGTTTTTAATCCCCGAAACCATTTTTTTCAAAAAACCACTCGAAAAATCTCACTCAAACATAAGCACATACGAAACAGAGATGAACAAATTCACATATGAGATGCAAATTGTTCACGAATTATGCATGCAATAAAGCGGTAAAGAAAGCGATAAAGAAAGCGATAAAAACTCAGGGTTGCCTCCCGGATAGCGCCATTGTTTAAAGTCTTTGACTCGACTCCGGTCTGTGCCTAACTCTTCTTTCTGTGGGTACTAGGCTTCCCCTTCATTGATCTCCTCTTCATGCCACGAACCTGTGAATAAGAAAGAACATAGGCTGCAAGACCACAGTAGTGAGTAGTGTAAGAAATATCAGGCGGATCAGGTGGATCAGATATGGCTTGCAACACGTGTTGCTTGCCATCCACTTCAATAGTGCAAGTTCTTTGGTAGATGTCCATCATGGAGCATAGCTTAGTCAAGAACGTTCGTCCTAAGAGTATGACATCCCCCGTCCCAGGTGCAGACGCCGGCATAACTACAAAATTGGTGTATACAGAAGCTTCACCAATCTTGACCAACACATTTTTCACAACGCCTTCGGGTCTCATAAAGGATCCATCCGCCAGTTGCACAATAGCCCTATGCTCAGATAGTTTTCCAAGGCTACTCTTTTCAAACACATTCAAAGGGAGTATGTTAGAGTAGGATTCCGTGTCTAGTGTGGCACGGACATCTTCAAGCTCACCAATCCCAACCTTAACATCGAAACTTTTAGGGAGTGGCTCGGGATCCTCTTGCTCCTCATCACTTCCGTCAGAACCAAGGTCCTTCTCTTCTTCCTTAGCCTGTAGAAGTTCTTCCTTCTTGCAACACTCGCACTTAGAAACCTTCTTGATGGTGATTTCGTCAGGTAGATCACCAGCCAATGTAATGGAATTCGACTTTTCAGTGTTGCTAGGCAGTTTGCCTTGTTCCCTACTTGCTCCTCGATCGATGAACTCTTGCATCTTCTGATGGGCAAGCCTAGTGCTCTTTTCCAACCTATCAAGCCTTGCCCTAGTCTTCTCAGAATCTTCTTCATAACGTTTGAGAAAACTTTAGGTGTGATCAACCATCTTTTGCAAGTTCTCCATCAGTTGAGCCGACTTCGACTTCGGTGGCTCTTTCGGAGTGGGGTTTTCGCAGTGATCATTACCATGGTTTAGCCTACTACGGTCTTGGTTAGGGCCATAAGTTTGGTTAGCCGGTTCATATCCTTGATTGTTTCAGAATCCTCTTCTCCAAAATCCACCTCGAGGATTCCTACTGTCTTGTCCGTAGCTAGCTTCTTGAGTACCAAACTCCGTAGCAAAGGCTTCCTCTTCGCCTCCTCGAGCCCAGTTGCCATCATCATACGCAAGCTCCGATCTACACATATGAGCCCCATGCCCATAGTTCTTGCATATACGGCATACTTCGTTCGAAACAGTTGTTCCGGTGGCGCTCTTGAGGACTTGCTTCAATTCGTTGGTAAAGCACTCGAATTGATCCCCATTCCCCTTGTACATAGGGGCTTCTTGAGTCGGTGGAGCTTCAGGTCCACGTCTCCTAACCATCGCCCTTGGGTCCTTGAACTGCGAACCCTTAGCAAGCCTTTTGAAAACTGCCCAGACGGCTTCCGCGGTTTCCTCCCAAATATTGCCTCGGCATTGGAAATCCACCACTTGTTGGTTCTCAAATGTTAGTCCATTGTAGAAGTGTTGGACTAAGTCAGAAAGTTCAAAACCATGGTGAGGGCACTTGTTTGTGAGATCTTGGAACCTCTCAAACGCGGTGTAGATGGTCTCATCATAGTCTTGTTTGAATCCAGTGATTCAAATCCTAAGGCTTTTTTTCCTTAACATGTAACTATCTTGCTTTTGTACTTTCAGCAACGTATTTGTTTGTCTTCTAGTCTTCATGTCCTTCGTGTGTAAGCTTTGCATTAAATGCACATTTGAATAGAATTCAAACAGTAACAATGGAGCACAAATTCACGTACATTCAGCAAGAGGTCACATATGTTCCATCAGCAAGTGGTTAGACTCAGTTTCAGCAAGCACAACCTACTCTGTCTTTCAGATTTTCACTTATGCAATGTTGTTGCTGAATTTTCCACTTTCTGAGCAACACGTGCCTTTGTAGATACCAGTCTTCAGCAATCTTCTAGTCTTCAGATCTTCAAATTTTCTTCAAGTCTTCAGATCTTCAAAAGTCTTCAAGATTCTGAGCGGTTTCTATTTGCTTCAATAAATTGTTTGTAATAAACAAAGTATATCTTCAGCAAATGCTTCAATAGGTTATTTTCTTTTCAGAAAATAAGATACATCATAAGCTAAGCATCAATAAGTTATTTTCTTTTCAGAAAATAAAATACATCATACGCAAAAGAAATAACTTATCTAGCACCTAACTAAGTCATCAGCAAACGTTCCTCTTTTACAATGTCCTTAAAATTCTAAATTCCTATGGACCTTAAGAGTACTAGTTACTGGACTTTCCTTAATTTAGCATGGTTAATTGCTCATCAAAATTACAAGTTTCCTAACATCTGGGAAGTTCCTACCTAAAACTACAGAGAGAGGTGAGCGAATAGGTCTGGAAAAGTATGAATTTCGGAGAAAAACTGAGCAACTATATATAGGCTTCGAAATAGTGTGGGGCGATTCGCCCCACACACCGGGCGGTTCGCCGGGTGTGGGGCGATTCGCCCCACGTCCCGGGCGGTTCGCCGGGGAGTAAATTTCACGGAATTCCGCGTTTTCGACGCATTTTTGGATTTCTTCCCCTTTTCGGACTCGGTTTCTGACTTCTAGTGGCCTTCTAACCTCCAGATTCGACCCCTAGACTCCAAATCCTATCCGGAAATCTTCAGATACTCCAAATAAGCTTCTGGAACACCAATTCCTTGTCAACTTCAATATAATTGCCCGGAAATCCTCGTTTTTCAAATAAAACCTGTAAAATAAAATGTAAAGGGAAACGTGACAATATTCTAATAAAATGCACTAAAATATAGCTAAATTAACATAGATGATAGCTAAAATAGGTGAAAAAGACTCAAATGAAAGTGTAAAATACACATTCATCAATACTCTTGAACCAGCAAGTGACATTGCTGCAGACTTAAGAAAAGCTCCACTTGCTGAAAATGTTGCCAGCAAACAAACAGAAGAGACAGTTGCTGAAATAGCAACTAGTCAAGTCCGAGAAATTTGTTTAGCACAGGAGAGCACTGCTCATAGTCGTTCATAGTTGTGATTGGTTAAACCGCTGGCCAGCGTATCAATATTATTATGATAGTCATAATAGATATTGGATTCACCAACGAACTCACTGAAGACGCCCGTGGATGTATTATTGGGATAGACACATCATCGATCCTAGATGCATTCGAATCAGTCAGATGAAGGGACGTTACCATCGCCGCGTTGAGCGCAACAGACTTCACAACGAAAGGGTTTGCTTTGAGAAACCTCTCAAACGTCCTCATGTATTAATATTGCAAATGGAACCGTCTAGGAATTCCATGTTGCCTAGTGTAGCACTTGCTTAATACAATGAGGCCCTATGGGTCACACTTTGTGGTGATTCAGCTTATCCGAATACCCTTGAAGATGGAATCGCAATTAATTTAGAATTAATTGTGATTGATAATTAGAATTGATTTGGAATTAATTATAATTATTTGTGGCTCAATTAATAATTTTGAATTATTAATTGAATTGATTGATTAATTGTATTTTATGTAAATACAATTAAAAATTATATTTTAAAAATATAATAGAGGTCTGATTTGAAAGGATATATTAATTTAGAATTAATATATGCACATCGGCAAAATCTACTTAGAGTTTGAATTGCCTTCGAATTATAAGTGGGTCCCAACACATACCCCCCGTTGGCCGGCCGCGTGTAGTAGTAGTATGGGAGGGAGTTTGGACTCCTTCCCATATTAGAAGTCAAGGGTTAAGTTAGATTTTCCTAATTGAGTTCTAACTTAATTGGGAATGAATCTAAACTTAAATTGGTTTCCTTGTGCAATAAGAATTAGAGTTCTTATTCCTTTATGAAGTCTAAAAGAATCTTCTTTAGGCTTCTATTGACTACTATATAAGTAGGTCATTAGAGAGCTTTTTCAATCCCGAATTCTTAGAGAATTATTCTACCTTTATTAGAGAAAATAAAAGCTCTCCCCTACCTCTATACCCTAGCCGCGCGTCCCACTCTCCACCGGAGGAAAATCGTCGCCCCATCTTCTTGGCCACATAGAGAATATCCTAGCATTCTTTCCGATAAGCTGTTCCTCCGTGGATACAAAGGTTGAGGTTCAAAGAGCTGGAAACTAACTTTTTTTGTCTTGCAGATATCTTCGACTTCGACGAAGGAGAAGATTCACCGGACTATTACGAAGACTTCATTGATTGGCATATCGATTCAATACCTATTCTTGCTATTAGAGTATTGTAAGTCTTCTGAATAATGTGTTTATTATATACGTTATATCCATGATCAATTAACCTGCATGTTAAGAAAATTTTTGAAATTCCGCTGCGTACCCTAGGGGTAACTCTGACCATATTTTCTTACGGTGGTATCAGAGCGAGGTTAATTGATTATGTATATACGTATATATGTTATGTGATTATGTAGTTTATGTGGATGCAATTGATTTTATGATTAATTCGATTTTCGAAAGTTTTATTTTTATATAAATTTAGAAGTTATATTTTTCAAAAAAAAATATATATATATATATATATATATATATATATATATATATATATATATATATATATATATATATATATATATATATATATATATATATATATATATATATATATATATATATATATCCCGCCTGCGTGACGCAGGCGCCCTAGGGGACAGGATTCGATCCCGTCCCCATATATTATTATATATATTTATTTAATTTTTCCGGGTTGGACCCAAAATCGAATTTTTGGAAATTTTGAGGATTGAATTTTATATTTGGAATATAAATATGATTTAATTGTAATTATTATTAACTAGATGGGTTAAATTTAATTAGTATTAACTTTAGGGGCTTATTTATGATTTATCAATTTATTGTTTATTACAAATAAGTCTTTCTACTTTTGAATTTTGAATTTAACACCTCCAAGGTTTGGAAAATTACAATTGAGTCTTTCGGGTTTTCAAAAATTGCTACCTGGTCAATAGAATTTTTGATTTTTCAATCTAGTCCAAATTTTCAATTTTTCATAGAGATTATAATTATGGGATTATAATTTTCATAATGAAATTGTGAAGTCATTTGGCATCCACATAGGCTACTACTTGTTTGTTTGCTCGATATGCTATTGTTTGACAATGCATGTTTAAATACCACGTATTTTACTTTCCGCGACCGCTATGCATGCGAGGGTAGGCGGCGCCCTCTTATTTGTCGGACCGCATATTTTTATGTATGGATAGGCGGTGCCCATTATGTGCTTGACCGCGTTTAGAACTAGAATGGATAGGCGGCATCCATTACGTGTAGACCGCTCATGCATGATGGGTAGGCGGCGCCCTTATTTGTTTGTAGATGACTGATAACAACCCTCAAGCTACAAGCCCCAACCAATATAAGTGCAGAAATATGGATATGTATGTGTTTCTGAGATGCTTTCCATGGGGTGCTTTAATTCTGAACTTTCATTGCGTTTCCTTGTATTGGCGACCTCGTCTTGCAGACTCAATGATCGTCAGATTAGAGTAAGCCTATGGTTATAACTTACTGCATATTGTATCTAGCGACCTCGATAGGTACAATATGTAGAGCGTCTGGTTTAATTAGATTTAACACCCAAGAGTTGCGTGACGCAATTGGATAGTCCTACCGGTCATATTATGGTATGCGACCAGCCCCCGTTGGAGTATAGCATAGTATGAATTTGGATCTTGGCCACTACGGTAACTTGTTGGACATTACCCGTATGTTTGTTTTGGGGGCAATCATATGTGAAAATAGTGGAAGCTAAACAGCTAAAGGACCTTGTTGTTTAGTTATGTTGACTGTGTATTTAGAAATAGTATTTCAATAGTTGATTTATTATTTTCGTTCTATATTATTTCTCCTTAGGAAAACCGAAATGGCGAGTATCCCGCTCCGTGCTATCTTAGAGAAACAAGTTTTGACCGGACCAAACTTCCTAGATTGGATCAGGAATATTCGTTTGGTGCTGAGGTACGAAAAGATTGAGTACGTCTTGGACGAGGCTATTCCCGTGTGTCTCGAGAATCAGACTGCCGATCAAGTTGCTGCTTGGAATCAAGCCAACAAGGCAAAGGCTGATAAGCATCAAGAGGATGCTAAATCCGCGCAGTGTATTATGCTGGCGGCAATGAGCAATGAGCTACAGAGACAACATGAAAGCATGTTGTCGTATGAGATGCTGAAGCATCTTGAGTCGCTCTTTAAGACGACAACCAGAAGTGTTGAATTTGATTTGATCAAAGAGATACACAAATCCAAGCTCAATGAAGGAGGGAACATGTCTGAACATGTTCTCAAGATGATTGGTCTCTTTGAGAAGCTTGCCGATGCCGGTGTCAAGCTGGAGAATAAGATCATGGTGATCTTTGTCCTTCAATCATTGTCAAGTTCGTATTCGCAGTTCATCATTAACTACACCATGAATGCGAAAGACGTTACACTGCCCGAGCTCCATAATATGATGAAGACATATGATCAAACTCTTCCTGAGAAGGAGAAATCGATCATGTATGTTGGGCAACCGTCTAACCCAAACCCGAGAAACAAAGGTGCTAAGGGTAAGGGAAAGTCGGGAGCCAAGGCTAACACTTCGAGTGATAGGCCTAAGCGTCTGAACCAGAGAAAGAAGTTCAAGAGGAGCAGAACGGTACGCACAGATGAATGTCTTTTCTGTAAGCAGAAAGGGCATTGGAAGAAAGATTGCCCTAAGCTAAGGGCAGATCAAGCTAAGAAGCCGCCGGCTTCTAGCTCAGGTATGTTTGTTATTGAAATGAACATGACTACTTTTGACTCCAATGGTTGGGTATTAGATACAACTTGTGGCTCACACATTTGTAATAATGTGCAGGGGCTAATTGAACACAGGCTAGTCAAGCAAGGTGAAATCGACTAGCATGTTGGGAACGACAATCTAGTTGAAGCCAAACGCGTTGGACGCTGCAAGATAGATTTACCATCAGGACAATGTTTAGAACTTGATAACGTTTATTTTATTCCATCCATTGTCAGAAATATTATTTCAATTCCATTGTTGGACAATTTGGGTTTTTCCTTTCGTTTTGCTAATAATACTTGTTATGTTTCGCTAAATGACCAGTATTATGGAAAAGCTCGCTTAGTGAATGGTTTATATATTTTGCAAAGTAGTCTACCTTTATTTCAAATACATAACAAACAACCTTCTTCAAGTAGGAAGAATAATCCATCTTATCTATGGCATTGTCGGCTAGGCCATATCAATGAAACACGGATTCAAAGACTAAGGAAGTTGGACTACTTAGAACCATTTGATTTCGAATCATATGGTACATGCGAATCATGTGTTAAGGGTAAGATGACGAAAAAACCCTTTGTTGGACAAGGTGTGCGTGCCACTCGCTGCGTAGAGCTCATACATACCGATGTATGTGGACCTTTTAAAGTCCAAGCACATGGAGGTTATTCTTACTTCGTTACCTTTACTGACGATTTCTTAAGGTATGAATATATTTATCTTATGAAGAATAAATCTGAGACATTTGGGAATTTCAAGGAGTTTAGGAATGAGGTCGAGAATTAATTGAACCTAAGGATAGTCACTCTTCGATCAGATCGAGGAGGTGAATACCTTAGTGAAGAATTTATCGACTACTTGAAGGAGAATGGAATTCAATCGCAATGGACCCCTCCTGGAACACCACAATTAAATGGTGTGTCTGAGAGAAGGAATCGAACCCTGCTAGACATGGTGAGATCAATGATTGGATTCTCGACTCTTCCAAAATATCTATGGGGATATGCGCTACAAACTGCAATCTACATTCTGAACCGTGTACAATCTAAATCAGTGGAGAAAACTCCTTATGAGTTATGGAAAGGAAAGAAGCCCTCACTGGGCTATCTTAGACCTTGGGGTTGTCCTACAATAGTCAAATTGTTGCTCACTAATAAGTTAGATGCCAAGGGTGTCAAAGTTTATTTCATAGGCTATCCTCGTTAGACGAGAGGCTATGAATTCTATCATGCTGAAGATCACAAGGTGATAGTATCTAGAAACGTCAAGTTTTTAGAAGCAGAATACCTCGAAGAAGAGCGGTTAGATGATATGATAGAACTTGAAGAAATTCAAGACTTTGACACGCGCAAACATGAGTTCTCTAAATCTTCTGATTTGGACTCAAGTTCTGTGGGAGGTTTCGAAGCAGACAAGGGTAATGATATGACACTTGCTAGGCATGTCATAGTCAATGGGAGTCATGTGATTAGATCAACAGTTGAAACCACACCAATAGAACCCGTTGTCAATCAACCTGTGCAACAAGTTGCACAAGAGCAGCCTCCCGCTAGGGAACAGGGTCGTAGCACGCGACCGGCTGCATCAGTGCCCACTGATAATGTTTGTGTTACACGAAACCAGAAAAGAAAAGCACCAGAAACGCCGACAGAAGCACCAGTCGAGCTCCGTATGTCGAAGAGGATCCCAAAAGGACCTCAGAAGCAAAGCCTTATGATAGAAGACATCAGTGAACTTGATGTTGGCTTATCAGATCGTGAAGACCCCGAGACGTACAAAGATGCAATAATGATATTGACTCAGACAGATGGCAAGAGGCCATGGAATTGGTAATAGACTCCATGTACCTGAACCAAGTTTGGAGCTTGGTAGACTTGCCCCAAGGGGTTAGACCTATCGGGTGCAAATGGATCTTTAAACGAAAGACAGATGTCGATGGCAAGGTACAAACGCACAAGGCTAGACTTGTGGCGAAGGGCTACACACAAAGGTATGGCATCGATTACGATGAAACCTTTTCACTGGTAGCAAAGGTGAAGTCTATTCGAATTCTACTTGCGATAGCTGCTTACTATGATTATGAGATCTGGCAGATGGATGTAAAGACTGCCTTCCTCAATGGCAACCTTGAGGAAGAGGTCTATATGGTACAACCGGAAGGTTTTATTAGTAAAACCAGGCCAACTGGTGTATGCAAATTACAGAGATCCATCTATGGGCTAAAGCAAGCGTCTAGGAGCTGGAATATCCGCTTTGACGAAGCTGTCAAATCGTTTGACTTCGTCAAAAGCGTAGAAGATCCCTGTGTCTACACTAGGCACATCGACAAGGGAGTCGTTTTCATGATCATTTATGTTGATGACATTTTGATCATGGGAAACAATGTCTCTATGCTAGAAGACACTAAAGTTTGGTTATCAAGTACCTTCTCAATGAAGGACTTGGGTGAATGATGAACGTGTAATTTACACTTTCATTCGAGTCTTTTTTCACCAATTTAGCTATCCTCTATGTTAATTTAGATATATTTTAGTGCATTTTATTAGAATAGTGTCACGTTTCCCTTTAGTTTGCATTTTACAGGTTTTAGGTGAAAAACATGGTTTTTCGGACAATTATATTGAAGAGAACGAAGAATCGTTGTTCCGAGGACATTTTCGGAGTATCTAGAAGATTCCGGATAGGATTTGAAATCTAGGGGTTGAGTCTGAAGGCTAAAAGGTCACTAGAAGGCAAAAACCGAGTCCGAAACGGAAAAGAAATCCAAAAACGCATCGAAAATGCATCTCTCGCCGACTGCACCTCCCGAACGATTCTCCCGGGATGTGGGGCGATTCGCCCCACACCAGGCGATTCGCCCGGTGTGTGGGGCGACTCACCCCACACCTGCCGAACCCCTATATATAGTTGCTCAATTTTCTCCGTTTTTTCATACTTTCTCAGACCTTTTTTCATACCTTTCTCATTAGTTTTAGGGAAGAATTCTCCAGAGCCTGTTCTGGGAATTCTTAGCATAGGAGACACTTTTTCTTATCGATTTGGAGCTTGTGAGATCGCGATTCTTCGGAGATTGACAACCTTCGGTAACATTGTATCTCATAATTTTTCTACTTTATATTTATATATCTTTCAACATGTTTTCATTCAATCTTGCTATGATTTCTGTTGATTGCATGACATCTATGAGTTGCTAAATCTATCGTTGGTGATAGTATGTGATTTCTTAGCGAAAGGTTAGTAATTATGCTGATGGCGGTAAAGCGAATCAGACTTTGAGTTATTGCTTTATTTCTTTGATCTATCTAAGACCTCTATCCTCGTAGTGTTGAATAAAACGGAACAAATTGGACAATTCATGATCAAAGATCTCTATGCAAAACGATCGGGTACTTCATGCATGATTATTAACCCACTATGCTTTGAATGATCATACTATCACTAACTTCCATTATCTTGATAAGAAAAACCTATGCTAAGTCGTTTGTTGATTTTATAGTTTAAGTTAGATTAGATAAAGCTAGTTATACTCCTTAGAGATCGACACTCGAGGTTATTTTACTGCTACACACGGTTTTCGTTGTAGTTGTGAATTGCCTTTGGCTAAATACAAATTTATTTGATTAATTAGAATCTGACAAATTCCGGTTCATCAGTGAAGCGAACTACATCCTAGGGATAAAGATCTATAGAGATAGGTCCAAGAGGATGTTAGGATTGACACAGTCCACCTACATCGACAAAATACTGAAGCGTTATAAGATGGACGACTCAAAGAGAGGATTTCTCCCAGCTAGGCATGGGATCGTGCTATCAGTTAAGGATAGTCCTAAAACTGATGAAGAAAGAAAGGCAATGAGTCGTGTTCCCTATGCTTCGGAAGTAGGGTCTATTATTTATGCAATGAATTGTACAAGGCCAGATGTGGCATATGCGCTTAGTGTCACTTGTCGACACCAACAGAATCAAGGAGTACCTCACTGGACTGCTGTAAAGAACATTCTTAAGTACCTTCGACGGACTAAGTAAATGTTCTTGGTGTTTGGTGGAGAACAAGAATTAAAGATGTCTGGTTATGTCGACGCTGGATTTGAATCAGATCCTGATGACTTTAAGTCACAGACAGGATACGTATTCAAATTGAACGGAGGAGCTATCTGTTGGAAGAGTTCTAAGCAAGCCACGATTGCTAACTCAGCCACAGAAGCCGAGTACATTGTTGCATCAGAAGCATCGAAAGAAGCTGTCTGGATTTCAGAGTTCTTGAAGGAATTGAGGATTGTTCCTGCTCCAAGTCCAATAACGATTTATTGTGACAACACGGGCTCCGTCGCTCAAGCCAAGGAGCCTAGATCTACAAACAAAAACAAACATGTACTTAGAAAGTATCCGTTATACGTGAGATTATTGATAGAAGAGAAGTTAGTATAGAACGTGTCTCAACCACGGACAACGTGGCAGATCCTTTCACCAAGGTCTTATCAGTGGATGCCCACTTAAGACATTATGTTAATCTAGGCATTAAGCATAAAGGTGACTAGCAATAGTCCAAGTGGGAGATTGATAGTGTATATGTCCTAGAGACAGTCTTTATTAAGGGTATACAACCCTTATTAAGGGCATATATGTACTATTACACAGGTCAACATAATATAATATATGTTTGTTTGTTTGACTATTGAGTATCGCTTTCATATTTATATTACACCAGGCATACATCATGTCATATCTCTATTCATGTCTGTATTGATATCAAATATGTCCCCTCGGATAGATGACCGATCACACAGATAGTGGGAGCTATGTGAGTTATCATCCATCCCAAACTATCCCTAGTCGAGGTTCATCTCGGATGTCGGGGTCTGAATGAACCAGGTGAGACTAGTATGCGTGGAGGTTATACATGTTAGAGAAAGTGTGAGCCGATCCCACGGCCACGGAACGGATTGTTAGACAATCTAGAAACGTTCCATAACTCCGCATAATTGTTCGAAGGGCGATTACCGAACAATGGAAGTACCCACCGGAAACTCCCATCGATGTATACTCTACACCGAAGTGTCTATGGGAACCGGAAAGTTGTCGAAGTGATGCCAGTCGTCCTTTGGACTTACAGGACTTTATCATCACATTTGTTGCCCCATATCGTTGGTGGACCCGTCGATGTCAACTCTGAATAAGCAGTTGACCCAAGACACGATCCAGGATTATGGCTACATACAAATGGGGGTGATAAGTGATTCTGTAAAGGATTCATCTCTCACGTGTAGCACAGGAGAGCACTGCTCATAGTCGTTCATAGTTGTGATTGGTTAAACCGCTGGCCAGCGTATCAATATTATTATGATAGTCATAATAGATATTGAATTCACCAAGCAACTCACTAAAGACGTCCGTGGATGTATTATTGGGATAGACAAATCATCGATCCTAGATGCATTCGATTCAGTCAGATGAAGGGACGTTACCATCGCCGCGTTGAGCGCAACAGACTTCACAAGGAAAGGGTTTGCTTTGAGAAACCTCTCAAACGTCCTCATGTATTAATATTGTAAATGGAACCGTCTAGGAATTCCATGTTGCCTAGTGTAGCACTTGCTTAATACAATGAGGCCCTATGGGTCACACTATGTGGTGATTCAGCTTATCCTAATATCCTTGAAGATGGAATCGCAATTAATTTAGAATTAATTGTGATTGATGAATTATAATTGATTTGGAATTAATTATAATTATTTGTGGCTCAATTAATAATTTGGAATTATTAATTGAATTGATTGATTAATTGTATTTTATGTAAATACAATTAAAGATTATATTTTAGAAATATAATAGAGGTTTGATTTGAAAGAATATATTAATTTAGAATTAATATATGCACATGGGCAAAATCTACTTAGAGTTTGAATTGCCTTCGAATTATAAGTGGGTCCCAAAATTGGGACCCACATACCCCCCCTAGGCCGGCCGCGTGTAGTAGTAGTATGGGAGGGAGTTTCGACTCCTTCCCATATTAGAAGTCAAGGGTTAAGTTAGATTTTTCTAATTGAGTTCTAACTTAATTGGGAATGAATCTAGACTTAAATTGGTTTCTTTGTGCAATAAGAATTAGAGTTCTTATTCCTTTATGAAGTCTAAAAGAATCTTCTTTAGGATTCTATTGATTACTATATAAGTAGGTCATTAGAGAGATTTTTCAATCCCGAATTCTTAAAGAATTATTCCACCTTTCTTAGAGGAAATAAAAAGCTCTCCCCTACCTCTATACCCTAGCCGCGCGCGCCACTCTCCACCGGAGGAAAATCGCCGCCCAATCTTCTTGGCCACATAAAGAATATCCTAGCATTCTGTCCGATAAGTTGTTCATCCGTGGATACCAAAGGTTGAGGTTCAAAGAGCTGGAAACTAACTTTTATTGACTTGCAGATAATTAAAATATTGCAGATATCTTCGACTTCGACGAAGGAGAAGATTCACCGGACTATTACGAAGACTTCATCGATTGGCATATCGATTCAATACCTATTCTTGCTTTTGGGTATTGTAAGTCTTCTGATTAATGTGTTTATTATATATGTTATATGCATGATCAATTAACCTGCGTGTTAAGAAAATTTTTGAAATTCCGCTGCGTACCCTAGGGGTAACTCTGACCATATTTTCTTACATGTTGATTGTGTTATTGATATGAGTAGCTAAGCATCTAGTTGGTGATAGTATGTGAATTCGTAGCTAGGGTTCGTATTATGTATGATTGAGTTTCTGAGTCTTTTACTTGTTTAATTATCTTAATTCGATTCTTTGTCCGACTAAGCCATATATCTTCGTAGAAAAGTGTTAGAAATACTAGGACAATTGCAAGTACTGCTTGAACTAAGACTAACAACCTTAGCCAAGTATTAGTATAGATAGGAAGCTTTCAAAATACACGTCTAGAAATCTGTCTTTGGTGTTTGTAAATCGAATTACTTTTAAGGCAGTACGAGTTGCACTTTCATGCATAATTAGAACTTGATGCTTAGAACAAGCATACTATCACTAACTTTCTCCATATATTGTTAAGTCGAGTTAATATAAATTTGTTTTCTGAAATTATATATAGTTATTTAGTTAAAGCTAGTTTAGTCCGTAGAGATCGACACTCGAGGTCATCTTACCTCTGCACTACGTGTTTTGTGTAGTTGTGAGTTGCTCTTTGGCTTTCAAACAAATTTATTTGATTGTTCGAGTCTGACAATCTCGTTCATCAAAGTGGCACCGTTGCCGGGGCTCTCTGGAGCTGTAGGGCACACCGCCCCACACCCGTGGCGGTCCGCCCCACACACCCAGAAACCACAAAAATGTTTTTTCCTCCCCTTTTCCCTCATTCTTCATCCTTCTTCTCCCTTTTACTCCCAAAATTAAAAATTCTTCAAAAATCTTCACTCTTCCATAATTCTTCCAATTCTCTCACAAAATTTTGTGTTCTTTAGCTTAAATCGAAGCCCATTACGTGCTCTTCATCTTTATCCGAACAAATTTCTTCATACTTCATCCGATTTCCAGATCTGAGGTAACCCCTCAAGAACCCTAATTTTCGAAATTGGGGGTTTCTTGATTTTTGCTTCAATTGAGCTTATATGATGTATGGGTTACTTGTTTGTGTGATTATTACATGATTTCTCTATTAATTGCATGCACAATTTCGTTGGAATGGTTGAATTGGAGCTTTTGCTCAATTAGGATTTCTAAGTCTTGATTGCATTGTTTTGATTCATTCATGCCTATTTAAATACGAGCAACTTGATATGATGACTATAGATTATTGGGTAGAACACTTGATTGGGTAGATTGTGAGATTTTTGGTGATTTTTGATACTATGGTATGCATGTTGCCTTATGAATTTGAGGTTATTCGTTGTCTAGCATGAGCTTTGATTATGATATAGTACATGATTGTGATGAATTGCATGATTGTTGTTAGCATAGGTAGCTAGACTAGAACATGGGGTAAGGGAGTAGAGTTGGTGGAAGTTGACACTCGTTTGCTTGCACACATTGCATTTGCATAGCATATCGTTTTTGTTGAGTACAAGATACTAATTGCTGCGTTTCAGGTACCATGGTTCGTGATAAGAAGAAAGTGTAAGAAAATACGGTCAGAGTTACCCCTAGGGTACGCAGCGGAATTTTAAAATTTTTCTTAACATACAGGTTAATTGATTATGTATATGCCGTATATATTTAAACACGTCAATTAGAAGACTAACCTTACTTCCAAAGCAGCTTCCAAGTCTTCGTAATAATCCGGTGTATCTTCTTCTTCGCCGAAGTCGAAGATATCTGCAATACTCTGATTATCTGCAAGACAATAAGAGTTAGTTTCCAGCTCCTAGAACCTCAACCTTGGTATCCACGGATGAACAACCTATCGGAAGAATGCTAGGATATTCGTTGAGTGACCAAGAAGACGGGGCGGCGATTCCTCCGGCAAGGGTGGCGCGCGCGTAGGCTAAATAGAGGAGGGGAGAGCTTTTTATTTTCTCTAAGAAAACTGGGTAGTGAACTGTGTGTAAAAACTATCTCCAAAGCTCTCTAATAGTCTACTATATATAGTAGTCAATAGAAGAAGCCTAAAGCACAAGCAATTAGACTTCGTAAAGGAATAAGAATCTAATTCTTATCGCACTAGGAACCCAATATCAAGTCTAGATTCATTCCCAATCAAATTAAAACTCAATCAGGAAAATCTAACTTATCCCTTGGACTTTTAATAGAGGAAGGAGCCGAACTCCTTCCCCTACTCCACCTCCTGCGCGCGTGCCCATGTCCTACGGGAGATAGGTGGGTCCCAATTTGGGACCCACTTATAGTTCTAAGGCAATTCAAACTCCAAGTAGATTTTTCCCAAGTGCATATGTTAATTCTAAATTAACATATCCTTTCAAATCAAACCTCTATTATATTTCTAAAATATAATCTTTAATTGTATTTACATAAAATACAATTAATTATCCAATTCAATTAATAATTCCAAATCATTAATTGAGTCACTAAATATTATAATTAATTCTAAATCAATTATAATCCATCAATCACAATTAATTCCAAATTAATTGCGATTACATCTTCAAGGATATCCTGATAGGCTGAATCACCACATAGTGTGACCCATAGGGCCTCATTATATTAAGCAAGTCCCAGACTAGGCAAAATGGAATTCCTAGACGGTTCCATTTGCAATATTAATACATGAGGACGTTTGAGAGGTTTCTCAAAGCAAACCCTTTCGTTGCGAAGTCTGTTGCGCTCAATGCGGCGATGGTAACGTCCCTTCATCTGACTGACTCGAATGCATCTAGGATCGATGATGTGTCTATCCCAATAATACATCCATGGGCGTCTCAGGGAGTTGCTTGGTTACTAAGATATACTTATGACCATCATAATATATCAATGCACTGGCCAGTGACTTTACCAACACAACTATGAAGACTATGAGCAGTACTCTCCTGTGCTACACATGAGAGATGAATCCTTCACAGAAACACTTATCATCCCCATTTGTATGTAGCCATAATCCTAGATCGTATCTTAGGTCAACTGCTTATTCAAAGCTGACATCGACGGGTCCACCAAGGATATGGGGCAACAAATGTGATGATAATGTCCTATAAGTCCAAAGGACGACTGGCATCACTTCGACAACTTACCGGTTCCCATAGACACTTCGATGTAGAGTATACATCGATGGGAGTGTCCGGTGGGTACTTCCATTGTTCGATAATCCTTATTTGAACAACTATGCGCAGTTATGGGAACGTTCCTTGATTGTCCAACAATCCGTTCCGTGGCCGTGGGATCGGCTCACACTTGCTCCAACAAGTATAACCTCCACGCATACTAGTCTCATCTGGTTCATTCAGACCCTACATCCGAGATGAACCTCGACTAGGGAGAGTTTGGGATAGATGATAACTCACATAGCTCCCACTATCTGTGTGATCGGTCATCTATCCGAGGGGACATGTTTAATATCAATACAGACAGAAATAGAGATATGACATGATGCATGCCTGGTGTAATATAAATATGAAAGCGATACTCAATAGTAAAACAACAAACATATATTATATTACGTTGACCTGTGTAATAGTACATATATGCCCTCTATAAGGGCTCCATGCCCTTAGTAAGGACTGTCTCTAGGACATATACACTATCAATCTCCCACTTGGACTAGAGCCAGTCACCTTTATGCCTAATACTCAGATTAGCATAATGTCTTAAGTGGACTTCCACTGATAAGACCTTGGTGAAGGGATCTGCCATGTTGTCCGTGGTAGAGACACGTTCTATACTAACTTCTCCTCTATCAATAATCTCACGAATAACGTGATATTTTCTAAGTACATGTTTGTTCTTGTTTGTAGATCTAGGCTCCCTAGCTTGAGCGACGGTGCCCGTATTGTCACAATAAATCGTTATTGGACTAGGAGCAGGAACAACCCTCAATTCCTTCAAGAACTTTGAAATCCAGACAGCTTTTTTCGATGCTTCTGATGCAGCAATGTACTCGGCTTTTGTGGATGAGTGAGCAACCGTGGCTTGCTTAGAACTCTTCCAACAGACAGCTCCTCCGTTCAATTTGAATACGTATCCTGTCTGTGACTTAAAGTCATCAGGATCTGATTCAAATCCAGCGTCGACATACCCAGATATCTTTAATTATGGTTCTCCACCAAACACCAAGAACATCTCTTTAGTCTGTCGAAGGTACTTGAGAATGTTCTTTACAACAGTCCAGTGAGGTACTCCTGGATTCTGTTGGTGTCGACAAGTGACATTAAGCGCATACACATCGGGCCTTGTGCAATTCATTGCATACATTATAGACCCTACTGCTGAAGCATAGAGCACACCACTCATTGCATTTCTTTCTTCATCAGTTTTAGGACCATCCTTAACTGATAAGACAATCCCATGCCTAGCTGGGAGAAAGCCTTTCTTTGAGTCATCCATCTTATAACGCTTCAGTATTTTGTCGATGTAGGTGGACTGTTTCAATCCTAACATCCTCTTGGATCTATCTCTAAAGATCTTGATCCCTAGGATGTAGTTCGCTTCACCCAAGTCCTTCATCGAGAAGGTACTTGATAACCAAACTTTAGTCTCTTCTAGCATAGAGACATTGTTTCCCATGATCAAAATGTCATCAACATAAATGACCATGAAAACGACTCCCTTGTCGCTGTGCCTAGCGTAGACCCAAGGATCTTCCTTGTTTCTGATGAAGTCAAACGATTTGACAACTTCATCAAAGCGGATATTCCAGCTCCTTGACGCTTGCTTTAGCCCATAGATGGATCTTTGTAATTTGCATACAGCAGTTGGCCTGGTTTTACTAATAAAACCTTCCGGCTGTACCATATAGACCTCTTCCTCAAGGTTGCCATTGAGGAAGGCAGTCTTTACATCCATCTGCCAGATCTCATAATCATAGTAGGCAGCTATCGCAAGTAGAATTCGAATGGACTTTAATTTTGCTACCAGTGAAAAGGTTTCATCGTAATCGATGCCATACCTTTGCGTGTAGCCTTTCGCCACAAGCCTAGCTTTGTGCGTTTGTACCTTGCCATCGGCATCTGTCTTTCGTTTAAATACCCATTTGCACCCAATAGGTCTAACCCCTTGGGGCAAGTCTACCAAGTTCCAAACTTGGTTCTGGTACATGGAGTCCATTTCCAATTCCATGGCCTCTTGCCATTTGTCTGAGTCAATATCAATTATTGCCTCTTTGTAGGTCTCGGGATCTTCCCGATCTGATAAGCCGACATCAAGTTCACTGATGTCTTCTATCATAAGGCTTTGCTTCTGAGGTCCTTTTAGGATCCTCTGCGACCTACGGAGCTCGACTGGTTCTGGTGCTTTTCTTTTCTGGCTTCGTGTAACACGAACATTATCTGTGGGTACTTGATGAACGAGGATTTTTCGGGTCCCGATTCAGCAAATAAATTTGTTATTTAGCCAAAGGCAATCCACAACTACAACAAAAACCGTAGTGTAGCGGTAGAATGACCTCGAGTGTCGTTCTCTCAGGACTATAACTAGCTTTATCTATTTAACTAGAGAATATAAAAACAGCAGACGTAAAAGCAAAGGTTTTTCTAACAGATAATGGAGATTGGTGATAGTATGATCCTTCAAAGCATAACGGGTCAATAATCATGCGTAAATACCTCGGTCTTGCATGGACATCTTTGATCAATCAAATGTCCTGTTGCAATTACTAAGCACTACGAAGATAAAGATACTGACAAGTCAATCACTATTGTCCTATTGTGTTCCGTAATTATTCAACACTACGAAGATATAGATGCGCATAGGTCGACGAGGGTCCAATTGTGCATAATAATTAATACAACATACGAGAATTTAGGGTGAGCCTGATCAACGAAATAAAGCAATAACACGGAGTATAATGCGCGATATAGCCATTAGCATGATTATCTTCCCTTCGCTGAGAATTCACATACTACCACCAACGATAAGTTTAGCTACTCATAATAGGCATGCAATCAACAGAAATCATAGAAGAAAACATGTTGAAAGATATATAAAAATAAGTAGAATAAACTGTAAGATACAATGTTACCGAAGGTTGTCAATCTCCGAATCCTACAAGCTCCAATCTGCTATGAAAAAGTGTCTCCTAAGCTACGAACCCCCAGAACAGGCTCTGGGAAGTCCCTACCTAAAACAACAGAGAAAGGTGAGAGAATATGTCTCGAAAAGTATGAATTTCGGAGAAAAACTGAGCAACTATATATAGGCATCGAAAAAGTGTGGGGCGATTCGCCCCACACACCGGGCGGTTCGCCCGGTGTGGGGCGATTCGCTGCACGTCCCGTGCTGTTCGCCCGGGAGTAATTTTCGGGAAATTCCGCGTTTTCGACGCGTTTTTGGATTTCTTCCCCTTTTCGGACTCGGTTTCTGACTTCTAGTGGCCTTCTAACCTCCAGATTCGACCCCTAGACTCCAAATCCTATCCGGAAACCTTCAGATACTCCAAATAGGCTTCTGGAACACCAATTCCTTGTCAACTTCAATATAATTGCCCGGAAATCCTCGTTTTTCAACCAAAACCTGTAAAATAAAATCTAAAGAGAAACGTGACACTATTCTAATAAAATGCACTAAAATATAGCTAAATTAACATAGAGGATAGCTAAAATAGGTGAAAAAGACTCAAATGAAAGTGTAAAATACACATTCATCAAACTCCCCAAACCGAACCTTTGCTTGTCCTCAAGCAACTAAGCTAGACTCTTGATGAGCGGAGATTTGTCAGTTCCCGGTTCAGTAAATAATATTTTTTTATTTAGCCAAAGGCAATCCACAACTACAACGAAAACCGTAGTGTAGTAGGAGAATGACTCGAGTGTCGTTCTCTGAGGACTATACTAGCTTTATCAAATCTAATTAAAAATATAAAACAGCAGATAGAAAGCAAAAGGGGGTTTCAAGCAGATAATGGAGATTGGTGATAGTATGGTCCTTCTTAGCATAATGGGTCGATAATCATGCATAAATTCCTCGGTCTTGCATAGAGATCTTTGAATCAATCTAGTGTCCTGTTGTAAGTATTAAGCACTACGAAGATAATTTGGTCTGACTAGTCAACACGATTGTCCTAATGTGTTCCGTAATTATTAAACACTACGAATATAATTGGTCTGATGGTCGACTAGTGTCCAATTGTGCATAATGATCAATACAACATACGAGAATTTTGGTTACAACTGATCAACGAAATAAAGCAATGACACGGAGTATAATGCGCGATATAGCCATTAGCATGATTATCATCCCTCGCTAAGAATTCACATACTACCACCAATGATAAGTTTAGCTACTCATAATAGGCATGCAATCGATAGAAATCATAGAAGAAAACATATTGAAAGAAGATAAAATAAGTAGATAAAAACTGTAAGATACAAAGTTACCGAAGGTTGTCAATCTCCGGATGATTGCGATCCTACGCGCTCCAATCTGCTATGGAAAAGTATCCCCTAAGCTACGGAACTCCCAGCACAGGCCCCGGGAAGTTCCTACCTAAAACTATAGAGAGAGGTGAGAACGTAGGCTTGGAAAGATATATTTTCGGAGAGAAAACTGAGCACTATATATAGGCCCGAAAAAACTCCGGGGCGGTTCGCCCCGTGCTGCGGCGGTTCGCCCCCCAGTAAATTCGCGGAATTTCCGCATTTTCGATGCGGTTTTGGATTTCTTCACCTTTTCAGACTCGGTTTATGACTTCTAGTAGCCTTCTAACCTCCAGATTCGGCCCCTAAACTCCAAATCCTATCCGGAAATCTTCAGATACTCCAAATAGGCTTCTGGAACACCAATTCCTTGTCAACTTCAATATAATTGCCCGGAAATCTCCGAATTTCAACCAAAACCTGTAAAATAAAATCTAAAGGGAAACGTGACACTATTCTAATAAAATGTACTAAAATATAGCTAAATTAACATAGAGGATAGCTCAAATAGGTGAAAAAGACTCGAATGAAAGTGTAAAATACACATTCATCAAACTCCCCAAATCGAACCTTTGCTTGTCCTCAAGCAACTAAGCTAGACTCTAATACAAAAAACTTGCAAGACTCAAAATGGAGTTTCATGCCAAATAAAATGAACTAATCTACTGAATCTACCAAATAACATATGAACAAAAACCATATGAATCAAAGCATGAATATAGGTTGAAGAATACCTCGATTGACTTATACACATCCACATAAGCACTTATGTCAAGACAAGATAGTCTCTCGTAACATTCTCTACCTGGACCTAGTCAGTGACGACATAATGATGCATGCTAAGATACAAATGGTTGCCCCGTGCCTATGAAACTGAGGACTTACTGCTGTTCCACCATGTTAAGACTTTTCCTCAAAAGAGGTCGAACCAGTACTGGCTCTCATCAAACGAAGGAGTGTTCCCTATAAAAGATAACACTCCCCTATTCTACCCATCTCTCAAGTAAAGTCTTAAGCTATTCACCACTTCCTGAATGGCAGGACGAGGGTGGTCTAGAACAGATGACTCTCAAGACAAAAAAGATAAAAGATAAAAAACACGATTACGAACATCACAAAAATGGAAAAGACTCAACACTTTGCTAAACTGCTATTTGGCTTTCTCTTTTTTTGGACCCTTCTTTGCTTTTTTTGGGGTCTTTTCTTTTCTTCTTTTTTTTCTTTCTAGATTCTTTTTTTTTTCTATTTCTCTTTTCTTCTGGAATTTTCTTTTTCTTTTTTTTCGATTTTTTTCTAGCCAGCAGTAGCATAACAAAGAGAGAAACAAAAAGACTCACACAGACTTCCCCAAACCTATTCGAAAGAATAGGTTGGAGTACAAAATTTACGGAAAAGTAAAAATAAACTCACGATACGAAAATGAAAAACAGAAACAAGTCTAATGATGGTGTAACCCCCTCCCCAAATCGATTCGAAAGAATAGGTTATAAACAAAGGATCACACAACCTCACACTACCTCCTTCCTAGGCATTTAGCAATCTCAAAGCATGGTGAAGACTTGTTGCCTCTTAGGTACATAATTACTCGGGAAAACAACCATAAGACCCTAACATGCATCATCCTATTATAAAGGCCTTCGTGAACCGCAGTAGAGAAAACACCACTAAGTGATGTCGAGACTACCTAGCTCAACTAAGTGCAATACATAAATGTGACAAGCCAAGCGAGAAAAACCTCAAACAAATTCATAGAGATGAAGCATACGATTAATGGCATAGTTGGTTGATCTACCCAATAAAAAAGTTCTAAAAATTCGGCAATAAACTCCATATAAAACATGCAAGACTATCCTAGGAAAGCAGTAAATGTGCAAATGCAAAAATTTCACGAGTTTTTCATAAGCAAGATAAGTATAAAGATAACCAGCGATAACCTCCTCCCCAAACCTGAACGTCGTCGCTCGTCCCGAACGCCGAAAGTGGATCCAAGGTGAGAGCTAATGCTTGAATAAGTGACCTATAATACTCAATCAAACTCGTGAGATAAAATCTAAAGTGGTAAAGAAAGCGATTAAAGAAAGCGATAAAATCTCCGGGTTGCCTCCCGGATAGCGCCATTGTTTAAAGTCTTTGACTCGACTCCTGTCCCCGCCTATCTCTTCTTTCTGCGGGTACTAGACTTCCCCTTCATCGATCTCCTCTCCATGCCACGAACCTGTAAATAAGAAAGAATATAGGCTTCAAGACCACAGTAGTGAGTAGTGAAAGAATTATCAGGCGGATCAGGTGGATCAGATATGGCTATCAAGACGTGTTGCTTGCCATCCACTTAAATAGTGCAAGTTCTTTGGTAGATGTCCATCACGGAGCGTAGTTTCGTCAAGAACGTTCGCCCTAAGAGTACGACATCCCCCGTTCCTGGTGCAGACGCCGGCATAACTACAAAATTGGTGTATACAGATGCTTCACCAATCTTTACCAACACATCTTTCAGAACGCCTTCGGGTCTCACTAAGGATCCATCCGCCAGTTGCACAATAGCCCTTTGCTCAGATAGTTTTCCAAGGTTGCTCTTTTCAAACACATTCAAAGGAATTATGTTTGAGTAGGATCCCGTATCTAGTGTGGCACGGACATCTTCAAGTTCGCCAATTCCGACCTTAACATCGAAACTTTGGGGGAGCGGCTCGGGATTCTCTTGCTTCTTTCCACTCTCATCAGTACCAAGGTCCTTCTCTTCTTCCTTGGCTAGTGGAGGCTCTTCATCCTTGTAACACTCGCACTTAGCAACTTGCTTAATGATGATTTCCACTGGTTGATCTCCCACTAAGTTGATCGACATGGACCCTTCAGTGCTGCTATGTAACTTCCCCTGCTCTCTACTAGCTCTATCTTCCAATTGATCCAGACGAGCATTGATCTTTGCCGAATCCTCCTCGTATCTCTTCAAAAACACTTGTGTGAAATCCACCAATTTCTGTAAATTATCCAAGAGAGTTGCTGACTTGGATGTAGAAGCTTCGTCCTTAGGAGTAGGATTACTACGGTTTCCCAAGTGAACGTCTTCTCGTGCTAGATCTGATCTGCACATATGAGCCCCATGCCCATAATTCTTGCACACCCTAAATACCTCGTTGGAGAGAGAAGTTCCAATTAGGCCACTTAGAGCTTGCCTCATCTGATTGGCGAAACCTTCGAACCTATCGCCACTCACACCATTCACTTCATGCATTGGGATCTCCTGGTTTGGTGGAGCTTCATGTCCACGCCTTCTAACCATTGCTCTTGGATCCTTGGATTGATATCCTTTAGCAAGCCTTTCGAAACACGCCCACACATCCTCGGCGGTCTCTTCCCAGATAGTACCACGGCATTGGAAATCCATCACCTGTTGACTCTCATATGTGAGTCCATTGTAGAAGTGTTGGACAAGATCAGGAAGCTCAAAGCCATGGTGTGGACACTTGCGCATGAGGTCCTTGAACCTCTCGAAAGCGGTGTAGATGGTCTCATCATAGTCCTGTTTGAATCCAGTGATTTGCGCCTTAAGCGCGGTAGTCAATGTGTGAGGAAAGTATTTCTCCATAAAAGCAGAATACACCTTGTCCCAGGTGTCTAGTGATCCGGCTTCCAGAGAGCCTAACCATGCCTTGGCTTTATCGCCAAGCCCCATAGCAAAAACCTTCATCCTCAGCTCATCGTCCGTTATCCCTGCTCCGGGCCTTGGAAGATTGTTGATAAAATCGTCAATATCATTCAGGTATCCCATAACATCTTCCCTAGCCAACCCATAGAACCTCGGGAGTTGCTGGAACATGCCACTTTTGATTTCCAAATCTCGAGTTGCAGCAGAAAGAACAATAGCTGGACCTCTCATCAGTGCTTTGTTGGGTTGAACCCATGATTTCAAAAGTGGGCGAGCCATCACAAGACCTGAATCAGCAAGCGGTGTTCCTGCCGAACGTGTATGCAGCATACACTATCTGTAACAGACTAGGAAAGGTGATTAGAAACAGACTAGGAAAGCAGTATCAGAGAGAGATTAAAAAGGAAAACTAAAACTAATAGAATTAGGAATCTAAAGCTGTAAATATAAACAAATTAAACAAAAAAAAGGAGTATAGTCCCCGGCAACGGCACCAATTTGATGAACGGAGATTTGTCAGGTCCCGGTTCAGTAAATAATATTTGTTATTTAGCCAAAGGCAATCCACAACTACAACGAAAACCGTAGTGTAGTAGCAGAATGACTCGAGTGTCGTTCTCTCAGGACTATAACTAGCTTTATCTATTTAACAAGAGAATATAAAACAGCAGACAGATAGCAAAAGGGGTTTCTAGCAGATAATGGAGATTGGTGATAGTATGGTCCTTCTTAACATAACGGGTCGATAATCATGCATAAATTCCTCGGTCTTGCATAGAGATCTTTGAATCAATCTAGTGTCCTGTTGCAAGTATTAAGCACTACGAAGATAATTTGGTCTGACTAGTGAACACGATTGTCCTAATGTGTTCCGTAATTATTAAACACTACGAATATAATTGGTCTGATGGTCGACTAGTGTCCAATTGTGCATAATGATCAATACAACATACGAGAATTTTGGTTACAACTGATCAACGAAATAAAGCAATGACACGGAGTATAATGCGCGATATAGCCATTAGCATGATTATCTTCCCTTGCTAAGAATTCACATACTACCACCAATGATAAGTTTAGCTACTCATAATAGGCATGCAATCAATAGAAATCATAGAAGAAAACATATTGAAAGAAGATAAAATAAGTAGATAAAAACTGTAAGATACAAAGTTACCGAAGGTTGTCAATCTCCGGATGATTGCGATCCTACGCGCTCCAATCTGCTATGGAAAAACATCCCCTAAGCTACGGAACACCCAGGACAGGCCCCGGGAAGTTCCTACCTAAAACTATAGAGAGAGGTGAGAAAGTAGGCTTGGAAAAATATATTTTCGGAGAGAAAACTGAGCACTATATATAGGCCCGAAAAAACTCCGGGGCGGTTCGCCCCCCAGTAAATTCGCGGAATTTCCTCGTTTTCGACGCGGTTTTGGATTTCTTCACCTTTTCGGACTCGGTTTATGACTTCTAGTAGCCTTCTAACCTCCAGATTCGGCTCCTAGACTCCAAATCCTATCCGAAAACCTTCAGATACTCCAAATAGGCTTCTAGAACACCAATTCCTTGTCAACTTCAATATAATTGCCCGGAAATCTCCGAATTTCAAGCAAAACCTGTAAAATAAAATCTAAAGGGAAACGTGACACTATTCTAATAAAATGTACTAAAATATAGATACATTAACATAGAGGATAGATAAAATAGGTGAAAAAGACTCGAATGAAAGTGTAAAATACACATTCATCAACTCTAATGCAAAAAACAATGCAAGACACAAAATGGAGTCTCATGCCAAATAAAATGAACTAATCTACTGAATCTATCAAAAAACATAAGAACAAAAACCATATAAATCAAAGCATGAATATAGGTTGAAGAATACCTCGATTGACTTACACACATCCACATAAGCACTTATGTCAAGACAAGATAGTCTCTCGTAACATTCTCTACCTGGACCTAGTCAGTGACGACGTAATGAAGCATGCTAAAATACGAATGGCTGTCCCGTGCCTATGAAACCGAGGACTTACTGCTGTTCCACCATGTTAAGACTTTTCCTCAAAGAGGTCGAACCAGTAGTGGCTCTCATCAAACGAAGGAGGGTTCCCTATAAAAGTTAACACTCCCCTATTCTACCCATCTCTCAAGTAAAGTCTTAAGCTATTCACCACTTCCTGAATGGCAGGACGAGGGTGGTCTAGAACAGATGACACTCAAGAAAAAATGACAAAAAATAGATAATTACAACACGATTACGTACATTACAAGAATTGGAAAATGAGACACAACACTTTGCTAAACTGTTGTTTGGCTTTTCTTTTTTTTGGACCCTTCTTTGCTTTTTTGGGGTCTTTTCTTTTTTTCTTTTTTTTCTTTCCAGATTTTTCTTTTTCCTTTTTTTTCTTTTTTCCTGGAATTTTTCTTTCTTTCTTCCTTTTTTTCGATTTTTTTCTAGCCAGCAGTAGCATAACAAAAAGAGATAAAATGACTCACACGACTTCCCCAAACCTATTCGAAAGAATAGGTTGGAGTACAAAATTTACAGAAAAGGAAAAACAAACTCAAGATACGGAAATGAAAAACGAAAACAAGTCTAATGATGGTGTAACCCCCTCCCCAAACCTATTCGGTAGAATAGGTTATAAACAAAGGATCACATAACCTCACGCTACCTCCTTCCTAGGCATTTAGCAATCTCAAAGCATGGTGAAGACTTGTTGCCTCTTAGGTACATAATTACTCGGGAAAACAACCATAAGACCCTAACATGCATCATCCCATTATAAAGGCCTTCGTGAACCGCAGTAGAGAAAACACCACTAAGTGATGTCGAGACTACCAAGCTTAACTAAGTGCAATACATAAACGTGACAAGCCAAGCGAGAAAAACCTCAAACAAAGTCATAGAGATGAAGCATACGATTAATGGCATAGTTAGTCGATCTACCCAATAGAAAAGTTCAAAAAATTCGGCAATAAACTCCATATAAAACATGCAAGACTATCCTAGGATGAATGTAGTGAATGCAACCTAAAAAATCTAAGAAAGCAGTAAACGTGCAAATGCAAATGCAGACGGATAAAACATGCAAGGTACTATACTCATCCTACCAATACCAAGCTCCAAACTAACAACATTAGATCACTTAAATCCCATACCC
Organism: Plantago ovata; assembly: GCA_028274465.1. Taxonomy (NCBI): domain Eukaryota; kingdom Viridiplantae; phylum Streptophyta; class Magnoliopsida; order Lamiales; family Plantaginaceae; genus Plantago; species Plantago ovata. The sequence continues at coordinate 28,549,705 of CM051456.1, read as the reverse complement.
CCTCATGAAATTTACGCTAGTCCCTAGCAGTAAGAAAATGATGAAATAAGATGTGATACTAGATGTTACCCCATGGTTTGGCCTCGGTCGGCTGAGTATGCTGTTTGTGAGTTATTGGGACTGCTCTGGGAGCTTTATAGGGTGTCATCAGGTCTTCTGGTAGGCGTGGTAGTTTCAATTATAGGCCGGATAGGAACAACTCCTACATTGGTATCATCATTGCCTGTATGGCCTTCATTGTGACTACTGTCACGCACATCCTCACTAGTAGAGTTGCAGTGTCGAGTAGAATTCTCAAGATTAGCCGCCGCTGTTATGGAATCCCCCATCCTGTAGCCCTCCAATAGGATGTGAAATGTTGAAGGGGAAAGAGCAGTGGTATCAGGACCTCCCCCTCCAACGTTTTACACCCCGAGGTGGTTACAGTAAGCTGCTCGGATACTCAGAAGTCTTCTACCATCTTTTCCAATGCCGACCACATTCTCTACGGTTGATCCGACCGATGTCTATATGATGCTCCCTTTAGAGGCAGTCAAGGGGCACCCCAACGAGGGGCTGGGCACCAATGTCATTATGTTCTGGAACCAAGCTAGCGCTTCGGAACCTTCTAGCAACTGCGAACTCGAGATTGAATCTGTCGCTGCTAGATTGTCCCGGTGCCTTCCAGTTCACTCGAACTTTGCAGTCCTTGTGATGGATTGCTGATGTAATAATGGTTTCTGTCCTTTCGGTGGTGCATGAATAGGCATAGGAGTCCTTACTCCAGGTGTACTCTAGCTCCTCCTCTTGGATAATCCACGACGTTGTTGCAAAACCCCTTGGCTCGAACGCACATCTAACGAGGTCACTCTTCTTGACATGGTTGTAATCGATCCCCCTCCAATACTTCATAGTAATCATACGGGAATGCTCCTTTCCCTTGGCATGGTTCCTACAAACAACAATTAGTACCTTGTATGACACAAAACTGACTCATGCATATGCTAGTGTAAGAACGAAACACACAAGTGATAAAATCAACAATCGAGCTCCCCCAACCTTTAATGTCTAGTCTAGCTTCTTCATCATGCAACATACCAATGTAACTACTACATGCAATACATCACATTATGCTCTTACTAGACAACCAATATCCTAGATAACAAGGCTCAATTCATACCATAGTAGCGAAAAATTCTAGCATCATAAATCCTCACACTCAACAATTAAGCATTCTACCATCAAATCCATCATTATTACATCAATAAACACAATCATATGCAAGTAATCAAAGATAAAGACATATTGCATAACAAGATATATCATCTAGTAGCAAAATTCCCAAATCAACAATTCAAGCATAATTGAGCATGTAATTGATAGTAAATAACACTTCTAATCACACAAACAACCTACCCAAGCATCAAATAAACATAATTGAAGCTCAAATTAGAAAACCCCCAAATTCGAAAATTAGGGTTCATAAGAAGATACCTCAGATCTGAAAATCTAATGCATTAGGACAAAATCTGTTCGGATGAAAAGATAGATCATGTAATAGGCTTCGATTGAAGCTAAAGAACACTAAATTTGGTCAAGAAATGAATAAGTTATGATGTTTTGAAGTAATTTTCGCAAGGTTCGAGTTTTGGGGAGGAAGGATGATGAAAATATGAAGAAATGAGGAGAGAAGGGGGAGACCCGCGTTTTTGGTCTCCTGGGACCGTGGGGTGAGTAGCCCCCGGTGCGGGGCGATTCGCCCCCCGCTCCCCGATGTGGGGAGACGGTCCTTTCGTCCGAAAATGCGGTTTTTAATCCCGAAAAGCAATTTTCTCATAAAACCACTCGAAAAATCTCACTCAAACATAAGCATATACGACACAGACATGAACAAATTCACATACGAGAAGCAAATAGTTCAAGAATGAATGCATGCAATAAAGCGGTAAAGAAAGCGATAAAAACTCCGGGTTGCCTCCCGGATAGCGCCATTGTTTAAAGTCTTTGACTCGACTCTTGTCTGTGCCTATCTCTTCTTTCTGCGGGTACTAGAATTCCCCTTCATTGATCTCCTCTCCATGCCACGAACCTGTGAATAAGAAAGAACATAGGCTGCAAGACCACAGTAGTGAGTAGTGTAAGAAATATCAGGCGAATCAGGTGGATCAGATATTGCTTGCTACACGTGTTGCTTGCCATCCACTTCAATAGTGCAAGTCCTTTGGTAGATGTCCATCACGGAGCGTAGTTTAGTCAAGAATGTTCGCCCTAAGAGTATGACATCCCCCGTTCCAGGTGTAGACGCCGGCATAACTACAAAATTGGTGTATACAGAAGCTTCACCAATCTTGACCAACACATTTTTCACAACGCCTTCGGGTCTCATAAAGGATCCATCCGCCAGTTGCACAATAGCCCCATGCTCAGATAGTTTTCCAAGGCTACTCTTTTCAAACACATTTAAAGGGAGTATGTTTGAGTAGGATCCCGTGTCTAGTGTGGCAAGGACATCTTCAAGCTCACCAATCCCTACCTTAACATCGAAACTTTTAGGGAGTGGCTCGGGATCCTCTTGCTCCTCATCACTTCCGTCAGAACCAAGGTCCTTCTCTTCTTCTTTAGCCTGTAGAAGTTCTTCCTTCTTGCAACACTCGCACTTAGCAACCTTCTTGATGGTGATTTCGTCAGGTAGATCACCAGCTAATGTAATGGAATTCGACTTCTCAGTGTTGCTAGGCATCTTTCCTTGCTCCCTACTTTCTCCTCGGTCGATCAATTCTTGCATCTTTTGATGGGCAAGCCTAGTGCTCTCTTCCAACCTATCAAGCCTTGCCCTAGTCTTCTCAGAATCTTCTTCATAACGTTTGAGAAAACTTTGTGTGTGATCAACCATCTTTTGCAAGTTCTCCATCAGTTGAGCCGACTTCGACTTCGGTGGCTCTTTCAGAGCGGGGTTTTCGCAGTGATCATTACCATAGTTTAGCCTACTACGGTATTGGTTAGGGCCATAAGTTTGGTTAGCCGGTGCTGATGAATGTGTATTTTACACTTTCATTCGAGTCTTTTTCACCTATTTTAGCTATCCTCTATGTTAATTTAGCTATAATTTAGTACATTTTATTAGAATAGTGCCACGTTTCCCTTTAGATTTTATTTTACAGGTTTTGGTTGAAATTCGGAGATTTACGGGCAATTATATTGAAGTCTACAAGGAATTGATGTTCCGGAAGCATATTTGGAGTATCTGAAGGTTTCCGGATAGGATTTGGAGTCTAGGGGTCGAATCTGGAGGTTAGAAGGCCATTAGAAGTCTGAAACCGAGTCCGAAAAGGCAAAGAAATCCAAAACCGCGTCGAAAACGCGGAAATTCCGCGTTTACACTGTGGGGCGAACCGCCCCAGCCAGAAGGCGAACCGCCGCGGGCAAAAATCAGGCCTATATATAGTTGCGAGTTTTCTCTCCGAAAATCATATCTTTCCAAGCCTACTTTCTCACCTCTCTCTATAGTTTTAGGTAGGAACTTCCTGGGGCCTGTCCTGGGAGTTCCATAGCTTAGGGGATACTTTTTCATAGCAGATTGGGGCGCGTAGGATCACAATCATCCGGAGATTGACAACCTTCGGTAACTTTGTATCTTACAACTTTTATCTACTTATTTTATATTCTTTCAATATGTTTTCTTCTATGATTGCTATTGATTGCATGCACATTATGAGTAGCTAAATTTATCGTTGGTGGTAGTATGTGAATTCTTAGCGAGGGACGATAATCATGCTAATGGCTATATCGCGCATTATACTCCGTGTCATTGCTTTATTTCGTTGATGAGTTGAACACTAAAATTCTCGTATGTTGTATTGATCATTATGCACACTAGGACACTTGTCGGCCAATCAGACCAAATTATCTTCGTAGTGTTGAATGATTACGGAACACAATAGGACGTTAGTTGTTGACAGGTCAGACCCATATTATCTTCGTAGTGCACAATACTTACAATAGGACCCAAGATTCATTCAAAGATCTCTATGCAAGACCGAGGAATTTATGCATGATTATCGACCCATTATGTTAAGAAGGACCATACTATCACCAACCTCCATTATCTGCTTGAAAACCCCCTATTGCTTTCTATCTGCTGTTTTATATTCTCTTGATTAAATTGATAAAGCTAGTTATAGTCCTGAGAGAACGACACTCGAGTCATTCTACTACTACACTACGGTTTTCGTTGTAGTTGTGGATTGCCTTTGGCTATTACAAATTTATTTGACTGAATCTGACACGTTCATCAAATTGGCGCCGTTGCCGGGGACTATACTCCTTTTTTCTGTTTAATTTGTTTTTATTTACAGCTTTAGATTCCTAATTCTTTTAGTTTTAGTTTTCCTTTTTAATCTCTCTCTACTTTCCTATTTGTTTCTAATTACTTTACCTAGTCTGTCACAGATTGTGTATGCCGCATACACGTTCTGCAGGAATACCGCTTGCTGATTCAATTGCTGAGATCGATAGAGTCTACCACCAAAGAAGGCGACTCCTTTTCAAGGAAATCAACGGAATGGCAGAAGCTAGACCACTGAAGGCATGGGTACAACCCACCAAGAATCATATGAGGGGACCGGCGATAGTTCTTTCGCCTGCAACCCGAGATCTGGAAATCAAGAACCACGCATTCCAACAACTTCCGAGGTTCTATGGCTTATCAAGGGAAGATGTGATGGGGTACTTGAACGATATCGATGATTTCGTCAACCAACTCCCACGACCCGGAGCTGACATAACAACGGATGAGTTGAGGATGAAGGTTTTTGCTATGGGACTTGGCGACAGAGCCAAGTCATGGCTGAGTTCTCTACCAGCCGGCTCGCTGGACACTTGGGAAAAGGTTTTTTCAGCTTTCATGGAGAAATACTTCCCACACACTCTGACTACCGCGCTTAAGGCGCAGATTACTGGATTCAAGCAAGACTATGATGAGACCATCTACACAGCGTTCGAGAGGTTCCAAGATCTCACGAACAAGTGCCCTCACCATGGTTTTGAACTCTCTGACTTATTCCAACACTTCTACAATGGACTAACCTTCGAGAACCAACAAGTGGTGGATTTCCAATGCCGAGGCAATATTTGGGAGGAAATCGCAGAAGCCGTCTGGGCTATTTTCGAAAGGCTTGCCAAGGGTTCGCAGTTCAAGGACCCAAGAGCAATGGTTAGGAGACGTGGACCTGAAGCTCCACAGACTCAAGAAGCCCCTATGTACAGGGGGAATGGGGATCAATTCGAGTGCTTTACCAATGAATTGAAGCAAGTCCTCAAGAGCGCCACCGGAACAACTGTTTCGAACGAAGTATGCCGAATATGCAAGAACTATGGGCATGGGGCTCATATGTGTAGATCGGAGCTGGCATATGATGATGGCAACTGGGCTCGAGGAGGAGAAGAAGAAGCCTTTGCTACGGAGTTTGGTACTCAAGAAGTTAGCTACGGACAAGACGGTAGGAATCCTCGAGGCGGATTTTGGAGAAGAGGATACCGTAACAATCAAGGATATGCACCGGCTAACCAAACTTATGGACCTAACCAAGACCGTAGTAGGCTGAACTATGGTAATGATCACTGCGAAAACCCCGCTCCGAAAGAGCCACCGAAGTCGAAGACGGCTCTACTGATGGAGAACTTGGAGAAGATGGTTGATCACACACAAAGTTTTCTCAATCGGTATGAAGAAGATTCTGAGAAGACTAGGGCAAGGCTCGATAAGTTAGAAGAGAGCACTAGGCTTGCCCATCAAAAGATGCAAGAGTTGATCGACCGAGGAGCAAGTAGGGAACAAGGCAAACTGCCTAGCAACACTGAGAAGTCATTGTCCATTAACTTAGTGGGTGATCTACCTGTTGAAATCACCATCAAGAAGGTTACTAAGTGCGAGAGTTGCAAGAGGGACCTACCTCCACAAGCCGAAGAAACGTACCTTGGTACCAACAAGAGTGAAGAGGAGCAAGAGGAATCAGAGCCACTCCCTCAAAGTTTCGATATTAAGGTCGGGATTGGGGAGCTTGAAGATGTCCGAGCCACACTGGACACTGGATCCTACTCTAATGTGCTCCCTTTGAACGTTTTCGAGAAGAGTAACCTTTGAGAACTAACTGTGCATAAGGCTATTGTGCAACTGGCGGATGGATCCCTTGTGAAACCCGAAGGCGTTGTGAAGAATGTATTAGTCAAAATTGGTGAAGCTTCTGTCCACACCGATTTTGTAATTATGCCAGCATCAGCACCAGGAACGGGGGATGTCATACTCTTAGGACGAACATTCTTGACCAAAATACGCTCAGTGATGGACATCTACCGAAGGACTTGCACTATCGAAGTGGATGGCAAGCAACACGTGTTGCAAGCGATAACTGATCCACCTGATCCAACCGATACTTCTAACACTATTGATTACAGTGGTCTTAACGTCTATGTTCACTCTTATTCACAGGATCAAAGCACGGGAAGGAGAATCATGACGGGGAAGTCTAGTACCCACAGAAGGAAAAGATAGGCGAAGACAGGGGTCGAGTCAGAGACCTTAAACAATGGCGCTATCCGGGAGGCAACCCGGGGTTTTTATCGCTTTCTTTACCGCTTTATTGCATGCATTCATACTTGAACAATTTGCTTTTCATATGTGAATTTGTTCATTTCTGTGTCGTATGTGCTTATGTTGTGTTCGAGTGCGACTTTTCGAGAGATTTCTTGAGGAAAATGATTTTTCGGGGACTTAAAATCGCATTTTTATTTTTAAAACGTTCGTCTCCCACCTAAAAGTGGGGGGCGAATCACCCCACGACCAGAGCGCGCGCGTGTGCTCTGGGCGCGCGGGGCGGTTCGCCCCACACGGGGCGGTGCGCCCCAGGTGTGGGGCGTACCGCCCCACACCTCCCGAGACTAAAATCGGGGGTTTCTTCCCCAAACCCCCATTTTCCTCCATATTCAAAATATCTTCAAATCTTCATAACTTCTTCATCTCTCCATCATTTTGTGTGTTCTTTAGCTTCATTCGAAGCCCGTAACGTGCTCTATCATTCTCTCCGAACAAATTTCTTCCTAGCTCATTCAATTTCCGGATTTGAGGTATTATCACATGAACCCTAATTTTTACAATTTGGGGATTTTTTTATTTATGCTTCAATTAGGCTTGTATGATGAATGGGTTGATGATTTATGTGTTTAGATTCATTATTCGTTGTCAATTACATGTTCAATTAGGCTTGGTTTGACGATTTGAGATTTTGCTAATTGGATGATATATGTCTTGTTAGGAATTGTCTCTCTTGCTTTCATTCCTTGATTAAACATGTATTTAATGACATGAAATTGATGAATGTATTGATAGAATGCATGATGGTTGAGATTGAGGATTTATGCTAGAAACTGATTTTTATGATATGGATTGAACCTTGTGATTCAAGGCATATGTTGTTAGCAAAAGCATAATGTGATATGTTATTGTAGTAGGTACATTGATATGTTATGTAATGAATTAGCTAGACTAGGCTTTGGGTTCTTGAGGAGTTCAATTTTTGAAATTTTTACTCGTTTGTTCGCTCGTTTATTTACATAAGCATAGGTCTGTTTTGCGTCGTACAAGATACTAATTGCTGTTTGTAGGAATCATGGCACCAAGGACAAGGAGAGCCGGCTCTAGCAAAAAGGGGAAGGGAGTGGCATCAAGCTCCCAACCGTCTCACGATTTGTACGAGTTGTCTGCCGCTGCGATAGGGGTGCGACAACGGTTAGAGGAGGAGATGGCTGACGGAGGAAGGTCTATCATTCCCGACAGGAGGATTGACATTCCTGAGTCTGCAGCAAATAGAGCGGGGTATAGGACACTTTCAAGTTTGGGGTCACAGAGGAATTGGGCATGGTACAGTTCCGACAGGTTCAAAGGCTACGACGAGAGCCTCCTTCGAGATTTCTACACCGGGTATACGGATTTGGACGAGAAGAATGGGGTGTTAGTCCGAGGCCTAATTATACCGTGGAGCCCAGAGCACATTTCTTCCTTCATCCACTTCGGGAACTTTGAATTCACAGAGAGCGCACACGCCTACTTATATTCGAGGACGTCTAGGGGGATAGGAAGAGACGTCACCGAAGTGATCTGCAACAGGGGGTACAGATATCCGGGAGTTGGGGGAGCACCTGGACGGATCGGTTATGGCGACCTTAGCATCGAAGCTAAGGTGATGATGAAATTTTGCATCTCCGACTTGATCCCAAGGAAGAATGACACTTGGATTCAGCCATACTACACCGAGCTCCTCTACTGTCTCATTGACGGACATCAGGTCGACATAGGGCACATTATGTATGAGGAGTATGAGCGCCACTGGGAGAAGAAGAGGAAGCCTTTCATCTTCCCGAGCTTCATCACATCTTACTGCAAATATCATGGGGTAGACGATATTGATGAGGGGGATTGCGAGGTCGCTGCCCTTTCACCCTCGACCATTGAGGTACAGCTCAACAGGTATCAGTTGAGGAACCCCACTGCAGCTGCTGCTGATGTAGGAGGGCCAGTCCAGCCAAATGATTCCGATCATGAGGATGCTACGGAGGTCGATGTTGGTGAAGCCCCGATTCCAGATATTCCATTTGTCCATCATGCACCGCATGCACCAGCTGGAGCACCACAGGGGTCTGGAGGATTTGACTTCTCCGAATTCCGTACCTACCTCGACAGCCGTTTCGACAGGATTGATGCCAACAACGCGGCCATGCGACAGGACATCGACAGGCACATTATCCAGCACAGCCGCGATTGGGAGATATTCGAGGAGCACCGTCGAGAGGATAGGCAGCACATGTGGGAGCAGCAACATCTGATCCAGCAACAGCAGGAAGCTCTACGACAGTCCAATGAGCTCATGAATGACATGTGGAGTGACTTTTATGGGGACTACCATCCCGATGACTAGTCCTTCCACTTGTCCACTCTCAGCCGACCGAGGCCAAACCCTTCGGTAACATCTAGTATCACTTCTTATTACTCATTCTCTTTTGCTAGGGGACTAGCTTAAGAATCGTAAGGGGGATGGGATGTGAACCATGATGTTAAGTTTTGTTTGGTTTTGTGTCGATTAGTATCTTGTTCTTTGTTTGCATTTCCACGTTTACTGCTTTCTTAGATTTTTTAGGTTGCATTCATCCTAGGATAGTTTTGCATGTTTTTATATGGAGTTTATTGCCGAATTTTTTGAACTTTTTTGGGTAGATCAACTAGCTATGCCATTAATCGTATGCTTCATCTCTATGAATTTGTTTGAGGTTTTTCTCGCTTGGCTTGTCACATTTATGTATTGCACTTAGTTGAGCTAGGTAGTCTCGACATCACTTAGTGGTGTTTTCTCTACTGCGGTTCACGAAGGCCTTTATAATAGGATGATGCATGTTAGGGTCTTATGGTTGTTTTCCCGAGTAATTATGTACCTAAGAGGCAACAAGTCTTCACTATGCTTTGAGATTGCTAAATGCCTAGGAAGGAGGTAGTGTGAGTTTGTGTGATCCTTTGTTTATAACCTATTCTTCCGAATAGGTTTGGGGAGGGGGTTACACCATCATTAGACTTGTTTCTGTTTTTCATTTTTCGTATCGTGAGTTTATTTTTCCTTTTCCGTAAATTTTGTACTCCAACCTGTTCTTTCGAATAGGTTTGGGGAAGTCGTGTGAGTCATTTTTGTTTCTCTTTTTGTTATGCTACTGCTGGCTAGAAAAAAAATCGAAAAAAAAGAAAATTCCAGAAAAAGAGAAAAAGAAAAGAAAAAAAGAATCTGGAAGAAAAAAAAAGAAAAAAAAGAGGAAGACCCCAAAAAAGCAAAGAAGGGTCCAAAAAATAAAGCCAAATAGCAGTTTAGCAATGTTTGAGTCTTTTCCATTTTTCGTATTGTTCGTAATCGTGTTTTTCTATTTTTTATCTTTTTCGTCTTAAGTGTCATCTGTTCAAGACCACCCTCGTCCTGCCATTCAGGAAGTGGTGAATAGCTTAAGACTTTACTTGGGAGATGGGTAGAATAGGGGAGTGTTATCTTTTATAGGGAACCCTCCTTCGTTTGATGAGAGCCAGTACTGGTTCGGCCTCTTTTGAGGAAAAGTCTTAACATGGTGGAACAGCAGTAAGTCCTCAGTTTCATAGGCACGGGGAAACCATTCGTATCTTAGCATACATCATTACGTCGTCACTGACTAGGTCCAGGTAGAGAATGTTACGAGAGACTATCTTGTCTTGACATAAGTGCTTATGTGGATGTGTATAAGTCAATCGAGGTATTCTTCAACCTATATTCATGCTTTGATTTATATGGTTTTTGTTCATATGTTATTTGGTAGATTCAGTAATTTAGTTCATTTTATTTGGCATGAAACTTTATTTTTGAGTCTTGCATGTTTTTTGTATTAGAGTCTAGCTTAGTTGCTTGAGGACAATCAAAGGTTCGGTTTGGGGAGTTTGATGAATGTGTATTTTACACTTTCATTCGAGTCTTTTTCACCTATTTTAGCTATCCTCTATGTTAATTTAGCTATATTTTAGTACATTTTATTAGAATAGTGTCACGTTTCCCTTTAGATTTTATTTTACAGGTTTTGGTTGAAATTCGGAGATTTACGGGCAATTATATGGAAGTCTACAAGGATTGATGTTCCAGAAGCATATTTGGAGTATCTGAAGGTTTTCGGATAGGATTTGGAGTCTAGGGGTCGAATCTGGAGGTTAGAAGGCCATTAGAAGTCTGAAACCGAGTCCGAAAAGGCAAAGAAATCCAAAACCGCGTCGAAAATGCGGAAATTCCGCGTTTACACTGTGGGGCGAACCGCCCCAGCCAGGACGCGAACCGCCTCGGGCAAAAATCAGGCCTATATATAGTTGCGAGTTTTCTCTCCGAAAATCATATATTTCCAAGCCTACTTTCTCACCTCTCTCTATAGTTTTAGGTAGGATTCCCGGGGCCTGTCCTGGGAGTTCCATAGCTTAGGGGATACTTTTTCATAGCAGATTGGGGCGCGTAGGATCACAATCATCCGGAGATTGACAACCTTCGGTAACTTTGTATCTTACAACTTTTATCTACTTATTTTATATTCTTTCAATATGTTTTCTTCTATGATTGCTATTGATTGCATGCACATTATGAGTAGCTAAATTTATCGTTGGTGGTAGTATGTGAATTCTTAGCGAGGGAAGATAATCATGCTAATGGCTATATCGCGCATTATACTCCGTGTCATTGCTTTATTTCGTTGATGAGTTGAACACCATAATTCTCGTATGTTGTATTGATCATTATGCACACTAGGACACTTGTCGGCCAATCAGACCAAATTATCTTCGTAGTGTTGAATGATTACGGAACACAATAGGACGTTAGTTGTTGACAGATCAGACCCATATTATCTTCGTAGTGCACAATACTTACAACAGGACCCAAGATTCATTCAAAGATCTCTATGCAAGACCGAGGAATTTATGCATGATTATCGACACATTATGTTAAGAAGGACCATACTATCACCAACCTCCATTATCTGCTTGAAAACCGCCTATTGCTTTCTATCTGCTGTTTTATATTCTCTTGATTAAATAGATAAAGTTAGTTATAGTCCTGAGAGAACGACACTCGAGTCATTCTACTACTACACTACGGTTTTCGTTGTAGTTGTGGATTGCCTTTGGCTATTACAAATTTATTTGACTGAATCTGACACGTTCATCAGGTGCATATCCTTGATTGTTTCGGAATCCTCTTCTCCAAAATCCACCTCGAGGATTCCTACCGTCTTGTCCGTAGCTAAATTCATGAGTACCAAACTCCGTAGCAAAGGCTTCCTCTTCGCCTCCTCGAGCCCAGTTGCCGTCGTCATACGCAAGCTCCGATCTACACATATGAGCCCCATGTCCATAGTTCTTGCATATTCGGCATACTTCGTTCGAAACTGTTGTTCCAGTGGCGCTCTTGAGGACTTGCTTCAATTCGTTGGTAAAGCACTCGAATTGATCCCCATTCCCCTATACATAGGGGCTTCTTGAGTCGGTGGAGCTTCAGGTCCACGTCTCCTAACCATTGCTCTTGGGTCCTTGAATTGCGAACCCTTAGCAAGCCTTTCGAAAACTGCCCAAACGGCTTCTGCGGTTTCCTCCCAAATATTGCCTCGGCATTGGAAATCCACCACTTGTTGGTTCTCGAAGGTTAGTCCATTGTAGAGGTGTTGGACTAGGTCAGAAAGCTCAAAACCATGGTGAGGGCACTTTTTCGTGAGATCTTGGAACCTCTCAAACGCGGTGTAGATGGTCTCATCATAGTCCTGCTTGAATCCAGTGATTTGCGCCTTTAGCGCGGTAGTCAAGGTGTGAGGGAAGTATTTTTCCATGAAAGCTGAAAAAACCTTCTCCCAAGTGTCCAGTGAGCCTGCTAGTAGAGAACTCAACCATGACTTGGCTCTGTCGCCAAGTCCCATAGCAAAAACCTTCATTCTCAACTCATCCGTTTTTATTTCAACTCCGGGTCGTGGGAGTTGGTTGACGAAATCATCGATATCGTGCAAGTACCCCATCACATCTTCCCTTGATAAGCCATAGAACCTCGGAAATTGTTGGAATGCGTGGTTCTTGATTTCCAGATCTCGAGTTGCAGACGAAAGAACAATCGCCGGTCCCCTCATACGATCCTTGGTGGGTTGAACCCATGCTTTCAGTGGTCTAGCTTCTGCCATTCCGTCGATTTCCTTGAAAAGACTGTGTAGAGATTCAGAGAAATCGGTATCCTCTATTTCCTCTAGTGCACGCCTTTGAAGTAGTCGCCTTCTTTGGTGGTAGACTCTGTCGATCTCAGCAATTGAATCAGCAAGCGGTGTTCCTTCAGATCGTGTATGCGGCATACACTATCTGTAACAGACTAGGAAAGCAGTATCAGAGAGAGATTAAAAAGGAAAATTAAAACTAATAGAATTAGGAATTGAATGCTGAAAATATAAACAAATTAAATAGAAAAAAGGAGTATAGTCCCTGGAAACGGCGCCAATTTGATGAACGAGGATTTGTCGGGTCCCGATTCAGCAAATAAATTTGTTATTTAGCCAAAGGCAATCCACAACTACAACGAAAACCGTAGTGTAGCGGTAGAATGACCTCGAGTGTCGTTCTCTTAGGACTATAACTAGCTTTATCTATTTAACTAGAGAATATAAAAATAGCAGACGTAAAAGCAAAGGTTTTTCTAACAGATAATGGAGATTGGTGATAGTATGATCCTTCAAAGCATAACGGGTCAATAATCATGCGTAAATACCTCGGTCTTGCATGGACATCTTTGATCAATCAAATGTCCTGTTGCAATTATTAAGCACTACGAAGATAAAGATACTGACAAGTCAATCACTATTGTCCTATTGTGTTCCGTAATTATTCAACACTACGAAGATATAGATGCGCATAGGTCGACGAGGGTCCAATTGTGCATAATAATTAATACAACATACGAGAATTTAGGGTGAGCCTGATCAACGAAATAAAGCAATAACACGGAGTATAATGCGCGATATAGCCATTAGCATGATTATCTTCCTTTCGCTGAGAATTCACATACTACCACCAACGATAAGTTTAGCTACTCATAATAGGCATGCAATCAATAGAAATCATAGAAGAAAACATGTTGAAAGATATATAAAAATAAGTAGAATAAACTGTAAGATACAATGTTACCGAAGGTTGTCAATCTCCGAATCCTACAAGCTCCAATCTGCTATGAAAAAGTGTCTCCTAAGCTACGAACCCCCAGAACAGGCTCTGGGAAGTCCCTACCTAAAACTACAGAGAAAGGTGAGAGAATAGGTCTCGAAAAGTATGAATTTCGGAGAAAAACTGAGCAACTATATATAAGCTTCGAAAAAGTGTGGGACGATTCGCCCCACACACCGAGCGGTTCGCCCGGTGTGGGGCGATTCGCCCTACGTCCCGGGCGGTTCGGCCGGGAGTAATTTTCGCGGAATTCCACGTTTTCGACGCGTTTTTGGATTTCTTCCCCTTTTCGGACTCGGTTTCTGACTTCTAGTGGCCTTCTAACCTCCAGATTCGACCCCTAAACTCCAAATCCTATCCAGAAACTTTCAGATACTCCAAATAGGCTTCTGGAACACCAATTCCTTGTCAACTTCAATATAATTGCCCGGAAATCCTCATTTTTCAACCAAAACCTGTAAAATAAAATCTAAAGGGAAACGTCACACTATTCTAATAAAATGCACTAAAATATAGCTAAATTAGCTAAAATAGGTGAAAAAGACTCAAATGAAAGTGTAAAATACACATTCAGCAGTACTGATGCAGCTGGTCGCTCCCCGCGACCCTGTTCCCTTGCGGGAGGCTGCTCTTGTGCAACTTGTTGCTCAGGTTGGTTGACAACGGGTTCTATTGGTGTGGTTTCAACTGTTGATCTAATCACAGGACTCCCACTGACTATGACATGCCTAGCAAGTGTCATATCATTACCCTTGTCTGCTTCGAAAGCTCCCACTGAACTTGAGTCCAAATCAGAAGATTTAGAGAACTCATGTTCGCGCGTGTCAAAGTCTTGAATTTCTTCAAGTTCTATCATGTCATCTAACCTCTCTTCTTCGAGGTATTCAGCTTCTAAAAACTTGACGTTTCTAGATACGATCACCTTGTCATCTTCAGCATGAGAGAATTCATAGCCTCTCGTCTGACGAGGATATCCTATGAAATATACTTTGACACCCTTGGCATCTAACTTATCAGTGATCATCAGTTTGACTATCGCAGGATAACCCCAAGGTCTAAGATAGCCCAGTGAGGGCTTCTTTTGTAAGAAAATATGGTCAGAGATACCCCTAGGGTACGCAGCGGAATTTTAAAAATTTTCTTAACATACTGGTTAATTGATTATGCATATGTCGTATATATATAAACACGTCAATTAGAAGACTAACCTTACATCCAAAGCAGCTTCCATGTCTTCGTAATATTCCGGTGTATCTTCTCCTTCGTCGAAGTCGAAGATATCTACAATACTCTTTATATCTGCAAGACAATAAGAGTTAGTTTCCAGCTCCTAGAACCTCAACCTTGGTATCCACGGATGAACAGCCTATCGGAAGAATGCTAGGATATTCTTTATGTGACCAAGAAGACGGGGCGGCAATTCCCTCCGGTGGCGGTGTGCGCGCGCGTGAGGCTAAGGGGAGGAGGGAGAGTTTTATTTTCTCTAAGAAAACTGGGTAGAATGACTGTGAAAGTCTATGTCTGAAACTGTATTTCAAAATCGTATGTAAAACTCTCTCTAATAGTCCACTATATATAGTAGTCTATAGAAGCCTAAAGCATAAGCAATTAGACTTCGTAAAGGAATAAGAATCTAATTCTTATCGCACAAGGAAACCAATATAAAGTCTAGATTCATTCAGAATCAAATCAAAACTCAATCAGGAAAATCTAACTTATCCCTTGGACTTCTAATAGAGGAAGGAGTCGAACTCCTTCCCCTACTCAGCCACGCGCGCGCTCGCGCCTGTCCTACGGGACGTGGGTCCCACTTTTGGGACCCACTTATATTTCTAAGGCAATCCAAACTCCAAGTAGATTTTTCCCAAGTGCATATGTTAATTCTAAATTAACATATCCTTTACGATCAAACCTCCATTATATTTCCAAAATATAATCTTGAATTGTATTTACATAAAATACAATTAATTAGCCAATTCAATTAATAATTCCAAATCATTAATTGAGCCACCAATTATTATAATTAATTCCAAATTAATTGCGATTCAATCTTCAAGGATATTCTGATAGGCTGAATCACCACGTAGTGTGACCCATAGGGCCTCACCGTATTAAGCAAGTCCTAGACTAGGCAACATGGAATTCCTAGACGGTTCCATTTGCAATATTAATACGCGAGGACGTTTCAGAGGTTTCTCAAAGCTAACCCTTTCGTTGCGAAGCCTGTTGCGCTCAACGCGGCGATGGTAACGTCCCTTCATCTGACTTGCTCGGGTGTATCTAGGATCGATGAAGTGTCTATCCCAATAATACATCCACGGGCGTCTCAGGGAGTTGTTTGGTTAAGATATACTTATGACCATCATAATACATCATTTGCACTGGCCAGTGACTTTACCAACACAACTATGCAGACTACGAGCAGTGCTCTCCTGTGCTACACTTGAGAGATGAATCCTTCACAGAATCACTTATCACCCCCATTTGTATTTAGCCATAATCCTGGATCGTGTCTTAGGTCAACTGCTTATTCAGATCTGACATCGACGGGTCCACCAAGGATATGGAGCAATGATGATAAAGTCCTGTAAGTGCAAAGGACGAATGGCATCACTTCGACAACTCACCGGTTCCCATAGACACGTCGGTGTAGAGTATACATCGATGGGAGTGTCCGGTGGGTATTTCCATTGTTCGATAAAGCTTCTTCGAACAACTATGCGCAGTTATGGGAACGTTCCTTGATTGTCCAACAATCCTTTCCGTGGCCGTGGGATCGGCTCACACTTGCTCCAACAAGTATAACCTCCACGCATACTAGACTTGTCAGGTTCATTTAGACCCCCACATCCGAGATGTACCACGACTAGGGAGATTTGGGATAGATGATAACTCACATAGCTCCCACTAACTGTGTGATTGGTCATCTATCCGAGGGGACATGTTCAGTATCAATACAGACAGCAGTAAAGATATGACATGCTGCAGCCTGGTGTAACATAAATATGAAAGCGATACTCAACAGTAAAATGAAGCAAACATATATTATATTACGTTGACCTGTGTAATAGTACGTATATGTCCTCTATAAGGGCACCATGCCCTTAGTAAGGATTGTCTCTAGGACATATACACTATCAATCTCCCACTTGGACTAGAGCCAGTCACCTTTATGCCTAATGCCCAGATTAGCATAATGTCTTAAGTGGACTTCCACTGATAAAACCTTGGTGAAAGGATCTGCCACGTTGTCCGTGGTAGAGACACGTTCTATACTTACTTCTCCTCTATCTATAATCTCACGTATAACGTGATATTTTCTAAGTACATGTTTGTTCTTGTTTGTAGATCTAGGCTCCCTAGCTTGAGCGACGGTGCCCGTATTGTCACAATAAATCGTTATTGGACTGGGAACAGGAACAACCCTCAATTCCTTCAAGAACTCTGAAATCCAGACAGCTTCTTTCGATGCTTCGGATGCAGCAATGTACTCGGCCTCTGTGGATGAGTCAGCAATCGTGGCTTGCTTAGAGCTCTTCCAACAGACAGCTCCTCCGTTCAATTTGAATACGTATCCTGTCTGTGACTTAAAGTCATCCGGATATGATTCAAATCCAGCGTCGACATACCCAGACATCTTCAATTATGGTTCTCCACCAAACACCAAGAACATCTCTTTAGTCCGTCTAAGGTACTTAAGAATGTTCTTCACAGCAGTCCAGTGAGGTACTCTTGGATTCTGTTGGTGTCGACAAGTGACACTAAGCGCATATGCCACATCGGGCCTTGTGCAATTCATTGCATACATTATAGACCCTACTGCCGAAGCATAGGGCACACGACTCATTGCATTTCTTTCTTCATCAGTCTTAGGACCATCCTTAACTGATAAGACAATCCCATGCCTAGCTGGGAGAAAGCCTCTCTTTGAGTCGTCCATCTTATAACGCTTCAGTATTTTGTCGATGTAGGTGGACTGTGTCATTCCCAACATCCTCTTGGATCTATCTCTAAACATCTTGATCCCTAGGATGTAGTTCGCTTCACCCAAGTCCTTCATCGAGAAGGTACTTGATAACCAAACTTTAGTCTCTTCTAGCATAGAGACATTGTTTCCCATGATCAAAATGTCATCTACATAAATGATCATGAAAACAACTCCTTTGTCGTTGTGTCTCGCATAGACACAGGGATCTTCCTTGCTTCTGATGAAGACAAACGATTTGACAACTTCATCAAAGCGGATATTCCAGCTCCTTGACGCTTACTTTAGCCCATAGATGGATCTTTGTAATTTCCATACAGCAGTTGGCCTGGTTTTACTAATAAAACCTTCCGGCTGTACCATATAGACCTCTTCCTCAAGGTTGCCATTGAGGAAGGCTGTCTTTACATCCATCTGCCAGATTTCATAATCATAGTAGGCAGCTATCGCAAGTAGAATTCGAATGGACTTCAATTTTTCTACTGGTGAAAAGGTTTCATCGTAGTCGATGCCATACCTTTGCGTGTAGCCTTTTGCCACAAGCCTAGCTTTGTGCGTTTGTACGTTGCCATCGGCATCTGTCTTTCGTTTAAAGACCCATTTGCACCCAATTGGTCTAACCCCTTGGGGCAAGTCTACCAAGTTCCAAACATGGTTCTGGTACATTGAATCCATTTCTAATTCCATGGCCTCTTGCCATTTGTCTGAGTCAATATCAATTATTGCCTCTTTGTAGGTCTCGGAATCTTCCCGATCTGATAAACCGACATCAAGTTCACTGATGTCTTCTATCATAAGGCTTTGCTTCTGAGGTCCTCTAAGGATCCTCTTCGACCTACGGAGCTCGACTTGTTCTGGTGCTTTTCTTTTCTGGCTTCGTGTAACACGAACATTATCAGTGGGTACTGATGCAGCTGGTCGTTGGGCGCGACCATGTTCCCTTGCGGGAGGCTGCTCTTGTGCAACTTGTTGCACAGGTTGGTTGACAACGGGTTCTACAGGTGTGGTTTCAACTGTTGATCTAATCACAGGACTCCCACTGACTATGACATGCCTAGCAAGTGTCATATCATCACCCTTGTCTGCTTCGAAAGCTCCCACTGAACTTGAGTCCAAATCAGAAGATTTAAAGACCTCATGTTCGCGCGTGTCAATGTCTTGAATTTCTTCAAGTTCTATCATATCATCTAACCTCTCTTCTTCGAGGTATTCAGCTTCTAAAAACTTCACGTTTCTAGACACGATCACCTTGTGATCTTCAGCATGATAGAATTCATAGCCTCTCGTCTAACGAGGATAGCCTATGAAATATACTTTGACACCCTTGGCATCTAACTTATCAGTGAGCATCAGCTTGACTATCGCAGGACAACCCCAAGGTCTAAGATAGCCTAGTGAAGGCTTCTTTCCCTTCCATAACTCATAAGGAGTTTTCTCCACTGATTTAGATGGTACACAGTTCAGAATGTAGATTGTAGTTTGTAGTGCATATCCCCACAGATACTTTGGAAGAGTCGAGAATCCAATCATTGATCTTACCATGTCTAACAGGGTTCGATTCCTCCTCTCAGGCACACCGTTTAACTGTGGTGTTCCAGGAGGAGTCCATTGCGATTGAATTCCATTTTCCTTCAAGTAATCGATAAATTCTTCACTAAGGTATTCACCTCCTCGATCTGATCGAGGAGTGACTATCCTTAGGTTCAATTCATTCTCGACTTCATTCCTAAACTCCTTGAATTTCCCAAAGGTCTCGGATTTATTCTTCATAAGATAAATATATCCACACCTTGAGAAATCGTCAGTAAAGGTAACGAAGTAAGGATAACCCCCACGTGCATGGACTTTAAACGGTCCACATACATCGGTATGTATGAGCTCTAAGCAGCGAGTGGCACGAACTCCTTGTCCAACAAAAGGTTTGTTCGTCATCTTACCCTTAACACAAGATTCACATGTACCATATGATTCAAAATCAAATGGTTCTAAGTAGTCCAACTTCCTTAGTCTTTGAATCCGTGTTTCATTGATATGGCCTAGCCGACAATGCCATAGATAAGATGGATTATTCTTCTTACTTGAAGACGGTTGTTTGTTATGTATTTGAAATAAAGGTAGACTACTTTGTAAAATATATAAACCATTCACCAAGCGAGCTTTTCCATAATACTGGTCATTTAATGAAAAATAACAAGTATTAGAAAAAACCCTAATTGTCCAACAATGGAATGAAAATAATATTCTGACAATCGATGGAACAAAATAAACGTTATCAAGTTCCAAACATTGTCCTGAAGGTAATTCTATCTCGCAGCGTCCAACGCATTTGGCTTCAGCTCGATTGCCTTTCCCAACATGCAAGTCGATTTCACCTTGCTTGACTAGCCTGTATTCAATGGCCCCTTGCACATTATTATAAATGTGCGAGCCACAGGCTGTATCTAATACCCAACCATTGGAGTCAAAAGTAGTCATATTCATTTCAATAACAAACATACATGAGCTAGAAGCCGGTGGCTTCTTAGCTTGATCTGCCCTCAGCTTAGGGCAATCTCTCTTCCAATGTCCTTTCTGCTTACAGAAAAGACACTCATCTGTGTGTACCGTTCCGCTTCTTCTTGAATTTCCTTTTCTGGTTCAGACGCTTAGGCTTATCACTGGAAGTGTTAGCCTTGGCTCCCGACTTTTCTTTACCCTTAGCACCTTTGTTTCTCGGGTTTCGGTTAGACGGTTGCCCAACAACCATGATCGACTTTTCCTTCTTAGGAAGAGTTTGCTCATATGTCTTCAGCAGATTATGGAGTTCGGGCAGTGTTACGTCCTTCGCATTCATGGTGGTTAACGATGAACTGCGAATACGAACTCGACAATGATTGAAGGACAAAGATCACCATGATCTCATTCTCATCTTGAGAACATGTTCAAACATGTTCCCTCCTTCATTGAGCTTGCATCTGTGTATCTCTTTGATCAAATCAAATTCAACACTTCTAGCTGTCGTCTTAAAGACCAACTCAAGATGCTTTAGCATCTCATGCGGCAACATGCTTTCATGTTGCCTCTGCAGCTCATTGCTCATTGCCGCCAGCATAATACACTGCGCGGATCAAGCATCCTCATGATGCTTATTAGACCTTGCCTTGTTGGCTTGATTCCAAATCAGCAACTTGATCGGCAGTCTGATTCTCGGGACACACGGGATTAGCCTCGTCCAAGACGTACTCAATCCTTTCGTACCTCAGCACCAAACATATATTCCTAATCCAATCTAGGAAGTTTGGTCCGGTCAAAATTTGCTTCTCTAAGACAGCACGGAGCGAGATTCTCGCCATTTCGGTTTTCCAGGAGAAATAATATAGAACGAAAATAATAAATCAACTATTGAAATATTATTTCTAAATACACAGTCAACATAACTAAACAACATGGTCCTTCAGCTGTTTAGCTCCCACTATTTTCACATATGCTTGCCCCCACAACAAAAATACGGGTAATGTCCAACAAGTTACCGTAGTGGCCAAGATCCAAATCCATATTATGCCATACTCCAACGGGGGCTGGTCGCATAGCATAATATGACCGGTAGGACTAGTAAGACTATCCAATTGCGTCACGCAACTCTTGGTTGTTAAATCTAATTTAACCCGATGCCCTACATATTGCACCTATCGAGGTCGCTAGATACACTATGCAGTAAGTCATAACCATAGGCTTACTCTAATTTGACGATTACTGCGAGTCTTGTAAGACGAGGTCGTCAATACAAGAAACGCAATGAAAGTTCAAAATTAAAGCACCCTATGGAAAGCATCTCAGAAATACATATATATATATATATATATATATATATATATATATATATATATATACATATTTCCGTACTTATATTGGTTGGGGCTTTTAGCTTGAGGGTTGTTATCAGTCATCTACAAACAAATAAGGGCGCCGCCTACCCATCATGCATGAACGGTCTACACGTAATGGATGCCGCCTATCCAATCTATTTCTAAATGCGGTCAAGCATATAATGGGTGCCGCCTACCCATACATAAATATGCGGTCCGACATATAAGAGGGAGCCGCTTACCCTCGCATGCATAGCGGTCGAACGGAATGTAAAAACATGGTATTTAAACATGCATTGTCAAACAATAGCATATTGATCATATGAAACAAGTAGTAGCCTATGTGGATGACAAATGACTTCATAATTTCATTATGAAAATTATAATCCCATACTTACAACCTCTATGAAATAATTGAAAATTTGGACTAGATTGAACATTCGAAAATTCTATTGACCAAGTAGCAATTTTCGAAAACTCGAAGGACTTAATTGTAATTTTAAAAACCTTAGAGATCTAAAATTCAAAAGTACAAGGACTAATTTGCAATAAACAATAAATTGATAAATTACAAATAAGTCCTTTAACTTTATACTAATTAAATTTAACGCCTCTAGTTTAAAACAATTACAATTTAATCATATTTATATTCCAAATATAAAATTCAATCCTCAAAACTTTCAAAATTCGATTTGGGTCCAACCCGAAAATATATAATTTTTTTTTTTAAAACGTGGGACGAGTCCCGCCCCCCCCCCCCCCCCCGGTGCCCGCGGCAACGGGCGCCCGGCGCCCGCGGCACGCGGGTACCGGACGCCGCGGGTGCAGGCGCCCGGAGGCGCTGCCCGCGGCACGGGCGCCTAGCGCCCGTGCCGTAGGCAGGGCGCCTGCGGCCGCAGGCGCCCGGTCGAAAATATATATATATATATATATAATTATTTTTTTTTGAAAATATAAATTCTAAATTTATATAAAAACAAAACTTTTGAAAATCGAATTAATCATAGAATCAATAGAAGCCTAAAGCATAAGCAATTAGACTTCGTAAAGGAATAAGAATCTAATTCTTATAGCACTAGGAAACCAATATCAAGTCTAGATTCATTCCCAATCAAATTAAAACTCAATCAGGAAAATCTAACTTATCCCTTGGACTTCTAATAGAGGAAGGAGTCGAACTCCTTCCCCTAGTCCACCTCCTGCGCGCGCGCGCCCATGTCCTACGGGAGATAGGTGGGTCCCAATTTGGGACCCACTTATAGTTCTAAGGCAATTCAAACTCCAAGTAGATTTTGCCCAAGTGCATATGTTAATTCTAAATTAACATATCCTTTCAAATCAAACCTCTATTATATTTCTAAAATATAATCTTTAATTGTATTTAAATAAAATACAATTAATTAGACAATTCAATTAATAATTCCAAATCATTAATTGAGCCACTAAATATTATAATTAATTCCAAATCAATTATAACCCATCAATCACAATTAATTCCAAATTAATTCCGATTCCATCTTCAAGGATATCCTGATAGGCTGAATCACCACATAGTGTGACCCATAGGGCCTCATTATATTAAGCAAGTCCCAGACTAGATAAAATGGAAATCCTAGACGGTTTCATTTGCAATATTAATACAGGAGGACGTTTGAGGGGTTTCTGAAAGCAAACCCTTTCGTTGCGAAGTCTGTTGCGCTCAACGCGGCGATGGTAACGTCCCTTCATCTGACTGACTCGAATGCATCTAGGATCGATGATGTGTCTATCCCAATAATACATCCATGGGTGTCTCAGGGAGTTGCTTGGTTACTAAGATATACTTATGACCATCATAATATATCAATGCACTGGCCAGTGACTTTACCAACACAACTATGAAGACTATGAGCAGTACTCTCATGTGCTACACATGAGAGATGAATCCTTCACAGAAACACTTATCATCCCCATTTGTATGTAGCCATAATCCTGGATCGTGTCTTAGGTCAACTGCTTATTCAGAGCTGACATCGACGGGTCCACCAAGGATATGGGGCAACAAATGTGATGATAAAGTCCTGTAAGTCCAAAGGACGACTGGCATCACTTTGACAACTTACCGGTTCCCATAGACACTTCGGTGTAGAGTATACATCGATGGGAGTGTCCGGTGGGTACTTCCATTGTTCGATAATCCTTCTTCGAACAACTATGCACAGTTATGAGAACGTTCCTTGATTGTCCAACAATCCGTTCCGTGGCCATGGGATCGGCTCACACTTGCTCCAACAAGTATAACCTCCACGCATACTAGTCTCATCTGGTTCATTCAGACCCCTACATCCGAGATGAACCTCGACTAGGGAGTGTTTGGGATAGATGATAACTCACATAGCTCCCACTATCTGTGTGATCGGTCATCTATCCGAGGGGACATGTTTAATATCAATACAGACAGAAATAGAGATATGACATGTTGCATGCCTGGTGTAATATAAATATGAAAGCGATACTGAATAGTAAAACAACAAACATATATTATATTATGTTGACCTGTGTAATAGTACATATATGCCCTGTATAAGGGCTCCATGCCCTTAATAAGAACTGTCTCTAGGACATATACACTATCAGAAAGCAGAGTCATCCAAGAGCAAGAAGGGCAAGGGAGCAGCCTCGAGCTCCCGAGCCAGCGGAGCCTATGAGCCCTCGCTCCAAGCAATCTCCATCAGACTAGACATTGAAGAGGAAGCAGCCTCAAGTAAGCCCCGTCCATAGTCCGTGACCGAAAAATCCAAATCCCAACAAGCCATGCTAACACACCGATCTGCCGAATGCTCTATAGCTTAGAGGGGAGACGGAACTGGAAGTGGTACACCTCCAACCGGTTCCAGGGGTACGATGTATCGCTACTTCAAGAGTTCTACATAGGATACACGGACCGTGCGTACATGGGGGGTATCCCAGTATGGAACACACTTGTGCCGTGGACTCCCCAATCGATTTCAGACTTCATCCATTTAGGGGAACGGGAGCTCACCGGGAGTGCACACGCATACAAGTACTCACGGGCAACCCGGGTGATTGACGACAACGTTACACAGGTGATCTGCCACCGGGATTATGTGTACCCATACGGCAACAGGCCGGAGAGGCTGAACAGGAAGGACCTCAACCTTGAGGCTAGGACGGCTATGAAGTTCATCATAGCCAATCTCATTCCTAGTTCCAATGATACTTCAATTCAGCCATGGTATGCAGAGCTTATCTACTATGTTTTGGGTCGGCATAACATAGACATCGGCAACATCATCTATGAAGAGTATGAGAGGCATTGGAACAAAAAGAGGAAGCCATTTGTCCTTCCCTGCCTGATCACCTCCTACTGTAGATACCACGGGGTAGGGGGTATTGACGAGACCGGCTCAGTCACCTCGACCTTGACTCCAACATCTATCACTGAGCAGGAGCATAGGTTTCGACAAACCAAACCTTCAGTTGCCACCGCCGATAACTCACCACCTTCCTCACCGAGTGATGAGGATGACATGGAGACAGATGATCGGGACCCCATTCCAGACACCGTCGCTCCTAGTGGGTCACAACAGCCACCTCGAGCCACACATGGTACCGGTGGATTTGATATTACTGAGTTTCGGACCTACCTCGATGACAGATTCCGTGGGTTCGATGCCAATGTTCCAAACCTGATCACCACTGTACAAGGTTTGCAGCATACACTTGATGGATATGTTTCCTAGCGCAATAGTGATTCGGAGCTCGCGGAGGAACATCGCCGGAACGATAGGCAGGTCATTTTGCAGCAGCAGATGCTGTTGGACCTGCAGCAGGAGACCCTACAGCAGTCCCAGGATCTTCTCTCTGACATGTGGAATGACTATTACGAGGATTATGACCCGGATTACTAGTCTTTTCACATGTCCATTCTGGTATACTCAGCCGACCGAGGCCACACATTCGGTAACATCTAGTATCACTTTGTATTCCTCATTCTCTTTTGCTGGAGACCAACTTGAGCTTCATGTGGGGGGGGGTGTTGGGTGAACTATGATGTTAGTATTGTATGACTTATGTCGTTGAGTATTGTATCTTGTACCTTTGCATTGCACGTTTACTGCTTTTTTAGGATTTAGTTTGTTCGTATGCATTCATCCTTAGTCTAGTCTTTGCATGATGTTGTGTGGAGTTTATTGCCATTTTTTTTAAAATTCTTTATTGTATAGACTAAGTGTTTATGACCATTTCCCATGCATTGCATCTCTATGGAATAGTTTGAGGTTTGTCTCGCTTGGCTTGTCATATTTGTATGTGCACTAGTTAAACTTGGTAGTCTCGACATCACTATGTGGTGTTTTCTCTACTGCGGTTCGCGAAGGCCTTATAAAATGTTGCATGTTAGAGTCTTTGGTTGTATTCCCGTGTGATTATGTACGTAAGAGGCAACAAGTCTTCACCTTGCTTATTGAGATTGCTAAATGCCTAGGAAGGAGGTAGAGTGAGGTGTGTGATCCTTTGTTTGAAATCTATTCTAACGAATAGGTTTGGGGAGGGGGTTACTATCATTATGACTTGTTTTTCGTCTTGTTGAGTCATGTTGAGTTTATTTTTATTTTTTATTTTGAGTTTGTGCTCCAACCTATTCTTTCGAATAGGTTTGGGGAGGTCGTTGTAGTGTCATTGTTATTTAATTTCATTGTACTTTCATTTTGCTACTGCTGGCTATATACAAAAAAAAAAAAAAAAATGAAAAAAGAAAACGGAAAAAAAAGAGAAAAATTCCAGAATCTGGAAAAAGAAAAAAAGGAAAGAAAGAAGGAAAAAAAAGAATAAGACCCAAAAAAGCAAAAGAAGGGCCCAAGCATGCCAAAAGCAGTTTTAGCAAAGTGTTAATTAAATTTTAGCTTTTGTAATAGCTCGTAATCGAGTTGTAAATTCTTCCTTGTATTCTCGTGTCGCCTAGTCCAAGGCTTGTTCTAGACCACCCTCGTCCTGCCATTCAGGAAGTGGTGAAGAGTTTTTCTTTAAGAGTCGGGTAGAATAGGGGAGTGTTGTCTTTTAGGGAACCCTCCTTCGTTTGATGAGAGACAGTATTGGTTCGACCTCTCTTGAGGGAAAATCTCACTTGGTGCAGTGGTAAGCCCTCAGTTTCATAGGCACGGGGCAACCATTTGTATTTTGACATGCATCATTACGTCGTCATTGACTAGGTCAAGGTAGAGAAAGTTACGAGAGACTCTCTTGTTTAACAAAGTGCATATGTGAATATGTATAGGTTGAATCGAGACATTCTTCAACCTACTTCCATGTTATGATTTGTATGGTCTTTGTTCATAAGCATTTGGTAGATACAATCGATTATTTCTTCTTGTTTGGCATGAGACTCCTCTTTGTGTTGCATGTAGGTTGCATAGAGTCTAGCTAGTTGCTTGAGGACAAGCAAATGTTCGGTTTGGGGAGTTTGATGACCGTGTTTTTTACACTATCATTCGAGTCTTTTTTCACCAATTTAGCTATCCTCTTGCATGCATTTTAGTGCATTTTGTTAGAATAGTGTCACGTTTCCATTTCTTTTGTTCTTTTCAGGTTTTAGGTGGAAATCGCGTTTTTTGATATAAATCATGGCGAAAGAATGATGTTTTGGTGCAACGAGATCACCCGTGGTGTGTCAAGGAGTACCGAGATGAGTTTCAAGGCCAAAAGACCAAGTTTCGGAGCTCAAAACCGTGCAAGGGGCCGGAATTGAAGATCCGGAGGAGGAATTTGGCACGGGCCGCTTTCAGCCCGTGCAGGGTGCACTGCCGCGTGCGCGGCGGACCGCCGCACGTCCAGCGCACCTCCGCGTACGGAGCGGTCCGCCGGGGGCTTTCCGACAGCACTATATATATTTCCCAAAATCTGCGAATTTTCAGATCTTTCATCATTATTTTACAGACTTAAACCCTGGAGCTTATTCTGGGTATATTTTCTCTTAGAACCTTCGTATCTTAGCGAATTTGGAGATAGAGGAGAGATTTGGACACGTATTGATCTCACCTTGCTAGATCTTTGTGAGTTTAGAAATTCACCGGAGATTGACAACCTTTGGTGGTAACCTTGTATCTCACAATTCTGCTATTTATCTTTCAATTAAACATGTTTTCATTCATTATTGCTTCGATTGTGATTGTTGATTGTGTTTTTCATATGAGTATCTAAGCATCTAGTTGGGGATAATATGTGAATTCGTAGCTAGGGTTCGTATTATGCATGATTGAGTTTCTGAGTCTTTTACTTGTTTAATTATCTTAATTCGATTCTTTGATCCGACTAAGCAATATATCTTCGTAGAAAAGTGTTAGAAACACTAGGACAATTCAAGATCATCGATTCGATTATATATAATTTGCAAGTACTGCTTGAACTAAGACTAACAACCTTAGCCAAGTATTAGTATAGATAGGAAGCTTTCAAAATACACGTTTACAAATCTGTCTTTGGTGTTTGTAAATCGAATTAGTTTTAAGGCAGTACGAGTTGCACTTTCATGCATAATTAAAACTTGATGCTTAGAACGAGCATACTATCACCAGCTTTCTCCATATATTGTTAAGTCGAGTTAATATAAATTTGTTTTCTGAAATTATATATAGTTATTTAGTTAAAGGTAGTTTAGTCCCTAGAGATCGACACTCGAGGTCATCTTACCTCTGCACTACGTGTTTTGTGTAGTTGTGAGTTGCCATTTGGCTTTCAAACAAATTTATTTGATTGTTCGAGTCTGACAATCTCGTTCATCACTTAGCAACTCTAGTCAAAGTGTTCTTTTTTAAGTTTGAGTATAGTTCTTCAGAACTGTAACGACCCGACCAATCCGGTCGGCGTGGTTACTCCTGGACGGACCCACACACGTCTCAACAGTATGATATTGTCCGCTTTGGGCCTAAGCCCACACGGATTTGCTTTTGGAATCACCCAAAAGGCCTCAAGGTTCAGATTATTACACTAAGGTCCAATCAGTTTTTCGAAGTCAAAATATCAAACACGGTCAACATACGAGGTCAAACAACAAGTATCCTAGGTCCCGGTTCTCAGTTCAAATACGAGGTCAAAGGCAGCTGGGGTAAAACGGGAATAGCAGGGGAAAGAAGAACACAAAAAAAGGAAACAGAGTACTACCTTTGATGGGACCGGACGGAGAGTAAGGGATCGAACCGGAGGCAAAATCGGATCGGAGTGATCGAATCGGCGGTGGCAGAGCTCGATCGGAGCTTGGCGGCGTGGACGGAACCGGATCGGAGCAAACGGAACTCGAACGGGACAGATCGGAGCTTGGCGGCGCGGACGGAACCGGATCAGAGCAAACGGAACTCGGACAGGACGGATCGGAGCTTGGTGGTGCGCACGGAACCGGATCGGAGCAAACGTAACTCGGATGGGACGGATACGAGCACGGGATCGGCGGTGAGCAGAACGGGACGACGGACGGCGGAGCACCACTGTGAATCAACTGATAGTGTATATGTCCTAGAGACAGTCTTTATTAAGGGCATACAACCCTTATTAAGGGAATATATGTACTATTACATAGGTCAACGTAATATAATATATGTTTGTTTGTTTGAGTATTGAGTATCGCTTTCATATTTATTTTACACCAGGCATACATCATGTCATATCTCTATTTCTGTCTGTATTGATATCAAACATGTCCCCTCGGATAGATGACCGTTCACACAGATAGTGGGATCTATGTGAGTTATCATCTATCCGAAACTCTCCCTAGTCGAGGTTCATCTCGGATATTGGGGTCTGAATGAACCAGGTGAGACTAGTATGCGTGGAGGTTATACTTGTTAGAGCAAGTGTGAGCCGATCCCACGGCCACGGAACGAATTGTTAGACAATCTAGAAACGTTCCCATAACTCCACATAGTTGTTCGAAGGGTGATTACCGAACAATGGAAGTACCCATCGGAAACTCCCATCGATGTATACTCTACACCGAAGTGTCTATGGGACCCGGAAAGTTGTAGAAGTGATGCCAGTCGTCCTTTGGACTTACAGGACTTTATCATCACATTTGTTGCCCCATATCCTTGGTGGACCCGTCGATGTCAGCTCTAAATAAGCAGTTGACCCAAGACACGACCCAGGATTATGGCTACATACAAATGGGGGTGATAAGTGATTCCGTGAAGGATTCATCTCTCACGTGTAGCATAGGAGAGCACTGCTCATAGTCGTTCATAGTTGTGATTGGTTAAACCGCTGGCCAGCGTATCAATATTATTATGATAGTCATAATAGATATTGGATTCACCAAACAACTCACTGAAGACGCCCGTGGATGTATTATCGGGATAGACACATCATCGATCCTAGATGCATTCGAGTCAGTCAGGTGAAGGGAAGTTAACAGACTTCACAACGAAAGGGTTTGCTTTGAGAAACCTCTCAAACGTCCTCATGTATTAATATTGCAAATGGAACCGTCTAGGAATTCCATGTTGCCTAGTGTAGCACTTGCTTAATACAATGAGGTCCTATGGGTCACACTATGTGGTGATTCAACTTATCCGAATATCCTTGAAGATGGAATCGCAATTAATTTAGAATTAATTGTGATTGATGAATTATAATTGATTTGGAATTAATTATAATTATTTGTGGCTCAATTAATAATTTGTAATTATTAATTGAATTGATTGATTAATTGTATCTTATGTAAATACAATTAAAGATTATATTTAGAAATATAATAGATGTTTGATTTGAAAGGATATATTAATTTAGAATTAATATATGCACATGGGCAAAGTCTACTTAGAGTTTGAATTGCCTTCGAATTATAAGTGGGTCCCAAAATTGGGACCCACATACCCCCCTTGGCCGGCCGCGTGTAGTAGTAGTATGGGAGGGAGTTTCGACTCCTTCCCATATTGGAAGTCAAGGGTTAAGTTAGATTTTCCTAATTGAGTTCTAACTTAATTGGGAATGAATCTAGACTTAAATTGGTTTCCTTGTGCAATAAGAATTAGAGTTCTTATTCCTTTATGAAGCCTAAAAGAATCTTCTTTAGGCTTCTATTGACTACTATATAAGTAGGTCATTAGAGATCTTTTTCAATGCCGAATTCTTAGAGAATTATTCTACCTTTCTTAGAGAAAATAAAAAGCTCTCCCCTACCTCTATACCCTAGCCGCGCGCCACTCTCCACCGGAGGAAAATCGCCGCCCCATCTTCTTGGCCACATAAAGAATATCCTAGCATTCTTTCTGATAAGCTGTTCATCCGTGGATACCAAGGTTGAGGCTCAAAGAGCTGGAAACTAACTTTTATTGTCTTGCAGATAATCAAAGTATTGCAGATATCTTCGACTTCGACGAAGGAGAAGATTCACCGGACTATTACGAAGACTTCATCGATTGGCATATGGATACAATAACTATTCTTGCTTTTGGAGTATTGTAAGTCTTCTGATTAATGTGTTTATTATATACGTTATATGCATGATCAATTAACCTGCATGTTAAGAAATTTTTTGAAATTCTGCTGCGTACCCTAGGGGTAACTCTGACCATACTACTACTACACGCGGCCGGCCAAGGGGGGGTATGTGGGTCCAAATTTTGGGACCCACTTATAATTCGAAGGCAATTCAGACTCTAAGTAGACTTTGCCCATGTGCATATATTAATTCTAAGTTAATATATCCTTTCAAATCAAACCTCTATTATATTTCTAAAATATAATCTTTAACTGTATTTACATAAAATACAATTAATCAATCAATTCAATTAATAATTCCAAATTATTAATTGAGCCACAAATAATTATAATTAATTCCAAATCAATTATAATTCATCAATCACAATTAATTCTAAATTAATTGTGATTCCATCTTCAAGGATATTCGGATAAACTGAATCACCACATAGTGTGACCCATAGGGCCTCATTGTATTAAACAAGTGCTACACTAGGCAACATGGAATTCCTTTTCGGACTCGGTTTTTGCCTTCTAGTGACCTTTAAGCCTTCAAACTCGACCCCTAGACTTCAAATCCCATCCGGAATCTTCTAGATACTCCAAAAATATCCTCGGAACACCGATTCTTCGTTTTCTTCAATATAATACCATGTTTTTCACCTAAAACCTGTAAAATGCAAATTAAAGGGAAACGTGACACTATTCTAATAAAATGTACTATAATATCGCTAAATTAACATAGAGGATAGAAAAATAGTTGAAAAAGACTCGAATGAAGGTGTAAAATACACGTTCATCAGGTAACATTGTATCTCACGATTTTTCTATTTATATTTATATCTTTCAACATGTTTTCATTCAATCTTGCTTTGATTTCTGTTGATTGC
This sequence comes from Plantago ovata, assembly GCA_028274465.1. Classification (NCBI taxonomy): domain Eukaryota; kingdom Viridiplantae; phylum Streptophyta; class Magnoliopsida; order Lamiales; family Plantaginaceae; genus Plantago; species Plantago ovata. Next base: position 28,517,755 of record CM051456.1, on the reverse strand, counting down.
ATGTCATCTGTGAGTAGCTAAATCTATCGTTGGTGACAGTATGTGATTTCTTAGCTAGGGTTCTTAATTATGCATGATAGCTGTAACGCGAATCAGACTTTGAGTTATTACTTTATTTCTTTGATCTATCTAAGCCCTCTATCTTCGTAGTGTTGAATTGAACGGAACACATTGGACAATTCATGATCTTAGATTTCTATGCAAAACGATCGGGTAGTTCATGCATGATTATTAACCTGATGCTTTGAATGATCATACTATCACTAACTTCCATTATCTTTGATAAGAAAAATCTGTGCTAAGTCGTTTGTTGAGTTTATAGTTTAAGTTAAATTAGATAAAGCTAGTTATAGTCCTTAGAGATCGACACTCGAGGTTATTTTACTGCTACACTACGGTTTTCGTTGTAGTTGTGAATTGCCTTTGGCTAAAAACAAATTTATTTGATTAATTGAGTCTGACAAACTTTCAGTTCATCAAATTGGCGCCGTTGCCGGGGACTATACTCCTTTTTTCTGTTTAGCTTATTTATATTTTCAGCATTCAATTCCAACAATTAGTAGTTTAGTTTATTTTGTTTTATTTCTTGATACTATTTTTAAATTTATCTCGATTTATCGTCGAATTTCAGATTTGGCGATTTCTAACAGGACTGATTTTCGGTTGTGAGTTACTTCTGTCACAAATATTCAGGTCTTGTGATGGCTCGCCCACTTTTGAAATCATGGATTTCAACCCAACAAAGCACTGATGAGAGGTCCGGCTATTGTTCTTTCTGCTGCAACTCGAGATTTGGAAATCAAAAGTTGCATGTTCTAGCAACTCCCGAGGTTCTATGGGTTGGCTAGGGAGGATGTTATGGGATACTTGAATGATATTGATAATTTCGTCAACAATCTTCCAAGGCCCGGAGCAGGGATAACGGATGATGAGCTGAGGATGAAGGTTTTTTTGTTATGAGGATTGGTGATAAAGCCAAGGCATGGTTAGGCTCTCTGGAAATCGAATCACTAGACACCTGGGCTAAGGTGTATTCTGCTTTTATGGAGAAATATTTTCCCCATACTTTGACCACCGCGCTGAAGCCGCAAATTACTGGTTTCAAACAAGACTATGATGAGACCATCTACACCGCTTTCGAGAGGTTCAAGGACCTCATGCACAAGTGTCCACACCATGGTTTTGAGCTTCCTGATCTTGTCCAACACTTCTACAATGGACTCACATATGAGAGTCAACAGGTGGTGGATTTCCAATGCCGTGGTACTATCTGGGAAGAGACCGCCGAGGATGTGTGGACCTGTTTCGAAAGGCTTGCTAAAGGATCTCGGTTCAAGGATCCAAGAGCAATGGTTAGGAGGCTTGGAACTAAGGCTCCACCAAACTAGGAGATTCCAATGCATGAAGTGAATGGTGTGAGTGGCGATAGGTTCGAAGGGGTTTCGCCAATCAGATGAGGCAAGCTCTAAGTGGCCTAATCAGAACATCTCTCTCCAACGAGGTATGTGGGGTGTGCAAGAATTATGGGCATGGGGCTCATATGTGTATATCAGATCTAGCACGAGAAGATGTTCACTAGGTAAACCGTAGTAATTGATGAATGTGTATTTTACACTTTCATTCGAGTCTTTTTCACCTATTTTAGCTATCCTCTATGTTAATTTAGCTATATTTTAGTGCATTTTATTAGAATAGTGTCACGTTTCCCTTTAGATTTTATTTTACAGGTTTTGGTTGAAAATCGAGGGTTTCAGGGCAATTATATTGAAGTTGACAAGGAATTGGTGTTCCAGAAGCCTATTTGGAGTATCTGAAGGTTTCCGGATAGGATTTGGAGTCTAGGGATCAAATCTGGAGGTTAGAAGGCTACTAGAAGACATAAACCGAGTTCGAAAAGGGGAAGAAATCCAAAAACGCGTCGAAAATGCGGAATTCCGCGAAAAAGTCTCCGGGGCGAACCGCCCCACACTTATTCGAGGCCTATATATAGTTGCTCAGTTTTCTCCGAAAATCATACTTTTCCAGACCTACTTTCTCACCTTTCTCTGTAGTTTTAGGTAGGGACTTCCCAGAGCCTGTTCAGGGGGTTCGTAGCTTAGGGGACACTTTTTCATAGCAGATTGGAGCTTGTAGGATCGCAAGTCTCCGGAGATTGACAACCTTCGGTAACTTTGTAGCTTACAGTTTATTCTACTTATTTTTATTATATCTTTCAACATGTTTTCTTCTATAATTTCTGTTGATTGCATGCCTATTATGAGTAGCTAAACTTATCGTTGGTGGTAGTATGTGAATTCTTAGCGAAGGGAAGACAATTGCTAATGGCTATATCGCGCATTATACTCCTTGTTATTGCTTTATTTCGTTGATCAGGCTCAGCCTAAATTCTCGTATGTTGTATTAATTATTATGCACAATTGGACCCTCGTCGACCTGTACGCGAGTTTATCTTCGTAGTGTTGAATATTTGCGGAACACAATAGGACAATAGTGCTTGACTTGTCAGAATCGTTATCTTCGTAGTGCTTAATAATTGCAACAGGACACTAGATTATCGACCCGTTATGCTTTGAAGGATCATACTATCACCAATCTCCATTATCTGCTAGAAAACCCTTTGCTATTACGTCTGCTGTTTTTATATTATCTTGTTAAATAGATAAAGCTAGTTATAGTTCTGAGAGAACGACACTCGAGTCATTCTACTGCTACACTACGGTTTTCGTTGTAGTTGTGGATTGCCTTTGGCTAAATAACAAATATATTTGACTGATTCGTGTTGGAACACGACATCCGCGCGTTCCATCAAATTGGCGCCGCTGCCGGGGACTATACTCCTTTTTTCTGTTTAATTTGTTTATATTTTCAGCTTTCGATTCCTAATTCTATTAGTTTTAGTTTTCCTTTTTAATCTCTCTCTGATACTGCTTTCCTAGTCTGTTACAGATAGTGTATGCCGTATACACGATCTGCAGGAACACCGCTTGCTGATTCAATTGCTGAGATCGACAGAGTCTACCACCAAAGAAGGCGACTACTTCAAAGGCGTGCACTAGAGGAAATAGAGGATACCGATTTCTCTGAATCTCTACACAGTCTTTTCAAGGAAATCGACGGAATGGCAGAAGCTAGACCACTGAAAGCATGGGTTCAACCCACCAAGGATCGTATGAGGGGGCCGGCGATTGTTCTTTTGTCTGCAACTCGAGATCTGGAAATCAAGAACCACGCATTCCAACAACTTCCGAGGTTCTATGGCTTATCAAGGGAAGATGTGATGGGATACTTGCACGATATCGATGATTTCGTCAATCAACTCCCACGACCCGGAGCTGAAATAACAACGGATGAGTTGAGGATGAAGGTTTTTGCTATGGGACTTGGCGACAGAGCCAAGTCATGGTTGAGTTCTCTACCAGCAGGCTCGCTGGACACTTGGGAGAAGGTTTTTTCAGCATTCATGGAAAAATACTTCCCTCACATCTTGACTACCGCGCTAAAGGCGCAAATCACTGGATTCAAGCAGGACTATGATGAGACCATCTACACCGCGTTTGAGAGGTTCCAAGATCTCACGAACAAGTGCCCTCACCATGGTTTTGAACTTTCTGACCTAGTCCAACACTTCTACAATGGACTAACCTTCGAGAAACAACAAGTGGTGGATTTCCAATGCCGAGGCAATATTTGGGAGGAAACCGCAGAAGCCGTCTGGGCAGTTTTCGAAAGGCTTGCTAAGGGTTCGCATTTCAAAGATCCAAGAGCAATGGTTAGGAGACGTGGACCTGAAGCTCCACCGACTCAAGAAGCCCCTATGTATAGGGGGAATGGGGATCAATTCGAGTGCTTTACCAACGAATTGAAGCAAGTCATCAAGAGCGCCACCGGAACAACTGTTTCGAACGAAGTATGCCGAATATGCAAGAACTATGGGCATGGGGCTCATATGTGTAGATCGGAGCTTGCGTATGATGATGGCAACTGGGCTCGAGGAGGCGAAGAAGAAGCCTTTGCTACGGAGTTTGGTACTCAAGAAGTTAGCTACGGACAAGACGGTAGGAACCCTCGAGGTGGATTTTGGAGAAGAGGATTCCGAAACAATCAAGGATATGCACCGGCTAACCAAACTTATGGCCCTAACCAAGACCGTAGTAGGCTAAACTATGGTAATGATCACTGCGAAAACCCCGCTCCGAAAGAGCCACCAAAGTCGAAGACAACTCAACTGATGGAGAACTTGCAAAAGATGGTTGATCACACCCAAAGTTTTCTCAAACGTTATGAAGAAGATTCTGAGAATACTAGGGCAAGGCTTGATAGGTTGGAATAGAGCACTAGGCTTGCCCATCAAAAGATGCAAGAGTTGATCGACCGAGGAGCAAGTAGGGAGCAAGGCAAGCTGCCTAGCAACACTGAGAAGTCGATGTCCATTACCTTGGTGGGTGATCTACCTGTTGAAATCACCATCAAGAAGGTTGCGAAGTGCGAGAGTTGCAAGAGGGAAATGCCCCCACAAGCCGAAGAAGAAGAGAAGGACCTTGGTACTGACAAGAGTGAAGAGGAGCAAGAGGATCCCGAGCCACTCCCTCAAAGTTTCGATGTTAAGGTCGGGATTGGGGAACTTGAAGATGTCCGTGCCACACTAGACACGGGATCCTACTCTAATATGCTCCCTTTGAATGTTTTCGAGAAGAGTAACCTTGGAGAACTGATTGTGCATAAGGCTATTGTGCAACTGGCGGATGGATCCCTTGTGAAACCCGAAGGCGTTGTGAAGAATGTATTAGTCAAGATTGGTGAAGCTTCTGTTTACACCGATTTTGTAATTATGCCGGCGTCAGCACCTGCAACGGGGGATGTCTCTTAGGACGAACATTCTTGACTAAACTACGCTCCGTGATGGACATCTACCAAAGAAATTGCACTATTGAAGTGGATGGCAAGCAACATGTGTTGCAGGCCATAACCGATCCACCCGATCCACCCGATACTTCTAACACTATTGACTACAGTGGTCTTAATGTCTATGTTCATTCTTATTCACAGGATCGAGGCATGGGAAGGAGATCCGTGAAGGGGAAGTCTAGTACCCTCAGAAAGAAAAGATAGGCAAAGACAGGAGTCGAGTCATAGACTTTAAACAATGGCGCTATCCGGGAGGCAACCCGGGGTTCTTTATCGCTTTCTTTACCGCTTTATTGCATGCATTCATACTTGAACAAATTGCTTTTCATATGTGAATTTGTTCGTTTCTGTGTCATATGTGCTTATGTTATGTTCGAGTGCGATTTTTCGAGTGATTTTTTGAGAAAAATGGTTTTTCGGGGACTAAAAACCGCATTTTATTTCAAAACGATCGTCACCCCACCTCAGGAGTGGGGGGCGAATCGCCCCACGTCCAGAGCGCGCGCGCGCGCTCCAGACGTGCGGGGCGATTCGCCCCAGGCGTGGGGCGAACCGCCCCACGGCTTCCAGAAACTAAAAAAACGGGGATTCATCCTCAATCTCTCATTTTTGTCCATTTTCATCTTCTTAACTCCAAAATTTCCTCCATTTTCAAAATACCTTCAAACCTTCATAACTTCTTCATCTTTCCATCAATTTGTGTGTTCTTTAGCTTCAATCGAAGCCCATTACGTGCTCTATCTTTCCATCCGAACAAATTTCTTCCTAGTTCATTCAATCTCCGGATTTGAGGTATTATCACATGAACCCTAATTTTTTAAATTTGGGGTTTTTTTGATTTATGCTTCAATTAAGCTTGTATGATGTATGGGTTGATGTTTTATATGGTTAGATTCGTTATTCATTATCAATTGCATGTTCAATTAGGCTTGGTTTGTTGATTTGAGATTTTTGCTATTAGATGATATATCTTGTTAGGAAATGTATCTCTTACTATCATTCCATGCTTAAACATGTGTTTGTTGATATGATAATGATGGATGTATTGGTAGAATGCATGATTGATGGAGTTGAGGATTTATGTTAGATTATTTGATTACTATGGTATGAATTGAACCTTGCAATTCAAGGCATTTGTTGTTTAGCAAGAGCATGATGTGATGTGTTATTGTAGTAGTTACATTGATATGTTGCGTAATGAAATAGCTAGACTAGACTTTGGGTTTTTGAGGAGTTGGATTTTTGAAAATATTGCTCGTTTGTTCGCTCGTATATTTACATATGCATAGGTCTGTTTTGCATCGTACAAGATACTAATTGTTGTTTGTAGGAATCATGGCACCAAGATCGAGGAGAGTCAGCACGAACAGAAAGGGGAAGGGAGTAGCTTCAAGCTCCCAACCATCTCACCATATGTACGAGCTGTCTATAGCTGCGTTAGAAGTGTGTCAAAGGCTAGAAGCGGAGCTGGCCGACGGGGGGAGATCGATCATCCCTGACAGGAGGACTGATATTCCAGAGTCAGCAGTTGATAAAGCGAGGTATAGGACGCTATCACGATTGGGGTCACAAAGGAATTGGGTATGGTACAGGTTCACGGGGTACGACGAGAGCCTCCTCCAAGAGTTCTACACTGGATACACAGATCTCGAGGAGAAGAATGGGGTACTAGTCCGAGGCCTGATAATACCGTGGACACTAGAACACATTTCTTCATTCATCCATTTGGGGCACCAGGAATTCACAGGGAGCGACCATGCCTACCTGTATTCGAGGGCCTCTAGGGGGATCGGAAGACATATCACAGACGCGATCTGCAACAGGGAGTATCGATATCCAAAAATCGGGGGAGAACCTACACGGATCAGTCAGAGCGACCTTAGCATTGAAGCTAAGGTGATGATGAAATTTTGCATCTCCAACTTGATCCCTAGGAAGAATGACTCGTGGATTCAGCCCTACTACGCCGAGCTCCTCCACTGCCTGATAGACAGACATCAGATCGACATAGGGCACATTATGTATGAGGAGTACGAGCGCCACTGGGAAAAGAAGAGGAAGCCTTTCATCTTCCCAAGCTTCATCACAGCCTACTGCAAATATCATGGGGTCGATGATATTGAGGAGGGGGATTGCGAGGTCGCTGCCCTTTCACCGTCGACCATTGAGGTGCAGCTGACTAGGTATCAGTTGAAGAACCCCACGGCCGCCGCTGCTGATGTAGGAGCACCTTTCCAGTCGAGTGCTTCCGATCGTGAGGATGCTATGGAGGCCGATGTTGGCCAAGCCCCTATCCCAGATATCCCGTTTGTACATAGAGCACCGCATGCACCGCCTCGAGCACCACAAGGGTCTAGAGGATTTGACTTCTCTGAATTCCGTACCTACCTCGACGGCCGTTTCGACAGAATTGATGCCAACAACGCGGCCATGCGACAGGACCTCGACAGACACATTGTCCAGCACAACCGCGATTGGGAGATATTCGAGGAACATCGCCGAGAGGATAGGCAGCAAATGTGGGAGCAGCAACAGCTTATCCAGCAGCAGCAGGAGGCTCTACGACAGTCCAATGAGCTCATGTCCGACATGTGGAGGGACTTTTATGGGGATTACCATCCCGATGATTAGCCCTTTCGCATGTCCACTCTCAGCCAACCGAGGCCAAACCGTTCGGTAACATCTAGTATCACTTCTTATTACTTATTCTCTTTTGCTAGGGGCTAGCTTAAGAATCGTAAGGAGGATGGGATGTGAACCGTGATGTTAAGTATTGTTTGGCTTTGTGTTGATTAGTATCTTGTTCTTTGTTTGCATTTGCATGTGCACATTTACTGCTTTCTTAGATTTTTTAGGTTGCATTCACTACATTCATCCTAGGATAGTCTTGCATGTTTTATATGGAGTTTATTGCCGAATTTTTTGAACTTTTTTATTGGGTAGATCAACTAACTATGCCATTAATCGTATGCTTCATCTCTATGAATTTGTTTGAGGTTTTTCTCGCTTGGCTTGTCACATTTATGTATTGCACTTAGTTAAGCTTGGTAGTCTCAACATCACTTAGTGGTGTTTTCTCTGTTGCGGTTCACGAAGGCCTTTATAATAGGATGATGCATGTTAGGGTCTTATGGTTGTTTTCCCGAGTAATTATGTACCTAAGAGTCAACAAGTCTTCACCATGCTTTGAGATTGCTAAATGCCTAGGAAGGAGGTAGTGTGAGGTTGTGTGATCCTTTGTTTGTAACCTATTCTTCCGAATAGGTTTGGGGAGGGGGTTACACCATCATTAGACTTGTTTTCCGAAAGTGGTGAATAGCTTAAGACTTTACTTAAGAGATGGGTAGAATAGGGGAGTGTTATCTTTTATAGGGAACCCTCCTTCGTTTGATAAGAGCCAGTACTGGTTCGACCTCTTTGAGGGAAAGTCTTAACATGGTGGAACAGCAGTAAGTCCTCAGTTTCATAGGCACGGGACAACCATTCGTATCATAGCATGCTTCATTACGTCGTCACTGACTAGGTCCAGGTAGAGAATGTTACGAGAGACTATCTTGTCTTGACATAAGTGCTTATGTGGATGTGTATAAGTCAATCGAGGTATTCTTCAACCTATATTCATGCTTTGATTTATATGGTTTTGTTCATATGTTTTGTGGTAGATTCAGTAGATTAGTTCATTTTATTTGGCATGAGACTCCATTTTGTGTCTTGCATTGTTTTTTGCATTAGAGTCTAGCTTAGTTGCTTGAGGACAAGAGAAGGTTCGGTTTGGGGACTTTGATGAATGTGTATTTTACACTTTCATTCGAGTCTTTTTCACCTATTTTAGCTATCCTCTATGTTAATTTAGCTATATTTTAGTGCATTTTATTAGAATAGTATCACGTTTCCCTTTAGATTTTATTTTACAGGTTTTGGTTGAAAATCGAGGATTTCAGGGCAATTATATTGAAGTTGACAAGGAATTGGTGTTCCAGAAGCCTATTTGGAGTATCTGAAGGTTTCCGGATAGGATTTGGAGTCTAGGGGTCGAATCTGGAGGTTAGAAGGCCACTAGAAGACAGAAACCGAGTCCGAAAAGGGGAAGAAATGCAAAAACGCGTCGAAAACGCGGAATTCCGCGAAAAAGTCTCCGGGGCGAACCGCCCGGTGTGTGGGGCGAACCGCCCCACACTTATTCGAGGCCTATATATAGTTGCTCAGTTTTCTCCGAAAATCATACTTTTCCAGACCTACTTTATCACCTTTCTCTGTAGTTTTACGTAGGGACTTCCCAGAGCCTGTTCTGGGGGTTCGTAGCTTAGGGGACACTTTTTCATAGCAGAGTGGAGCTTGTAGGATCGCAATTCTCCGGAGATTGACAACCTTCAGTAACTTTGTATCTTGCAGTTTATTCTACTTATTTTTATTATATCTTTCAACATGTTTTCTTCTATGATTTCTGTTGATTGCATGCCTATTATGAGTAGCTAAACTTATCGTTGGTGGTAGTATGTGAATTCTTAGCGAAGGAAAGATAATCATGCTAATGGCTATATCGCGCATTATACTCCGTGTTATTGCTTTATTTCGTTGATCAGGCTCAGCCTAAATTCTCGTATGTTGTATTAATTATTATGCACAATTGGACCCTCGTCGACCTGTACGCGAGTTTATCTTCGTAGTGTTGAATAATTACGGAACACAATAGGACAATAGTGCTTGACTTGTCAAAATCGTTATCTTCGTAGTGCTTAATAATTGCAACAGGACACTAGATTGATCAAAGATCTCCATGCAAGACCGAGAAATTTACGCATGATTATCGACCCGTTATGCTTTGAAGGATCATACTATCATCAATCTCCATTATCTGCTAGAAAACCCTTTGCTATTACGTCTGTTGTTTTTATATTATCTTGTTAAATAGATAAAGCTAGTTATAGTCCTGAGAGAACGACACTCGAGTCATTCTACTGCTACACTACGGTTTTCGTTGTAGTTGTGGATTGCCTTTGGCTAAATAACAAATATATTTGACTGATTCGCGTTGGAACACGACATCCGAGCGTTCCATCAGTAATCCTACTCCTAAGGTCGAAGCATCTACATCCAAGTCAGCAACTCTCTTGGATAATTTACAGAAATTGGTGGATTTCACCCAAGTATTTTTGAAGAGATACGAGGAGGATTTGGCGAAGATCAATGCTCGTCTGGATCAATTGGAAGCTAGATCTAGTAGAGAGCAGGGGAAGTTACATAGCAACACTAAGAGGTCCATGTCGATCAACTTGGTGGGAGATCTTCCTGTGGAAATCACCAAGGATATGGGGCAACAAATGTGATGATAAAGTCCTGTAAGTCCAAAGGACGACTGGCATCACTTCGACAACTTTCCGGTTCCCATAGACACTTCGGTGTAGAGTATACATCGATGGGAGTTTCCGGTGGGTACTTCCATTGTTCGGTAATCACTCTTCGAACAACTATGCAGAGTTATGAGAACGTTTCTAGATTGTCTAACAATCCGTTCCGTGGCCGTGGGATCGGCTCACACTTGCTCTAACAAGTATAACCTCCACGCATACTAGTCTCACCTGGTTCATTCAGATCCCTACATCCGAGATGAACCTCGACTAGGGAGAGTTTGGGGTAGATGATAACTCACATAGCTCCCACTATCTGTGTGATCGGTCATCTATCCGAGGGGACATGTTTGATATCAATACAAACAGGAATAGAGATATGACATGATGTATGCCTGGTGTAATATAAATATGAAAGCGATACTCAATAGTCAAACAAACAAACATATATTATATTACGTTGACCTGTGTAATAGTACATAAATGCCCTTAATAAGGGTTGTATGTCCTTAATAAAGACTGTCTCTAGGACATATACACTATCAGGAAGGTGGTCGGTGGTTGGCGGCGAGAGAGTGAAAGGGAGAGAGAGATCTGAAATTTCTTCTTTCTTTTCTTGTGGGTGGCGTGAATGAGGGAGAATGAGGAAAGGTGGAGTTTTGTTCTAGGGTTAGGGTTAAGTGACAATCTGATGGGCCGAACCAAATGGGCCAAGAGAAGAGCCAATTCAGATTGCTAGCTAGCCCATTAACGGAACAAGAGTACTACGCGAACCCACTAAAGTCGAATCCGTTTATGCACGTAAAGAGGGTGTTACATAATTAAATTAATTAATTAAATAATAAAATAAAAAAACAGGGTGTTACAAGAACTAACTTCAAGAGCTTCCGCGATGTGATCACTTCATCATTCTCCTTTTGAGCCTGAATAAAAGTAAAGTTAATTTCACGAAGGTTTTGGAAAATAGTTTTAGAGTCTAAAACTGTAACATGAATTACCTGCTGACTTTCAGCAAGCTCATTTTGCACACTGAGTTGTGCGGGTACTATTTCCATTGCTTCAGGAGCTATGGCAGCATCCTTGAATTGTTCATCCTGAAATAACTCAATATTAGATACAAGTACTAAGTTTTCAAACTTAGTAAATTTAGCAAACTTTCCATCTACCTGCTGAACAGGAGTTCTGGATTCTGGTGCAGAAGTTTCAGCAATCTTTTGACTTGTATCTTGAGAAGTCTGTAAAGAAATAATTATATTAGCTAAAGATAAAGTTTCAAATAGTGAAGTTTTGCTTATATCTGAGTTAACTACCTGCTGAAGAAGGGCAGGTGGTGACTCAGTCCTTTCAGCATTGATAACATCTTCATTATTTGGGACTTGTTCTTCAGCAGACTTCTTCTCTTGCTCTAACTGAGAAGCTGTGCAGATTCAGCAATCTCCCTTGTCTCTGAATTGACAAGTTGAGCAGAGACATCTAGACCTTTAAGTTCACTACTTGTCATGAACAGGTCTACTGACTTATTGGAGTTGTCATCAATCTCCAAGTCCATTTGCTAGCTTAGGTCAGTCAGCACCAGTTGAACTTTGTCAATAGAAGTTATCGGTGAACTTGGGCTAATATTCTCAGCATCATGAGATGTGTCGTTGAACAATGTCTCTTGTTGTGTTTCAGCAACCTCTGGGACTTGAACCATTGCAGTCTCAGCAACTAGTTCTTCAGCAATTGCAGCTTCATCAATTTCTCGGACTGGACTAGTTGCTATTTCAGCAACTGTCTCTTCTTCAACACTTTCAGCAAGTGCAACTTTTCTTAAATCTGCAGCAATGTCACTTGCTAGTTCCAGAGTGTTGTCATCAAGATTATCTACTATGTAACATCTTCTAATCGTTCTAAGGAAGGATTTTCATTTCCACTACCTTGTGGTCTTGCTTCACCAGATGAATCCAAGTTAATTGGATTTCTGAAGGCTTCTGCAAACACTTTAGTGCAGTTGGAACGGACTTTCTTGCAGTTGTTTTCTTTCTTAGAAAGGTCTTTGTCCTTGCCTTCTTGGGAATAGGATCAACTGATGAAGCTGCAGTTTGAGTGTCATCATCAGCTTTCCTCTTTTTCTTGGATCTCTTGTTGGATGCAGTAGTGTCAACAACCGCAGCAGTATCAGCAGCAACATCTACAGTTGTTGCATTCTCAGCAACATTTGCAGCTGTTGTATTCCTAGATTGCTGATCAGTTTCTGCAACATTTGCAGCTGTTGTATTCCTAGACTGGTTATCAGTCTCAACAACATTTGCAGCTGTTGCTTTCTTTGACTTCTTGTCAGCAACCTTAGGTCCATTCAGCTTGTAGAAAGCTCTTCCCACATTGCATACTGATTTCTTAATCGGCAATGGGTTTCTCAGCTGAATCCTGAAATGTTCAAGGATTTAGCATATTTTCAATCCATACATCACTGGAAGGGAAGGTGAGACCGTGTTGTCTTCAACCTTGACCTTGAACTTTGTAACACAATAAACAAGTCTGTTGAAAATGTACTTAGCCCAGTTAATGTTAGTTTTGTTCTCATAGATATGCATCAGCAAAGGCCAACTTCTAAGGCCTACTTGGTCAATTCCTCCAACTGTATGAAAATATGGTCAGAGTTACCCCTAAGGTACGCAGCGGAATTTCAAAAATTTTCTTAACATACAGGTTAATTGATTATGCATATGTCGTATATATATAAACACGTCAATTAGAAGACTAACCTTACTTCGAAAGCAGCTTCCAAGTCTTCGTAATATTCCGGTGTATCTTCTCCTTCGTCGAAGTTGAAGATATCTACAATACTCTGTATATCTGCAAGACAATAAGAGTTAGTTTCCAGCTCCTAGAACCTCAACCTTGGTATCCACGGATGAACGGCCTATCGGAAGAATGCTAGGATATTCTTTGTGTGACCAAGAAGACGGGGCGGCAATTCCTCCGGTGGTGGCGCGCGCGCGGGTGGCTAAAGAGGAGGGGAGAGTTTTATTTTCTCTAAGAAAACTGGGTAGAATGACTGTGAAAGTCTATGTCTGAAACTGTATGTAAAACTCTCTAATAGTCTACTATATATAGTAGTCTATAGAAGCCTAAAGCATAAGCAATTAGACTTCGTAAAGGAATAAAAATCTAATTCTTATCGCACAACGAAACCAATATCAAGTCTAGATTCATTCCCAATCAAATCAAAACTCAATCAGGAAAATCTAACTTATCCCTTGGACTTCTAATAGAGGAAGGAGTCGAACTCCTTCCCCTAACCAGCCATGCGCGCGCGCGCTCTGTCCTACGGGATGTCGGTCCCAATTTTGGGACCCACTTATATTTCTAAGGCAATTCAAACTCCAAGTAGATTTTGCCCAAGTGCATATGTTAATTCTAAATTAACATATCCTTTCAAATCAAACCTCCATTATATTTCCAAAATATAATCTTTAATTGTATTTACATAAAATACAATTAATTAGCCAATTCAATTAATAATTCCAAATCATTAATTGAGCCACGAATTATTATAATTAATTCCAAATCAATTATAATCCATCAATCACAATTAATTCCAAATTAATTGCGATTCCATCTTCAAGGATATTCTGATAGACTGAATCACCACATAGTGTGACCCATAGGGCCTCACCGTATTAAGCAAGTCCTAGACTAGGCAACATGGAATTCCTAGACGGTTCCATTTGCAATATTAATACGTGAGGACGTTTGAGAGGTTTCTCAAAGCTAACCCTTTTGTTGCGAAGCCTGTTGCGCTCAACGCGGCGATGGTAACGTCCCTTCATCTGACTTGCTCGAATGTATCTAGGATCGATGAAGTGTCTATCCCAATAATACATCCATGGGCGTCTCAGGGAGTTGTTTGGTTAAGATATACTTATGACCATCATAATATATCATTTGCACTGGTCAGTGACTTTACCAACACAACTATGCAGACTATGAGCAGTGCTCTCCTGTTCTACACTTGAGAGATGAATCCTTCACAGAATCACTTATCACCCCCATTTGTATTTAGCCATAATCCTGGATCGTGTCTTAGGTCAGCTGCTTATTCAGAGCTGACATCGACGGGTCCACCAAGGATATGGGGCAACAAATGTGATGATGAAGTCCTGTAAGTACAAAGGACGAATGGCATCACTTCGACAACTCACCGGTTCCCATAGACACTTCGGTGTAGAGTATACATCGATGGGAGTGTCCGGTGGGTACTTTTATTGTTCGATAAAGCTCCTTCGAACAACTATGCGCAGTTATGGGAACGTTCCTCGATTGTCCAACAATCCGTTCCGTGGCCGTGGGATCGGCTCACACTTGCTCCAGCAAGTATAACCTCCACGCATACTAGTCTTGTCTGGTTCATTCAAACCCCCACATCCGAGATGAACCTCGACTAGGGAGAGTTTGGGATAGATGATAACTCACATAGCTCCCACTATCTATGTGATCGGTCATCTATCCGAGGGGACATGTTTGATATCAATACAGACAGCAATAAAGATACGACATGCTGCAGCCTGGTGTAATATAAATATGAAAGCGATACTCAATAGTAAAATTCAACAAACATATATTATATTACGTTGACCTGTGTAATAGTACATATATGTCCTCTATAAGGGCACCATGCCCTTAGTAAGGACTGTCTCTAGGACATATACACTATCACCAACTTGGGAGTCAAAAACTTTGATGAGTAGCAGAGCAACTAGACCAAGTGAATGGCAGAGATGCTTCCTCTTTACGTGCTTATTCCAAGTCACGGGAGCAATCTCTCCTTTCTTCATCTTTTCGTTTCTAACATCACTGTAGAAGGCTTCTATTTCTTCATCAGTGGAAGTGATGTCATCTTCAGTTCCAATAGTTGGAATCTGAAAGATGTTAGCTAAATCAATCCATTTGAGGATGATTTGCTCTCCTTGAACTATGGTAGAAATCACTTTTTCAGTGACTCCTTGTCCATCAATAAGGGTTTGGATTTCTGCATTATTGTAGAATTCCATAGTGTCCAGCATGCTCACTTTCTTAGTGCGATCAGTAATGAAGAAAAGTAGGCCTTGTTGATTTATGTAATTCAACGCCTCTACGTTTTCTTCGTCCAAATCTTGTTCATAGAAGTATATGATATACTTCTCTTTTGCAAATCCTCCCCATTGCACCATTTGTTCACACTTTGCAGTGTCAAGATATGCAGGAGGCATGGGTCTTTCAGTTATGCGGTTATTGGCCAACACGATTTTCACCGGAATTTCAGCAGGAGTAGAAGCAGTGCTTTTTCCAGCACTGTCCGCCTTTGAGGACTTGGAAGTCTTAGATGATTGTCTATTGGGAGCCATATCTTTATATAGTAGGTAAGGGTTGAGAGTGTACGAAAAAGAGACTTTTCTTTTTGACCGGAGATACAATAAATCAGAGCACAGGCTAGAAAGTTTTTGCAGAGAAAGGAAATGTGAGTTAAAGAATTTTGTCTTTCTCTAACTCTTCATTTATAGTATCTTTGTTATGTGAGAAGCTCAATGGTTTTGAGTTCTCAGCAAGGGTAAAATAGAGATTCATTGAGTTAGTGGAGCCTTTGCATTAAATGCGTAGTGGACCACTAACACGAAACCGTCAGAGCATACATTCTCTTTGTAATATTAACCGTTGGATTATCAACTGCTTTAAAATCAATAGCCATGATTGTATTTCATGTCATGATTTACGGCGAGTTTATTTGTGCCATGATTAACGTCACAATTGATTTTACCTTGATTCACGGGATTTGATCTCTTTTACTCCAACGCTAATTGCTTGCTAAAGTACAGAAGAATCTTTTCAGCGATTTTATCCAATCTGACTTGGGGCTTTCTATTTTCAGGTCGGCTTCGTACCGACCTAAACGTAGGTCTTTATTATATATTTCATTCTAATTATTAAATTTTGAGAAAAATATATAAATGTGCAGTTATACCCCTACTTTCAAAAAATTCATTTAAATAATTTAAGTTCTTAATATTTTATAAGTATTAAATTAAAAATAAAAATTTAGTTTAACTAAAATTAAAATTAATCAATATATATATCAAATTAATTTCAACAACAATTCAATGGATATTCGTTTTCCATAATCTAATTGCACTAGCTATCAACATTTGTAGAGGACAATAACATAGGCTTATTCTTTTAGCTACGAAGTATATTATTTAGAAGTGTTCGATAGTTTATGTATCATTAGAATGGATAAATTAATTGTGATCAATTAACTTTGGTTTGTGATTAAGATTAATTAATAAGGTTTATGTGTATATGTAATCATATAAATTGAAATTAAGGGCATTATAGTTAATTTGTATTTTTCTGATGATTTTTAATGTTAAAGAAAATTAATTATAATTCATCATACCAAAAATGACTTTAAGTCGAAATGAATGGATGAGATTAAATTAAGCGCCAAATGGAAACTATTGAATGAAGACCCGAGTTTCGGTCGGTACGGAGCCGACCTGAGAATAGAAAGCCCCATCTGACTTTAACAATTACCTTTTCAAGTAACAAGCCTTGTATTTGCTGAAAAATCCCCCTTAATCAAATATCTCATTTTTCCTTAGGGTAAAAGATATTTCTGAGTTCTCGTCTCAGCAAATGCTTTTTATATTGAGATATCCTTAGATAAAACCTGAGAAGTATTTTTTCTCTTTCCTGAGTTCCCGTCTCAGATTTTTCTTTTGATACTTGAATACTTGATTCAGTATCCTTGATTGTCTGAATGCCAGTTTCAGCAATCTTTGAAGATTTCTTACTGAGTTCCCGTCTCAGCAAATGATCAAGTTTCCTTCCTAACAAATATCCAGTTTGAAGGAATTACTTGCTGAATGCCTGTTTCAGCAAACATTTTAGTGTACAACCATTTCTTTTTAGAGAAGTCAGTGGAAGGTACTTAAGAATGTTCTTCACAATAGTCCAGTGAGGTACTCCTGGATTCTGTTGGTGTCGACAAGTGACACTAAGCGCATATGCCACATCGGGCCTTGTGCAATTCATTACATACATTATAGACCCTACTGCCGAAGCATAGGGCACACGACTCATTGCATTTCTTTCTTCATCAGTTTTAGGACCATCCTTAACTGATAAGACAATCCCATGCCTAGCTGGGAGAAAGCCTCTCTTTGAGTCCTCCATCTTATAACGCTTCAGTATTTTGTCGATGTAGGTGGACTGTGTCATTCCCAACTGTTAGGAAACTTGTAATTTTGATGAGCAATTAACCATGCTAAATTAAGAACAGTCCAGTAACTAGTACTCTTAAGGTCCATAGGATTTTAGAATTTTTTAAAGGACATTGTAAAAGAGGAACGTTTGCTGATGACTTAGATAGGTGTTAGATAAGTTTTTATCTAGGTGGATGACGTAATTTAATTTCTGAAAAGAAATTAA
>CM051456.1:28142154-28499956 GCA_028274465.1 Plantago ovata | reverse complement strand
TGGGTTGAAGCGATTAATACCGCCTGCTATACTCAGAATAGATGTTTGATTACTAAGGAATACAACAAAACTCCTTATGAATTGTTTGTTGGAAGACCTCCTAACATCACTCATCTAAGAGTATTTGGTTGCAAGTGTTTCGTTCTTAACAATGGTAGAGAATACCTAAGAACATTTCAACCAAAGGCAGACGAAGCGATATTTCTTGGCTACTCCTTGCATAGTAAAGCTTACAGAGTTTACAACAAAAAGGCACAAAGATTGAAGAATCTGTGCATGTTGTATTCTACGAAAAGACGCAAGGTGTGCCTGCTGAAGAAGAAATATCAGAATGTATGAAAAAGCTAATCATACATGAGCAAAGAACTGAATCTGATGCTAGGCAAATCAAGTCAATTGAACTAAATGATGATTCTTCCCCGAATGACAAGATAATATAGTTCACGACAAAGAATTTCCAGCAAAAGATGCGGTTGCTCCGGAAGTTGCTGAAATTACGCAATCTCCAGTGCCTGCTGATGAAATATCTCAACCCAGCAATGCTGAACAAGCAGTTGCTGACGATCAAATCTCAGCAGAGACACAAATTCCCAGTAGTACTGAACAAGTACATACTGAAGAGTCACATGCTGATGAGCAAACATATCCTGATCCAACAAACAGGAAACCTGTTAATAAATGGATTAGAGATCATCCCTCTACGGATATGATTGGCGATATTAATAAACGCCAAGTGACTAGATCCAAAGCTACTCAAGGACTTGCTGAAGAAGCAACTGTCGTAGAAGTAGAATCTTTATTCTCTTGCTTTGTTTCAGAAATTGAACCTAAAACCATAGAAGAAGCTTTGAAGCATTCTGAATGGATAAAGGCAATGCAAGAAGAATTGGATCAATTTGAAAGAAACAAAGTCTGGAAACTTGTGCCACTTGCTGAAAATAAGAAAGCTATTGGTACAAAGTGGGTGTTCAGAAACAAGCTGAGCGAGTCTGGTGAAGTAACAAGAAACAAAGCACGCTTAGTTGCTCAAGGTTACTGTCAGACTGAAGGATTGGACTATGATGAGTCTTACGCTCCAGTTGCAAGATTGGATGCAATTAGGCTTTTCTTGGCCTTTGCTGCTCACAATGACTTCATTGTTTACCAAATGGATGTTAAGAGTGCATTCTTAAATGGTGAACTTGCTGAAGAAGTCTACCTAGAACAACCCCCTGGCTTTGAACTTCCCTCAGAAACCAAGATGGTATATAAGCTTCAGAAAGCTGTATATGGTCTAAAGCAAGCACCAAGAGCATGGTATGATACCTTAGCTAAGTTCTTGCTGGAAAATGGTTTCAAGAAAGGTGAAGTTGACAAAACTCTTTTTACCATGAACCATGATGGTAAATTAATCTTAGTTCAAATTTATGTGGATGACATAATTTTTGGATCTAAGGACAAGCAACTTTGTGATGATTTTGCCAAACTCATGACAAATAAGTTTGAAATGAGTATGATGGGAAAATTGAATTATTTCCTAGGGTTGCAAGTCAAGCAACTCAAAGATGGAATATTCATAAATCAAGCAAAGTATGCGAAAGAAATGCTCATAAAGTTTAGGATCAAAGAGGATGAAAAACCTGAAAAGATCCCTATGAGTGTTGGTACCAAATTGGGCTATACTAAAGAGGACAAAAGTGTTGAAGAACACAAGTATAGGAAGCTCATTGGTTCCTTGTTGTATTTAACAGCAAGTAGACCTGACATTCAGTATGCTGTTTGTGTGTGTGCAAGATTCCAATCGGATCCAAGAGAATCACACTACAAAAAGGCAATTAAAATACTGAAATATGTTAAAGGTACAGTCAATGTTGGATTATGGTATCCAAAAGATTCTGGACTTGAATTGGTTGGCTATACTGATGCTGATCATGGTGGATCAACTCTTGATAGAAAAAGTACCTCTGGAACTTGTCAGTTTTTGGGTACTAGATTAATATCATGGTTCAGCAAGAAGCAAACGTGTGTCGCCAATTCATCTACAGAATCTGAATACATTGCAGCTGGTTGTTGCACAGCTCAAATCCTATGGATTCAGCAACAATTAAGAGATTATGGTATTTCTGCAAAGAAAACACCAATCTTTTGTGATAATACAAGTGCTATTGCAATTACGCAAAATCCTAAGTTTCACTCTAGGACCAAGCACATTGATATTAGACATCATTTCATTAGAGATCATGTGGAAAAAGGTGATATTGAGGTTGTGAAAGTAGGTACTGAAGATCAGCTTGCTGACATCTTTACCAAGCCCCTACCGGATAATAGGTTCGCAATGTTAAGGTATAACCTTGGATTGATTGAACTACCTCAATAAATAATACACTTGGCAAAATGCTGAAACAGGTATTCAGCAAGCCAAAGTATTCATGTCCAAAAGACCAAGTCACTGATTTCTTCTAAGAAATGATAAGTCACAACATGATTGCTGAAACAGGCATTCAACAAGTAATTCCTTCAAAACAGGTATTTGTTAGGAAACTTGATCACTTGCTGAGACAGGAACTCAGTAAGTGAAAGAATCTAAGGATTGCTGAGACGGGTACTTAGACAATCAAAAAGATACTGAAACAGGTATTCAAGTATCAAAGGAATTTCTGAAACAGGAATTCAGAGAAAGAGCAAAATCTCATCTCTCAGATTTTTACCAAAGGATGTCTCAAATTGCAAAAAGAATTTACTGATACGGGAAATCAGAAATATCTTTTAAACTTAGAAATTATGAGATATCTAAGTAAGGGGGAACTTTCAGCAAGAAGCTGGATTGTTAATCCAAACTCGCTGAAAAGATTCTTGTCTATTTCAGCAAGCAATCTATCCCTTATTACTCGGTAAAATCAATTTGTGACGTTAAGCTGGCACAGATAAACTCGCAATAAATCATGACATGAAATTCAATCGTGTCTATTGATTAAAAGGAGTTATTAATCTAACGGCTAACAAAACAAAGAGAGAGAGTGCTCTGACGGTTTTAGTTAGTGGGCCACTACGCATTCAATGCAAAGGCTCCACTATCTCCAGTGTTTCTCTGTTTTACCCTTGCTGAGAACTCAAATCGATTGAGATTCTCACACACCAGAGACACTATATAAAGAAGGAGTTAGAGAAATGACAAAATTCTTTAACTCACATTTCCTTTCTCTGCAATTTCTAGCCTGAAACTACTGTACCTCCGATCAAAAAGCAAACTATCTTTTTCGTACAATTTCTTGCTCTATATAAAGAAATGGCTCCCAAGAGACAGTCATCTAAGTCCTCAAAATCATCAAAGGTTGACAGTGCTGAAACAGGCATTGCTCCGGTGACTGCTCCGGTGACTTCTCTGACCCAAAACACAGCGAAAGTTGTGTTGAAAAACGACCGAATCACTGAAAAACCTATGCCTCCGTCATATCTTGACACTGCAAAGTGTGAGATGTTGATGCAATGGGGAGGATTTGCAAAAGAAAAGTACATTCGGTACTTTTATGAACAAGAACTTGATGACCAAAATGAAGAGGCGCTTGAGTTCATCAAGCAGCAAGGCCTCATGAACTTTATCTCTGCTCGCACTAAGCAAGTGAGCATGATTGATACTATGGAGTTCTACAACAATGCAGAAATCCAGTCCCTTACAGACAGTAATGGAGTCACTGAAAAAGTGATCCTTACTTATGTTCAGAACACGCAAATCGTCCTGAAATGGACTGATTTAGCGGAGATTTTTCAGATTCCAACCAATGGAACTGAAGACGACGTCACTGCCACTGACGAAGAAATTGAAGCTTTCTACAGTGACGTCAGAAATGCAAAAATGAAGAAAGGCGAGATAGCTCCCGTGACTTGGACAAAGCACGTTAAGAGAAAGCATCTCTGTCCTTCACTTGGTCTAGTAGCTCTGCTACTGATTAAAGTTCTTGACTCCCAAGTCGGAGGAATTGACCAAGTAGGCCTGAGAAGATGGCCATTGCTGATGCATATCCATGAGAATAAATCGGAACTTAACTGGGCTAAGTACATTTTCAACAGGCTTGTTGATTGTGTTACTAAGTTTAAGGTAAAGGTAGAAGACAACAAGGTCTCACCTTCCTTTCCAGTTATGTATGGAATCAAGATATGCTATATCCTTGAACATTTCAGGATTCAGCTAAGAAACCCATTGCCAATCAAGAAATCTGTGTGCAATGTGGGAAGGTCTTCCTACAAGCAGAATGTACCTAAGATTGCTGGAAAAAAAAATCCAAGAAGACAACAACTGCAAATGTTGTCAGCACAAGCCAGCAAGAAAGGTATACAACAGCTGCAGATGTTACCACTCAGCAACTTAGAGATGAAACTGCTGTTGGTGGTGGTAACACAAATGAAACTGCTGTAGAAAATCAACAAGGTACGTGTACAAGAGCCGTTGCTGAAAATGCAACAATAGATGACTCTGGGAAACTGGAGAAATCTAAAAGAAGAAAGAGGAAAGCTGATGATGACACTCAGACTGCAGCGTCATCAGCAAATCCCGTACCTAAGAGGAAACGGACAAGTAACAAAAGAAAGAAGACCCTGGCTTCTCAGTCAGTCCCCAATGTCCAAGACTCCTCAGTCAATTCCCAGACAAATGCTGAAACGCATTTGCCAGTAGATGTTGCTGAAATAATTACTGAAACATACATCAGCAATGTTGAAGTGTTTGCGGAAGCCTTCAATAATCAACTTAACGTTGATAACTCTACTGAGAATAGACCACAAGGCAGTGGAAATGAAATTCCTGCCCAAGTCCCAGATATCTACTTTGTAGATAATCTAGATGATCAAACCATGGAACCAGTAAGCAACATTGCTGCTGATATGCAAAGAGCGGCACTTGCTGATGCTGCTGAACAGATGGTTGCTGAACAAGCAACTCATCAAGTTGCTGAAACCCAGCTTGCTGATGGACCAGTTGCTAAGATAGCAATGGTACCAGTTCCTGAAGTTGCTGAAACTCCAGAAGCATCCTTAAAAGACGCATCTCTTGATGCTGAGAATGCTGGCCCAAGTTCACCCAAGACTTCAATTGATAAAGTCCAGCTTGTACTGGAAGATTTAAGCAAACAAATGGAGTTGGAGATTGAAGAATCATCCAACAAGTCAATTGAACTCTTCATGACAAGCAGTGAGCTTAAAGGTCAAGATGCTTTTGCTCAACTTGTCATCTCAGTTAGAGCAAACTCAGAAGTCTGCTGAAGAAACAGTCCAAGAAGCTGAAGAAACTGTTAATGCTGAAAGGACTGACCCACAACCTGTCCTTCCTCAGCAGGTAGTTAATTCAACCATCAGTAAAACTTCAAATTCTGAAACTTATTCTTTTGCTAATATTATACTATCTCTACAGACTTCTCAAGATACAAGTCAGATGGTTGCTGAAGCCTCTGAACCAGAACCAACACTCCCTGCTCAGCAGGTAGTTAATAATTTTGGTATAAAAACTAAGTTTGACAGCTTAGTACTTGTGTCTAATTTTAATTTATTTCAGGATGAACAAATGGAGGATGCTACCCCAGCTCCTCATGGAATGGAAATTGTACTACATGAGCTTGCTGACTCTCAGCAGGTAAATCATGTTTCAGATTTAAACTCTAAAACAATTCTCCAAACCAATCCTGATCCAAATAAAATTCTTTTTCAGGCTCAAAAGGAGACCACTGAAATGGTACTCATCACTGAAGATCAGCAAGTAAGTTCTGAAGAACTTTACTTGAGCTTCAAGAGGACAACTTTGTCTAGAGTTGCTAAGTCCGTCAGCAACTGGCAAAGATATAAGAGAATGGACTTCTCAGATCTTCACCTTCATCTCTCAAATGAGAAAAAGAGATCTTCACTGCTGAAGCTCGAAACATTTGTCCATTCCATACTTCCTGACGAAATGACATATTCTCAGCAAATGAGTTCAAATCTGATTGCTCAAATCAGAGAGAATATGAAGGCCAAATTTAAGAGTGCCTCTCCAGCTGAACAAGCTGTGATGCTCAAAGGCTCGTTTGTTCCTGTGGTGGCTGATCCCCACAAACTAACTGAGGAAGAGGAAGTGACAAGTGTTGCTTTGTATAAGCACGTTGAGCTAGTCATCTTGACTGATGATGAAGAAGAAGAAGAAGATGAGAACATTCCCACTGATCCCAGTGATGATGAAGGAAAAGATTCTAAGGACAAAAAGGATGAAGATGATGACAATCAAGGTCCAAGTCCTGGTGCTGGTGGATTAAAATTGACAGCTGCTGAAACTAATCCCTCTGACAATCAGCAAGCTGATCAACAACAATCTCAGCAAGAATCTCAACCTTCTCCTGCTGCTGCTGAAAATCAAGCACCTGTACAAGGTGCTGATACTGAAGAAGAATACGCCAGAAAAAGGGCTGCCTTGAAAAATGGCAAAAGTCCAGTTTCTGATGCCAAGGTTACTGAAGAAAACCTTGAAGATGAGGATGAAGAAGATGAAGATTACCAACGCGCTTTACAAAATAGTCTCGTGATCCATGCAAGGCATACGCAGGATCTGGAAATTGGTGAATCTTCAAGACCAAAATCAAAGGAAGTTCCATCCCTTCCACCTACTACTGGCGCAACTCCAGTTATTGAGTCTCAAACGTTGCTTTCAGCAACTACTCAATTAAAACTAACTACTGGCGAAACTCCAGTAATTGAGCCCCAAAACTCAATTGAAACAACTATCTCCTGGTGAAACTCCAGTCGTTGAGTCTGAAGCGTTGCCATCAGCAACCACTCAACAAAAAGGACGTGAAGCTACTGACAAAGGCTCAAAAGTCGCTCAACTTGATGAATCTGAGGATGATGACGACTTGTCGGAAAATGAAGATGAACAATCCAAGCGAGACCCAAAAGTTGTTCAGATTCCTCCTCCTAATTATCTAAGCTATGAAGGAGATTCATTAAGGGCTGAGTTGCTTTTACAAGATGATCAGTTTGCTACTGAACTTAAGGCTCACTCCTTGACACCTAATTTAGTGCCGTTCCCAAGAGTTGAGGAGTTTACTCCCAGAATTCTCGCACTAAAGAAAGTCCATGAAGCCTGCAAAGCTGAAGATGAGGCATTGCTTGCTGAGAGCCCACTTGACATTGGAAAAATATTGGCTACGGTGCTGAGACGCACTACAACTTTAACCATAGCTCAGAAAGACATCAGTCTTTATCACCAGAGCTATGAAGAAGATGTAAGTCAAGCTCTCTTGCTGGCAAAGAGTGCTCTTGTCAAAGCTCAGACTATTATGGATGAGAAGGCCGCAACAGAGAAAAGACATGAAGAGAACATGATGAATATTCAAAAAGAGTTAGCATCAATGAACTCTGACCAACAAGAAATCATCATGAAATATAACAGTCTCAACACTCTTGCTGAAAATTGCAATGAGTTTTATTCTCTGCACATCACTCCGATGTTGCAATCCATGTCTAAGGGGGAAAAGAAGACTAGAAAAAGCAATCAAACCCCTCCTACTCCTGCTGCTGATGCGCCACTTCCTCTAGAACCTCTTGCTGAAAAAGAGCAAAGTTCTAAAAGACAAGCAGAAACTGAGTTAAATTCAGCAAGTACCAAAAAGAGAAAAACCGCTGCTGAAACTCAAGATTTCTGTCACAATGAAAGTCATCACAATCTGAATGAAGATGATGAAGAAGATGATGACAATCAAACAATAGCTCAAGCCATAAGAGCTAGACCCTTAACAGCCATAACTCCGTCTGGCCACTCAAGGCATTTTTCGTCTGACTCTTCAGCAAGAGATCAAGACAATGCTAAAACAAGAAGAAGAAAGGCAAAGACAGGAAGAGAAAAGGCTGGCCAACATTGCTATTGGCTCCGGCATTGAATATACAAAGACCAGCAATGATGAAACCACTCAGAATGTGATCAGAAACATTCATGGTTGCTGGATCCTAAAGCTGGAAGATTTGTTGGTAAATGAGTTCTTTCCTACAGCCTGTTTGAATCAAATGTTCAAATGGATTGAACTCAAGGTCCAAAAGAAGCAAAGGGAAGAATCCCTCCCAAGAAATATTTCTGGGAAATGGCTGAATCTTGAGGTCTATGTAAGAAGAGTTGCCATTGGTAAGACATTTAGACAAGAACCAGATATAATCAAACCACCTGGCATCGCTTTCTATGCTGACCCGGTAACAAAGAAACCTAAGAAGAAACTTGGATTGATTCCTTATGAGTACTTCTATCTGACTGCTCAGGATCAAGAAGAAGATCTTCTCTGGTTAAGAAAGATTCATCCGAGAAACATTTCAGATACACAGCTTCTCCATGCCAGCAATTGGGGCATGCATTTGTGGGTAATTAACTACATGGAAATGAATGCTGAAAAGCATCATCATACTGCCTGCAAAAATGCAAGAATTCTTCAACTACAAGTCCGTAGGCTACTGGAAAACTACGAGAAGGATTGTGTTGAATTCACTGCTCTTGCTGAGAAGAGTGTAAGAGAGATTTTGAGAAAATCCTCTGGAAGAGTTTAAGTCCTTGCAATAGTTTCTTGTTAAAAGTTTTTGTTTGCTGATTCTCTGTTATCTATGCTTTCTTGTAAACTTATGAATGATAACTTTCAGCAATGAATTCTTTTTTACTCTTATTGGTTTTTGATTATGCAACTTACTTATGCTTACTGTTTATTAATTCAAGTATGCTTGCATTAATCATCTGATTTATTCAACATCAGAAACCTCTAAAAGGGTAACAATTAATTTAGCCATGGATTGCTAACATCAAAAAGGGGGAAATTTGTTAGGAAACTTGTAATTTTGATGAGCAATTAACCATGCTAAATTAAGAACAGTCCAGTAACTAGTACTCTTAAGGTCCATAGGATTTTAGAATTTTTTAAAGGACATTGTAAAAGAGGAACGTTTGCTGATGACTTAGATAGGTGTTAGATAAGTTTTTATCTAGGTGGATGACGTACTTCAATTTCTGAAAAGAAATTAATCTATTGACACTTTAGCGTATGATGTATTTTATTTTCTGTAAAGAAAATATCTTATTGATGCTTAGCTTTGATGTAACTTATTTTCTGAAAAGAAAATGACCTATTGAAGCATTTGCTGAAGATGTATTTTGTTTATTATAAACAAATTATTGAAGAAAATAAGAAACCGGTCAGAATCTTGAAGACTTTTAAAGATCTGAAGACTTGAAGACTTGAAGATTGCTGAAGACTGGTAAGGCACGTGTTGCTCAGAAAGTGAAATTTTCAGCAACAGCATTGCATAAGTGAAAATCTGAAAGACAGAGTAGGTTGTGCTTGCTGAAACTGAGAATGAACACTTGTTGATGAACATATGTGACCTCTTGCTGAATGTACGTGATTTTGCACTCCATTGTTACTGTTTGAATTCTATTCAAAGGTGCATTTAATGCAAAGCTTACACACAAAGGACACGAAGACTAGAAGACAAACAAAGGTTGCTGCTGAAAGTACAAAAGCAAGATAGTGACATGTTAAGGAACAAAAGCCTTAGGATTTAAAATTCAAACGGCTCCTTACTTGCACTATAAATAGAGGTCATCCGGCAAAGAGTTGAAGTGTGTCAACAACGTGATCAAACTCTCACTTGTGCTTAAAATTCACAAACCTTCAAACACTCTTACTGCCATTGATCCGTTCCAAGACTTAAAGCTTGAAAAAGCTACTTGTAAAGAAGTAGAACAAACTCGGCTAAGAAATTAGTTAAGTGTTCTTTCTTTCGAACAAGAACAAGTCTTGACACCAGAAACAATCAAACTTGTTTACTGCAAAGTATTCCAAGTTGTGTTTCTTAGATTACTTGTTGTAACTGAAGAAGTTATAATTAAGTTATCTCACCCCAAAACTCTCTAACTGAAAATACACCCTTTCAGGCGTGATATTCAGGGGGAACTTAATCAAGCATAGTTTTGCTGATTAAAAGTACCAAGTTTGGTGGAGAACAAGGTTGAGTTCTCTAGTTTAGGTTGGAGACAAAGCAAGTGTGCTTTGGTTTCTGTTGAATCGCTTTAGATAGGAGATTGTAAGGAACCTCAATCATATCTTAGTGGATTCAGTCCTAGAAAGGACAAAGTGGATTAGTTGGGAGATTACGCCACTCTCAGATACCACTCTAAAAAGAGTTTGTGTGATTTACTTACTGCATTTAGCTTTCAGCAAATTTTATCTGTTTGTACACAGTCACTCACATCACTTGCTGAAACACTTTACTTGCTGAAAAAGCACTTATCGTTTCAAAGACTTCCGCTCTCTGATTTTAAGTATCAGCAAACCAAGCTACTGTAAAGTAACTTACGCTTGCTGAGAAAGTTAAGTATCAGCAACCTCATTACTGAAAAGTAATAAGTACTTGCTGAGAAAGTTTTAAACGACAAAAGTTTGAAAAGACTATTCACCCCCCCCCCCCTCTAGTCTTTTCTTGTTGTTTAAAGGGACCAACACCAACATCCTCTTGGATCTATCTCTAAAGATCTTGATCCCTAGGATGTAGTTCGCTTCACCCATAGATCTTGATAACCAAACTTTAGTCTCTTCTAGCATAGATACATTGTTTCCCATGATCAAAATATCATCTACATAAATGATCATGAAAACAACTCCTTTGTCGCTGTGTCTTGCATAGACACAGGGATCTTCCTTGCTTCTGATGAAGTCAAACGATTTGACAGCTTCATCAAAGCGGATATTCCAGCTCCTCGACGCTTGCTTTAGCCCATAGATGGATCTTTGAAATTTGCATACAGTACTTGGCCTGGTTTTACTAATAAAACCTTCCGGCTGTACCATATAGACTTCTTCCTCAAGGTTGCCATTGAGGAAGGCTGTCTTTACATCCATCTGCCAGATTTCATAATCATAGTAGGCAGCTATCGCAAGTAGAATTCGAATGGACTTCAATTTTGCTATTGGTGAAAAGGTTTCATCGTAATCGATGCCATACCATTGCGTGTAGCCTTTCACCACAAGCCTAGCTTTGTGCGTTTGTACCTTGCCATCGGCATCTATCTTTCGTTTAAAGACCCATTTGCACTCAATTGGTTTAACCCCTTGGGGCAAGTTTACCAAGTTCCAAACTTGGTTCTGGTACATTGAATCCATTTCTAATTCCATGGCCTCTTGCCATTTGTCTGAGTCAATATCAATTATTGCCTCTTTGTAGGTCTCGGGATCTTCCCGATCTGATAAATCGACATCAAGTTCACTGATGTCTTCTATCATAAGGCTTTGCTTCTGAGGTCGATCCTCTTCGACCTACAGAGCTCGACTTGTTATGGTGCTTTTCTTTTCTGGCTTCGTGTAACACGAACATTATCAGTGGGTACTGATGCAGCTGGTCGTTGGGCGCGACCCTGTTCCCTTGCGGAAGGCTGCTATTGTGCAACTTGTTGCACAGGTTGGTTGACAACGGGTTCTATTGGTGTGGTTTCAAATGTTGATCTAATCACAGGACTCCCACTGACTATGACATGCCTAGCAAGTGTCATATCATCACCCTTGTCTGCTTCGAAAGCTCCCACTGAACTTGAGTCCAAATCAGAAGATTTAGAGACCTCATGTTCGCGCGTGTCAAAGTCTTGAATTTCTTCAAGTTCTATCATATCATCTAACCTCTCTTCTTCGAGGTATTCAGCTTCTAAAAACATCACGTTTCTAGACACGATCACCTTGTGATCTTCAGCATGATAGAATTCATAGCATCTCGTCTGACGAGGATAGCCCATGAAATATACTTTGACACCCTTGGCATCTAACTTATCAGTGAGCATCATCTTGACTATCGCAGGACAGCCCCAAGGTCTAAGATAGCCTAGTGAAGGCTTCTTTCCCTTCCATAACTCATAAGGAGTTTTCTCCACTGATTTAGATGGTACACGGTTCAGAATGTAGATTGTAGTTTGTAGTGCATATCCCCACAGATACTTTGGAAGAGTTGAGAATCCAATCATTGATCTTACCATGTCTAACAGGGTTCGATTCCTCCTCTCAGACACACCGTTTAACTGTGGTGTTCCAGGAGGAGTCCATTGCGATTGAATTCCATTTTCTTTCAAGTAATCGATAAATTCTTCACTAAGGTATTCACCTCCTCGATCTGATCGAAGAGTGACTATCCTTAGGTTCAATTCATTCTCGACCTCGTTCCTAAACTCCTTGAATTTCCCAAAGGTCTCGGATTTATTCTTCATAAGATAAATATATCCATACCTTGAGAAATTGTCAGTAAAGGTAACGAAGTAAGGATAACCCCCACGCGCATGGACTTTAAACGGTCCACATACATCGGCATGTATGAGCTCTAAGCAGCGAGTGGCACGAACACCTTGTCCAACAAAAGGTTTGTTCGTTATCTTACCCTCAAGATTCACATATACCATATGATTCGAAATCAAATGGTTCTAAGTAGTCCAACTTCCTTAGTCTTTGAATCCGTGTTTCATTGATATGGCCTAGCCGACAATGCCATAGATAAGATGGATTATTCTTCTTACTTCAAGACGGTTGTTTTTTATGTATTTGAAATAAAGGTAGACTACTTTGCAAAATATATAAACCAATCACCAAGCGAGCCTTTCCATAATAATGATCATTTAATGAAAAATAACAAGTATTATTCGCAAATTGAAAGGAAAAACCCATATTATCCAACAATGGAATGGAAATAATATTTTTGACAATGGATGGAACAAAATAAACATTATCAAGTTCTAAACATTGTCCCGAAGGTAAATCTATCTTGCTGCGTCCAACGCGTTTGGCTTCAACTGGATTGCCGTTCCCAACATGCAAGTCGATTTCACCTTGCTTGACTAGCCTGTGATCAATTAGCCCCTGCACATTATTACAAATGTGTGAGCCACAGGCTGTATCTAATACCCAACCATTGGAGTCAAAAGTAGTCATGTTCATTTCAATAACAAACATACCTGAGCCAGAAGCTGATGACTTCTTGGCTTGATCTGCCCTAAGCTTTGGGCAATCTTTCTTCCAATGTCCTTTCTGCTTACAGAAAAGACATTCATCTGTGCGCACCGTTCCGCTTCTCTTGAACTTCCTTTTCTGGTTCGGACGCTTAGGCTTATCACTCCAAGTGTTAGCCTTGGCTCCCGACTTTCCCTTACCCTTAACACCTTTGCTTTTCGGGTTTGAGCTAGACGGTTGCCCAACAAGCATGATCGACTTTTCCTTCTTAGGAAGAGTTTGATCATATGTCTTCAGCATATTATGAAGTTCAGGCAGTGTCACGTCCTTCGCATTTATCGTGTAATTAATGATGAACTGCGAATACGAACTCGGCAATGATTGAAGGACAAAGATCACCATGATCTTGTTCTCTAGCTTAACGCCGACATCGGCAAGCTTTTCAAAGTGACCAATCATTTTGAGAACATGCTCAGACATGTTCCCTCCTTCACTGAGCTTGCATCTGTGTATGTCTTTGATCAAATCGAATTCAACACTTCTAGTTTTCGTCTTAAAGAGAGACTCAAGATGCTTCAACATCTCATATGGCAACATGCTTTCATGTTGCCTCTGCAGCTCATTGCTCATTGCCGCCAGCATAATACACTGCGCGGATTTAGCATCCTCAAGATGCTTATCAGACCTTGCCTTGTTGGCTTGATTCCATGCAGCAACCTGATCGACAGTATGATTTTCGGGGCAAACGGGAATGACCTCGTCCAAGACGTACTCAATCTTTTCATACCTCAGCACCAAACGTATATTCCTGATCCAATCTAGGAAGTTTGGTCCGGTTAAAATTTGCTTCTCCAAGACAGCACAGAGCGAGATACTCGCCATATCTAATATCCTAAGGAGAAATAATATAGAACGAAAACAATAAATCAACTATTGAAATATTATTTCTAAATACACAGTCAACATAACGAAACAACAAGGTCCTTTAGCTGTTTAGCTCCCACTATTTTCACATATGCTTTCCCCCACAACAAACATACGGGTAATGTCCAACAAGTTACCGTAGTGGCCAAGATCCAAATCCATATTATGCCATACTCCAACGGGGGCTGGTCGCATAGCATAATATGACCGGTAGGACTAGTTAGACTATCCAATTGTGTCACGCAACTCTTGGTTGTTAAATCTAATTAAACCCGATGCCCTACATATTGTACCTATCGAGGTCGCTAGATACAATATGCAGTAAGTCATAACCATAGGCTTACTCTAATCTGACGATTACTGCGAGTCTGTAAGACGAGGTCGCCAATACAAGAAAACGCAATGAAAGTTCAGAATTAAAGCACCCTATGGAGAGCATCTCAGAAATACATACATATATATATTTCTGTACTTATATTGGTTGGGGCTTGTAGCTTGAGGGTTGTTATCAGTCATCTACAAATAAATAAGGGCGCCGCCTACCCATCATGCATGAACGGTCTACACGTAATGGATGCCGCCTATCCATTCTAGTTCTAAACGCAGTCAAGCACATAATGGCTGCCGCCTACCCATACATAAATATGCGGTCCAACATATAAGAGAGCGCCGCCTACCCTCGCATGCATAGCGGTCGAACGGAATGTAAAAACATGGTATTTAAACATGCATTGTCAAACAATAGCATATTGAGCATATGAAACAAGTAGTAGCCTATGTGGATGACAAATGACTTCATAATTTCATTATGAAAATTATAATCCCATACTTATAATCTCTATGAAATAATTGAAAATTTGGACTATATTGAATATTCGAATATTCTATTGACCAAGTAGCAATTTTCGAAAACCCGAAGGACTTAATTGTAATTTTAAAAACATTGGAGGTCTTAAATCTAGAATTCAAAACCTTGTAGTCCCGTCCCCCGGGTGCCCGCGGCACGCGGGTACCGGAGCCGCGGTCCCGGGCGACCGGCGCCCGCGTCACGCGGGCACCGGTGCTCGGGTGCAGGCGCTGCCCGCGGCACACGGCGCTACCCACCTTCTAAGCAGCTTCCAAGTCTTCGTAATATTCCGGTGTATCTTCTCCTTCGTCGAAGTTGAAGATATCTACAATACTCTGTATATCTGCAAGACAATAAGAGTTAGTTTCCAGCTCCTAGAACCTCAACCTTGGTATCCACGGATGAACGGCCTATCGGAAGAATGCTAGGATATTCTTTGTGTGACCAAGAAGACGGGGCGGAAATTCCTCCGGTGGTGGCGCGCGCGCGGGTGGCTAAAGAGGAGGGGAGAGTTTTTATTTTCTCTAATAAAACTGGGTAGAATGACTGTGAAAGTCTATGTCTGAAACTGTATGTAAAACTCTCTAATAGTCTACTATATATATTAGTCTATAGAAGCCTAAAACATAAGCAATTAGACTTCGTAAAGGAATAAAAATCTAATTCTTATCGCACAACGAAACCAATATCAAGTCTAGATTCATTCCCAATCAAATCAAAACTCAATCAGGAAAATCTAACTTATCCCTTGGACTTCTAATAGAGGAAGGAGTCGAACTCCTTCCCCTACACAGCCACGCGCGCGCGCGCTCTGTCCTACGGGATGTGGGTCCCAATTTTGGGACCCACTTATATTTCTAAGGCAATTCAAACTCCAAGTAGATTTTACCCAAGTGCATATGTTAATTCTAAATTAACATATCCTTTCAAATCAAACCTCCATTATATTTCCAAAATATAATCTTTAATTGTATTTACATAAAATACAATTAATTAGCCAATTCAATTAATAATTCCAAATCATTAATTGAGCCACGAATTATTATAATTAATTCCAAATCAATTATAATCCATCAATAACAATTAATTCCAAATTAATTGCGATTCCATCTTCAAGGATATTCTGATAGACTGAATCACCACATAGTGTGACCCATAGGGCCTCACCGTATTAAGCAAGTCCTAGACTAGGCAACATGGAATTCCTAGACGGTTCCATTTGCAATATTAATACGTGAGGACGTTTGAGAGGTTTCTCAAAGCTAACCCTTTCGTTGCGAAGCCTGTTGCGCTCAACGCGGCGATGGTAACGTCCCTTCATCTGACTTGCTCGAATGTATCTAGGATCGATGAAATGTCTATCCCAATAATACATCCATGGGCATCTCAGGGAGTTGTTTGGTTAAGATATACTTATGACCATCATAATATATCATTTGCACTGGCCAGTGACTTTACCAACACAACTATGCAGACTATGAGCAGTGCTCTCCTGTGCTACACTTGAGAGATGAATCCTTCACAGAATCACTTATCACCCCCATTTGTATTTAGCCATAATCCTGGATCGTGTCTTAGGTCAGCTGTTTATTCAGAGCTGACATCGACGGGTCCACCAAGGATATGGGGCAACAAATGTGATGATAAAGTCTTGTAAGTACAAAGGGCGAATGGCATCACTTCGACAACTCACCGGTTCCCATAGACACTTCGGTGTAGAGTATACATCGATGGTAGTGTTCGGTGGGTACTTCTATTGTTCGATAAAGCTCCTTCGAACAACTATGCGCAGTTATGGGAACGTTCCTCGATTGTCCAACAATCCGTTCCTTGGCCGTGGGATCGGCTCACACTTGCTCCAACAAGTATAACCTCCACACATATTAGTCTTGTCTGGTTCATTCAGACCCCTACATCCGAGATGAACCTCGACTAGGGAGAGTTTGGGATAGATGATAACTCACATAGCTCCAACTATCTATGTGATCGGTCATCTATCCGAGGGGACATGTTTGATATCAATACAGACAGCAATAAAGATATGACATGCTGCAGCCTGGTGTAATATAAATATGAAAGCGATACTCAATAGTAAAATGCAACAAACATATATTATATTACGTTGACCTGTGTAATAGTACATATATGTCCTCTATAAGGGCACCATGCCCTTAGTAAGGACTGTCTCTAGGACATATACACTATCACCAACTTGGGAGTCAAAAACTTTGATGAGTAGCAGAGCAACTAGACCAAGTGAATGGCAGAGATGCTTCCTCTTTACGTGCTTATTCCAAGTCACGGGAGCAATCTCTCCTTTCTTCATCTTTTCGTTTCTGACATCACTGTAGAAGGCTTCTATTTCTTCATCAGTGGAAGTGATGTCATCTTCAGTTCCAGTAGTTGGAATCTGAAAGATGTTAGCTAAATCAATCCATTTGAGGATGATTTGCTCTCCTTGAACTATGGTAGAAATCACTTTTTCAGTGACTCCTTGTCCATCAGTAAGGGTTTGGATTTCTGCATTATTGTAGAATTCCATAGTGTCCAGCATGCTCACTTTCTTAGTGCGATCAGTAATGAAGAAAAGTAGGCCTTGTTGATTTATGTAATTCAACGCCTCTACGTTTTCTTCGTCCAAATCTTGTTCATAGAAGTATATGATATACTTCTCTTTTGCAAATCCTCCCCATTGCATCATTTGTTCACACTTTGCAGTGTCAAGATATGCAGGAGGCATGGGTCTTTCAGTTATGCGGTTATTGGCCAACACGATTTTTACCGGAAATTCAGCAGGAGTAGGAGCAGTGCTTCTTCCAGCACTGTCCGCCTTTGAGGACTTGGAAGTCTTAGATGATTGTCTATTGGGAGCCATATCTTTATATAGTAGGTAAGGGTTGAGAGTGTACGAAAAAGAGACTTTTCTTTTTGACCGGAGATACAATAAATCAGAGCACAGGCTAGAAATTTTTGCAGAGAAAGGAAATGTGAGTTAAAGAATTTTGTCTTTCTCTAACTCTTCATTTATAGTATCTTTGTTATGTGAGAAGCTCAATGGTTTTGAGTTCTCAGCAAGGGTAAAATAGAGATTCATTGAGTTAGTGGAGCCTTTGCATTAAATGCGTAGTGGACCACTAACACGAAACCGTCAGAGCATACTTTCTCTTTGTAATATTAACCGTTGGATCATCAATTGCTTTAAAATCAATAGCCACGATTGTATTTCATGTCATGATTTACAGCGAGTTTATTTGTGCCATGATTAACGTCACAATTGATTTTACCTTGATTCACGGGATTTGATCTCTTTTACTCCAACGCTAATTGCTTGCTAAAGTATAGAAGAATCTTTTTAGCGATTTTATCCAATCTGACTTGGGGCTTTCTATTCTCAGGTCGGCTTCGTACCGACCTAAACGTAGGTCTTTATTATATATTTCATTCTAATTATTAAATTTTGAGAAAAATATATAAATGTGCAGTTATACCCCTACTTTCAAAAAATTCATTTAAATAATTTAAGTTCTTACTATTTTATAAGTATTAAATTAAAAATAAAAATTTAGTTTAACTAAAATTAAAATTAATCAATATATATATCAAATTAATTTCAACAACAATTCAATGGATATTCGTTTTCCATAATCTAATTGCACTAGCTATCAACATTTGTAGAGGACAATAACATAGGCTTATTCTTTTAGCTACGAAGTATATTATTTAGAAGTGTTCGATAGTTTATGTATCATTAGAATGGATAAATTAATTGTGATCAATTAACTTTTGTTTGTGATTAAGATTAATTAATAAGGTTTATGTGTATATGTAATCATATAAATTGAAATTAAGGGCATTATAGTTAATTTGTATTTTTCTGGTGATTTTTAATGTTAAAGAAAATTAATTATAATTCATCGTACCAAAAATGACTTTAAGTCGAAATGAATGGATGAGATTAAATTAAGCGCCAAATGGAAACTATTGAATGAAGACCTGAGCTTCGGTCGGTACGGAGCCGACCTGAGAATAGAAAGCCCCATCTGACTTTAACAATTACCTTTTCAAGTAACAAGCCTTGTATTTGCTGAAAAATCCCCCTTAATCAAATATCTCATTTTTCCTTAGGGTAAAAGATATTTCTGAGTTCTCGTCTCAGCAAATTCTTTTTATATTGAGATATCCTTAGATAAAACCTGAGAAGTATTTTTTCTCTTTCCTGAGTTCCCGTCTCAGATTTTTCTTTTGATACATGAATACTTGATTCAGTATCCTTGATTGTCTGAATGCCAGTTTCAGCAATCTTTGAATATTTCTTACTGAGTTCCCGTCTCAGCAAATGATCAAGTTTCCTAACAAATATCCAGTTTGAAGGAATTACTTGCTGAATGCCTGTTTCAGCAAACATTTTAGTGTACAACCATTTCTTTTTAGAGAAGTCAGTGGAAGGGAATTTTTAAAGAATAAATAGTCTTTAAGCAACCATTGGCTTGCTGAATACCTGTTTCAGCAATCCACCAAATGTATCCCTTTTTATTGAGGTAGTTCAATCAATCCAAGGTTATACCTTAGCATTGCGAACCTACTATCTGGTAGGGGCTTGGTAAAGATGTCAGCAAGTTGATCATCAGTACCTACTTTTACAGCCTCAATGTCTCCTTTTTCCACATGATCTCTAATGAACTGATGTCTAATATCAATGTGCTTTGTCCTTGAGTGGAACTTAGGATTTTGCGTGATAGAAATAGCACTTGCATTATCACAAAAGATTGGTGTTTTCTTTGCAGAAATACCATAATCTCTTAATTGTTGCTGAATCCATAGGATTTGAGCTGTGCAACAACCAGCCGCAATGTATTCAGATTCAGTGGATGAATTAGCAACGCAGGTTTGCTTCTTGTTGAACCATGAAATTAATCTTGTACCTAAAAAATGACAAGTTCCAGAAGTACTTTTTCTATCAAGAGTTGATCCTCCACGATCAGCATCAGAATAACCAACCAATTCCAATCCAGAATCTTTTGGATACCATAATCCAACGTTGAATGTACCTTTGACATATTTCAGTATCTTGAGTGCCTTTTTGTAGTGTGATTCTCTTGGATCAGATTGGAATCTTGCACACACACAAACAACATACTGAATGTCAGGCCTACTTGTTGTTAAATACAACAAGGAACCAATGAGCTTCCTATACTTGTGTTCTTCAACACTTTTGTCCTCTTTAGTATAGCCCAATTTGGTACCAACAATCATAGGGATCTTTTCAGGTTTCTCATCCTCTTTGATCCTAAACTTTATGAGCATTTCTTTCGCATACTTTGCTTGATTTATGAATATTCCATCTTTGAGTTGCTTGACTTTCAATCCTAGAAAGTAATTCAATTCTTCCATCATACTCATTTCAAACTTATTTGTCATGAGTTTGGCAAAATCATCACAAAGTTGCTTGTCCTTAGATCCAAATATTATGTCATCCACATAAATCTGGACTAAGAGTATTTTACCATCATTGTTCATGGTAAATAAGGTTTTGTCAACTTCACCTCTCTTGAAACATTATCCAGCAAGAACTTAGCTAAGGTATCATACCAAGCTCTTGGTGCTTGCTTTAGACCATATACAGCTTTCTGAAGCTTGTATACCATCTTGGTTTCTGAGGGAAGTTCAAAGCCAGGGGGTTGTTCTAGGTAGACTTCTTCAGCAAGTTCACCATTTAGGAATGCACTTTTAACATCCATTTGATAAACAATGAAGTCATTATGAGCATCAAAGGCTAAGAAGAGTCTAATAGCATCCAATCTTGCGACTGGTACATAAGACTCATCATAGTCCAATCCTTCAGTCTGGCAGAAACCTTGAGCAACTAGACGTGTTTTGTTCCTTGTTACTTCTCCAGACTCACTCAGCTTGTTTCTGAACACCCACTTTGTACCAATTGCTTTCTTTCCTTCAGCAAAGGGTACAAGTTTCCAAACTTTTTTCCTTTCAAATTGATCCAGCTCTTCTTGCATTGCCTCCATCCATTCAGAATGCTTTAAAGCTTCTTCTATGGTCTTGGGTTCAATTTCTGAAACAAAGCAAGAGAACAAAGCTTCTACTTCAATGATGTTTGCTTCTTCAGCAAGTTCTTAATTAGTAGATACTTTGGATCTAGTCACTTGGCGTTTGTCAATATCATCAATCATATCCGTAGAGGGATGATCTCTAATCCACTTATTAACAGGTTTTCTTCTCTTTGGATCTGGATAAGTTTGCGTTTCAGCATGTAACTCTTCAGCATGTACATGTTCATTACTATTGGTATCTTGTTGTGTCTCTGCTGAAATTTCTGGTTTGTGGTAACTCGTCAGCAGATACAAGAAGTTGCGTAGTTTCAGCAATATCTGGAGCAACCGCGTCTTTAGCCGGAAATTCTTTATCATGAACTATATTTATCTTGTCATGACTTGGGGGAGGAGTGTCATTGTTAGAATCATCATTTAGTTCAATTGATTTGATATTTCTAGCATCAGATTCAGTTCTTTGCTCATGTATGAGTAATTTCTTCATACATTCTGATATTTCTTCTTCAGCAGGGACTCCTTGTGATTTTTCATAGAATACAACATGCACTGATTCTTCGATCTTTTGTGCCTTTTTGTTGTAAACTCTATAAGCTTTACTATGCAAGGAGTAGCCAAGAAATATCGCTTCGTCTGCCTTTGGTTGAAATGTTCTTAAGTATTCTCTACCATTGTTATGAACAAAGCATTTGCAACCAAATACTCTTAGATGGGTGATGTTAGGAGGTCTTCCAACAAATAAGTCATAGGGAGTTTTCTTGTATTCCTTAGTTATCAAGAATCTATTTTGAGTATAGCAGGCGGTATTAATCGCTTCAACCCAATAAGCTTCACTTATGTCAGTGTCAGCAAGCATTGTTCTAGCTGCTTCTTTAAGGGTACGATTCTTCCTTTCAGCAACACCATTTTGTTGAGGTGTCCTTACTAAGGATAACTGATGTTGTATACCTTTTGAAGTGCAATACTCAAGTTATGTACTGTTTACAAACTCAGTACCATGGTCTGTTCTTATGACTTTTGCCTTGTCATTTTTCATGACTTCGAGCTTATTCAGCAAGTTAGGTATTTCAGTCCTTGTTTCAGACTTGTGTTTGATAAATACTACCCAAGTGAATCTTGAATAGTCATCTACCACCACCAGACCATACTTCTTGCCAACATAGCTTGTTCAAGAAGATTCAAACAAGTCCATGTGCAAGAGTTGTAAAAGTTTTGTAGTTGACGGTACTGCCTTGTTCTTGAAAGAAGTTTTGTTTTGCTTTCCTTACTGACAAGCATTGCAAACACCATCCTTCTTAAAAGTAACCTTAGGTAATCCAACTACAAGCGCCTTTTTAGACAGCTTATTCAGCGTCTTGAAAT
Source organism: Plantago ovata (assembly GCA_028274465.1). Taxonomy (NCBI): domain Eukaryota; kingdom Viridiplantae; phylum Streptophyta; class Magnoliopsida; order Lamiales; family Plantaginaceae; genus Plantago; species Plantago ovata. The sequence goes on along the minus strand of CM051456.1, from coordinate 28,477,811 downwards.
TTAGGTGACTTGTTCGTTTATGCCATAACCATGCTTTTTCATCAAGGCAATCATGATCTGAGACAAGGCATTTTTCAATGATTGCTGAAGACCAATCTACGGTATAGAGACCTCCTGATCTTCTAGCAACCATAATAACCTTCTTTGTCTCAAAGTCAATAAGTTTACATTCATCACTTTTGATTTTGATTAAGTAATCTTTGTCAGCGAATTGACTCATGCTGAAAAGGTTAAACTTAAGATTTTTGACATAAAGAACTCCCGAAATGGTAATGCATCCTAACTTCACATCACCATAACCTTTAGTAGAACCAAAGCCTCCACCAGCAAACCTTATTGTTGGACCTTTAGACCACCGTCTATAGTTTATAAGGTTTTTCTTGTTGCCCGTCATGTGCTTTCCACAACCACTGTCAAAGTGCCAAATTGCATTGTTTGTCTCCGTGGCTGAAGTCTGCACGATCAAGAGCAAACAAGTTAATTTATCCAATATTGGATGTTCATTAACATGTTCAAGAAAACGTCCAGTGGAAACCCAAGTCTTGAGTTTTTCAACTTTGACTTGTTTTCTACTTGCTGAGGAACTAGATGGCTTAGAACCGAAAGACTTTTGATCATTGCTAATCAAGTCCACTTTCTGATGTGGTGTCTTGCTTGGTTGACCCTTTTGCTGAACATACTTTTCAGTAAATTCTTTTCTAGCAAGGTTCCTTCTAGTCCTAGCATTTTGAGTTTTGTCAGAACTCTTAGGCTTGATTTTGTTCATCTCTTTGAAGTATCTTTGCTGACTTTGCTTATACTCATGAAAGAGTTGACTTTGCTTGGTTTTGAATCCGAGTCCACTTTTCGGAGAATGCTGAGTTTTTGTCTCAACAGCCTTACTCGATTCAGGTTTGTCAGCAAAGGTCTTGTGATTACTTTTAGTAATCTTGTCTTTAGTCTTAACAGATTGCTTTTCAGCAACTTGTTTGGCAGAATGCTTTACAGCATCCTTTTTCTGAACAGTTTGCTTTTCAGTAACCTGTTTTCCTTTTAAAGTCTTGTTACTTTGAGTAGCAACAGCGGGCTTTAAGGTCGTAGGTACTTGATTGCTTATTTCAGCAACCTTAGATTGACCAAATTGACAGAGTTCTGGTTGACCACTATCAGTTGCGCGAACAGAGGTGATTGGTGATCTGTATTTACTCAAGAGTATTACATCATCACCTTCATACGTTGCACCTAAACCTTCTTTCTGAGATGGATCTCTCAGATAAGAGTTTAATTCAGTCAGCGTGTTACTAGCATCAGCATAAGATTTGAAATTGACTTTCATCTTTTTCATTTCTTGTATTTCAGCAAGTAACTTTAGAATTGAGGACTGATACTCTTCCAATTCTATTGCCATTTGAGCATTCTTCTTTGTAGCTTCAGCAATTAACTTCTTGAGATGCAATATTTCAGCATCCTTCTTTTCTGACTCAACGCTCAGCAAGACATACTTTTCAGTAGTTTGCTTAGTCAGAAGTTCAGCATTTTGTAGTTTCTCTTGCTGTTTGCTCAGAGTTTTCTCAAATCTTTCAATTTCTCCTTGAATTCTATCAAGGTCAATGTCATCTTCACTTTCTGAATCAGAGTAAGAGGTAGGACAATTTACCTGACCGGCCATGAGGCAGAATTCGTAGTTTGACATATCTGGATAAGCTTCCATAGCTATTCCACAAACTTCCTTGCCGATCTCTACATCAAGAGTGGCTTCTTCTTCTTCAGTGTCTGAACTCTCTACCCCACTGTCTTCAGAGCTTGTTTCAATGCAAACAGCATCGATTTTTGATTGAAGCTTTTTCTTTTCTTCAGCGATCAAAGCCCTTTTGAACTTCTTCTTCTTTTCAGCAGATTTCCCTTTCAGTAAAGGACAATTTGCTTTGAAGTGTCTACGCTTTTTACAATAAAAGCAAAGATCATTGCCAATTGCTGGTTCTTCAGAGGAGTTTGCTTGTTGAGCTTGCTTGTTCAGAGCTAGCTTCATTCTTGTATTTATGGTAGTTGTTACCAAGATGCTTTTTCAACTTCTCTTTTGCTTTTCGCCTTTCAAGTTCCTTATTGATGAATTTCTTCATGTTTCTAACAACAAGAGTGTTTTCATCAGCAGGCTCTTTATCATTCTTCTTTTCAGAAGATGACGACTTAGCAGCAAGAGCAATGTTTTTGCGATTTTTCAGCAAACACATTTTCTCTTTGCTTTGTCACGTAGTTGACAGTAGCAAGATGAGAGAACAACTCAGTTGGAGTGATATTTGGCATTCCTTGATTATAGTAGAAATTCTGAGTATGGATCCATTCTTGATTTAGACTTCTAATAATGGTTTTCACCTTTTCAGAATCTGAATAGAAGTTTCCAACTCCTAAGGCAGCCATCTCACTCACTAGAGTTGTGAATCTGAAATCCAAGTCTTCCGGTGACTCATTTGTACCTTGTTTAAAGTTTTGGAACTTCAACTTTAGCACTTCGAGTTTGTTTTCCTTGGTTTTGTCAGATCCAGCACAAAGATCTTGAACCATTTTCCAAGGTTCCTTAGCAGTTTTAGCACCCCACAGTTTGCACTGTATAGTATCTGGAGTAGATCGAATAATGATGTTTCTTGCTTGGCCATCAAGAAGGAATCTTTTGGCTTCATCGGAAGTCCATTCCTCTCTTGGTTTTGGAACGGTGATATCAACCGGTTCTCCTAAAATAGTTTCCTTTCCAGCAGCATCTGTGGTTTTGTGAGGAAAACTTCTCTCAAGTTTAGTGATCTTGATAGGTCCATCATTTATGACAGTAACCATTTCATCACTAATGGCCTCAAGATGTAGAATCATGTTGTTTTGCAATTTTTCATAGTTTTCCAGCTTCAGCAAGGGAGCGTCTCCTAGCGACATCATGTCAGCAAAAGACTACCAAACTGATGAAGTGAAAGTGATTTACGGAAAGCACCAAAGGGGATCTAGGTTCAGTGCTGAAGGTTAAAGAACCTCCAGCTCTGATACCACTTGTTGGTCCCTTTAAACAACAAGAAAAGACTAGAGGGGGGGGTGAATAGTCTTTTCAAACTTTTCGTCGTTTAAAACTTTCTCAGCAAGTGCTTATTACTTTTCAGTAATGAGTTTGCTGGTACTTAACTTTCTCAGCAAGTACTTGTTACTTTTCAGTAACGAGTTTACTGGTACTTTAAAAACAGAGTGCCGAAGACTTTATACAATAAGTGCTTTTCAGAGAATGCTAGTTTCAGCAAGTGAGCAGAGTGTCAGTGTACAATAAGTGTAGCTTGCTGAAAACTAAATGCGGCAAAGTCAATTGTTAGGAAACTTGTAATTTTGATGAGCAATTAACCATGCTAAATTAAGGAAAGTCCAGTAACTAGTACTCTTAAGGTCCATAGGAATTTAGAATTTTAAGGACATTGTAAAAGAGGAACGTTTGCTGAAGACTTAGAGTAGGTGCTAGATAGGTTGGTTTTACCGATTATGATGTATCTTGTTTTCTGAAAAGAAATACAACCTATTAAAGCATTTGCTGATGATGTACTTTGTTTTTACAAACAAACTGTTGAAGCATTTAGAAACCGCTAAGAAACTTGAAGATTTCGAAGACTGATGACTGGAAGATTTCTAAAGACTGGTATCTACAAAGGCACATGTTGCTCAGAAAGTGGAAACTTCAGCAACAACATTGCATAAGTTAAAATCTAAACGACAGAGTAGGTTGTGTTTGCTGAAACTGAGACTGACCACTTGCTGATGAACATTTGTGAACTCTTGCTGAAAGTACTTATATTTGCGCTCCAATGTTACTGTTTGAATTTTATTCAAAAGAGCATTAAATGCAAAGCATGCACGCGAAGGACATGAAGACTAGAAGACAAACAAGGACGCTGTTGAAAGTACAAAAGCAAGATAGTGACATTTTAAGGAACAAAAGCCTTAGAATTTGAAATTCAAACGGCTCCTTATTTCACTATAAATACAGATCATACGGCAAAGAGTTGAAGCGTGTCAACAACGTGATCATACTCTTACTTGTGCTTAAACTCACATACCCTTCAATACTCTTTACTGCCATTGATCCGTTCCAAGACTTAAAGCTTGAAAAAGCTACTTGTGAAGAAGTAGAACTTACACGACTAAGAAATTAGTTAAGTGTTCTTTCTTTCTTTCGAACAAGAACAAGTCTTGACATCTGAAACAATCAAACTTGTTTATTGCAAAGTATTCAAAGTTTTGTTTCTTAGATTACTTGTTGTAACTGAATAAGTTATAATTAAGTTATCTCACCCCAAACCTCTCTAACTGAAAATACACCCTTTCAGGCGTGATATTCAGGGGGAACTTAATCAAGCATAGTGTTGTTGATTAAAAGTACCAAGTTTGGTGGAGAACAAGGTTACGTTCTCTAGTTAGGTTGGAGACGAAGCAAGAGTGCTTTGGTTTCTGTTTGGATCGCTCTAGATAGGTGTTGTAAGGAACCTCAAACTTATCTTAGTGGACTCAGTCCTAGAAAGGACAAAGTGGATTAGTTGAGAGATTACGCCACTCTCAGATACCACTATAAAAGTGTTTGTGTGATTTACTTACTGTACTTAGTTTTCAGCAAAGCATATCTATCTGTACACAGTCACTCACATCACTTGCTGAAACTATCATTTACTGAAAAAACACTTATTGTATCAAAGACTTCCGCTCTCTAATTTTAAGTATCAACAAACCTAGTTACTGAAAAGTAACTTGCGCTTGCTGAGAAAGTTAAGTATCAGCAAACTCATTACTGTAAAGTAATAAGAACTTGCTGAGAAAGTTTTTAAACGACGAAAGTTTGAAAAGACTATTCACCCCCCCTAGTCTTTTCTTGTTGTTTAAAGGGACCAACAAGTGGTATCAGAGCTGGAGGTTCTTTAACCTTCAGCACTAAACCTAGATCCCCTTAGGTGCTTTCCGTAAATCACTCTCACTTGATCAGTTTGGTAGTGTTTTGCTGACAGGATGTCTTTAGGAGACGCTCCCTTGCTGAAGCTCGAAAACTACGAAAAATGGCGAAACAACATGATGCTACATCTTGAGGCCATTAGTGATGAGATTGTTACTGTCATTAATGATGGACCTATCAAGATCACTAAGGTTGAAAGAAGTTTTCCTCACAAAACCACTGAAGCTGGAAAGGAAACTATCCTAGGCGAACCGATTGATACCGTTGTTACAAAACAAAGAGAGGAATGGACTTCCGACGAAGCTAAGAGATTCCGTCTTGATGGCCAATCAAGAAACATCATCATTCGATCAACTCCGGATACCATACAGTGCAAACTGTGGGGTGCTAAAACTGCTAAGGAAGCTTGGAAAATTGTTCAAGATCTTTGTGCTGGATCTGACAAACCAAGGAAAACAAACTTGAAGTGCTGAAATTAAAGTTTCAGAACTTTAAACAAGGTACAAACGAGTCACTGGAAGACTTGGACTTCAGATTCACAACTCTTGTTAGTGAAATGGCAGCCTTGGGTGTTGTGAATCTTTACTCAGATTCTGAGAAGGTGAAAACCATCATCAGAAGTCTGAATCAAGAATGGATCCACACTCAGAACTTCTACTACAATCAAGGAATGCCAGACATTACACCAAAAGAGTTGTTCTCTCATCTTGCTACTGTCAACTACGAGACAAAGCAAAGAGAAAATGTGTTTGCTGAAAAATCGCAAAACATTGCTCTTGCTGCAAAGGAGTCATCTTCTGAAAAGAAGAATGATAAAGAGCATGCTGATGAAAACTCTTTGGTTGTCAAAAACATGAAGAAATTTATCAGTAAGGAACTTGAAAGGCGAAAAGCAAAAGAGAAGCTGAAAAAGCATCTTGGTAACAACTACCATAAGTACAAGAATGAGACTAGCTTGCTGAACAAGCAAGCTCAGCAAGCAACTTCATCAGAAGAACCAGCAGTTGGAAATGATCTCTGCTTGTACTGCAAAAAGCCTGGACACTTCAAAGCAAATTGCCCTTTGCTGAAAGGCAAATCTGCTGAAAAGAAGAAGAAGTTCAAAAGAGCTTTTATTGCTGAAGAAAAGAAGAAGCTTCAAGCAAAAATCGATGCATTGTGCATTGATACTAGCTCCGAAGACAGTGAAGATGAAAGCTCAGACACTGACGATGAAGAAGCCACTCTAGACGTAGAGATTGGCAAAGAAGTTTGTGGAATAGCTATGGAAGCTTATCCAGATGTGTCAAACTACAAGTTCTGCCTCATGGCCAGTCAGGTAAACAACCCTACCTCTGACTCAGACTCAGAAAGTGAAGACGAGATTGACCTTGACAATATTCAAGGAGATATCGAAAGATTTGAGAAAACTCTGAGCAGACAGCAAGAGAAACTACAGATTGCTGAAACTCTGACCAAGGAGACTACTGAAAAGTATGTCTTGCTGAAGGAAGAGACTAAAGAAAAGGATGCTGAAATAAGGCGTCTTAAGAAGTTGATTGCTGAAGCTACAGAGAAGAATTCTCAAATGGCATTAGAATTGGAAGAATATCAGTCCTCAATTCTAAAGTTACTTACTGAAATCCAAGAAATGAAAAAGATGAAAATCAATTTCAAATCTTATGCTGACGCAAGTAATACGCTGACTGAACTAAACTCTTATTTGAGAGATCCATCTCAGAAAGAAGGTTTAGGTGCAACGTATGAAGGTGATGACGTAGAAATCTTGAGTAAAGACAAATCACCGATTTCCTTCGTACGTGCTACTGATAGTGGTCAACCAGAACTCTATCAGTTTGGTCAATCTAAGGTTGCTGAAACATGCAATCAAGTACCTACGTCCATAAAGCCCGTTGTTGCTACTCAAAGTAACAAGACTTTAAAAGGAAAACAGGTTGCTGAGAAGCAAATTGTAAAGAAGAAGGATGTTGTAAAGTATTCCGCCAAACAAGTTGCTGAAAAGCAATTTGTTAAGTCAAACGGCAAGATAACTAAAAGTAATCAGAAGACCTTTGCTGACAAACCTGAATCAAGTAAGGTTGCTGACACAAAAGCTCAGCATTCTCCGAAAAGTGGACTCGGTTTCAAAACCAAGCAAAGTCAACTTTTTCACGAGTATAAGCAAAGTCAGCAAAGATACTTCAAAGAGATGAACAAAATCAAGCCTAAGAGTTCTGAAAAGACTCTAAATGCTAGGGCTAGAAGGAACCTTGCTAGAAAAGAACTCACTGAAAAGTATGTTCAGCAAAAAGGTCAACCGAGCAAGACACCACATCAGAAAGTGGACTTGATCAGCACGAATCAAAAGTCTTTCAGCTCAAAACCTCCTAGTTCCTCAGCAAGTAGAAAACAAGTCAAAGTTGAAAAACTTAAGACTTGGGTTTCCACTGGACGCATTCTTGAACATGTTAATGGACATCCAATATTGGATAATTAACTTGTTTGCTCTTGATTGTGCAGACTTCAGCCACGGAGACAAGCGATGCAATCTGGCACTTTGACAATGGTTGTGGAAAGCACATGACGGGAAACAAGAATAACCTTATAAATTATAGACGGTGGTCTAAAGGTCCAACAATAAGGTTTGCTGGTGGAGGCTCTGGTTCTACAAAAGGCTATGGTAACGTGAAGTTAGGATGCATTACCATTACTGGAGTTCTTTATGTCAAAAATCTTAAGTTTAATCTTTTCAGCATGAGTCAGTTTGCTGACAAAGGGTACTTCATCAAAATCAAAAGTGATGAATGTAAACTTATAGATTTCGAGACTAAAGAGGTTATTATGATTGCAAGAAGATCAGGAGGCTTGTACACCGTAGATTGGTCTTCAGCAATCGTTGAAAAATGCCTTGTCTCATATCATGATTGCCTTGCTGAAAAAGCATGGTTATGGCATAAACGAACAAGTCATCTAAACTTCAAGACGCTGAATAAGCTGTCTAAAAAGGCACTTGTAGTTGGATTACCTAAGGTTACTTTTAAGAAGGATGGTGTTTGCAATGCATGTTAGCAAGGAAAGCAAACCAAATCTTCTTTCAAGAACAAGCAGTACCGTCAACTACAAAACCTTTACAACTCTTGCACATGGACTTGTTTGAATCTTCTTCAACAAGCTATGCTGGTAAGAAGTATGGTCTGGTCCTGGTGGATGACTATTCAAGATTCACTTGGGTAGTATTCATCAAGCACAAATCTGAAATTAGGACTGAAATACCTAACTTGCTGAATAAGCTTGAAGTCATGAAAAATGACAAGGTAAAAGTCATAAGGACAGACCATGGTACTGAGTTTGTAAACCAGTACATAACTGAGTATTGCACCTCAAAAGGCATACAACATCAGTTATCCTCAGTAAGGACACCACAACAAAACGGTGTTGCTGAACGAAAGAATCGTACCCTGAAAGAAGCCGCAAGAACAATGCTTGCTGACACTGAAATAAGTGAGGCTTACTGGGTTGAAGCGATTAATACCGCCTGTTACACTCAAAACAGATGTTTGATTACTAAGGAATACAACAAAACTCCTTATGAATTGTTTGTTGGAAGGCCTCCTAATATCACTCATCTAAGAGTATTTGGTTGCAAGTGTTTTGTTCTTAATAACGATAGAGAATACCTAAGAACATTTCAACCAAAGGCAGACGAAGCGATATTTCTCGGTTACTTCTTGCATAGTAAATCTTATAGAGTTTACAACAAAAAGGCACAAAAGATCGAAGAATCAGTGCATGTTGTATTCTACGAAAAGACACAAGGAGTGCCTGCTGAAGAAGAAATATCAGAATGTATGAAAAAGTTAATCATACATGAGCAAAGAACTGAATCTAATGCTAGGCGAATCAAGTCAATTGAACTAAATGATGATTCTGACAATCACTCTCCTCCACCAAGTCATGACAAGATAAATATAGTTCACGAGAAGGAATTTCCAGCAAAAGACGCAGTTGCTCCGGAAGTTGCTGAAACTATGCAACCTCCAGTGCCTGCTGATGAGGTACCACAATGGAGCAATGCTGAACAAGCAGTTGCTGATGAACCTATCTTAGCAGAGACACAAATTCCCAGTAGTACTGAACAAGTACATGCTGAAGAGTCACATGTTGATGAGCAAACATATCCAGATCCAACAAGCAGAAAACCTGTAAATAAATGGATTAGAGATCATCCCTCTACGGATATGATTGGTGATATTGATAAACGCCAAGTGACTAGATCCAAAGTCTCTACTACTCATGGACTTGTTGAAGAAGCAACTGTCGTAGAAGTAGAATCATTGTTCTCTTGCTTTGTTTCAGAAATTGAACCTAAAACCATAGAAGAAGCTTTAAAGCATTCTGAATGGATAAAGGCAATGCAAGAAGAACTGGATCAATTTGAAAGGAACAAAGTCTAGAAACTTGTACCACTTGGTGAAGGCAAGAAAGCTATTGGTACAAAGTGGGTGTTCAGAAACAAGCTGAGTGAGTCTGGTGAAGTAACAAGAAATAAAGCACGTTTAGTTGCTCAAGGTTACTGTTAGACTGAGGGATTGGACTATGATGAGTCTTATGCACCAGTAGCAAGATTGGATGCAATTAGGCTTTTCTTGGCCTTTGCTGCTCACAATGACTTCATTGTCTACCAGATGGATGTTAAAAGTCTATTCTTGAATGGTGAACTTGCTGAAGAAGTCTACTTAGAACAACCCCCTGGCTTTGAACTTCCTTCAGAAACCAAGATGGTATACAAGCTTCAGAAAGCTGTATATGGTCTAAAGCAAGCACCAAGAGCATGGTATGATACCTTGGCTAAGTTCTTGCTGGATAATGGTTTCAAGAAAGGTGAAGTTGACAAAACCTTATTTACCATGAACCATGATGGTAAAATACTCTTAGTTCAAATTTATGTGGATGACATAATTTTTGGATCTAAGGACAAGCAACTATGTGATGATTTTGCCAAACTCATGACAAACAAGTTTGAAATGAGTATGATGGAAAATTGAATTATTTCCTAGGATTGCAAGTCAAGCAACTCAAAGATGGAATATTCATAAATCAAGCAAATTATGCGAAAGAAATGCTCATAAAGTTTAGGATCAAAGAGGAAGAGAAACCTGAAAAGATCCCTATGAGTGTTGGTACCAAATTGGGCTATACTAAAGAAGATAAAAGTGTTGAAGAACACAAGTATAGGAAGCTCATGGGTTCTTTGCTGTACTTAACAGCAAGTAGACCTGACATTCAGTATGTTGTTTGTGTGTGTGCAAGATTCCAATCTGATCCAAGAGAATCACACTACAAAAAGGCAATCAAGATACTGAAATATGTCAAAGGTACAGTCAATGTTGGCTTATGGTATCCTAAAGATTATGGACTAGAATTGGTTGGTTATTTAGATGCTGATCATGGAGGATCAACTCTTGATAGAAAAAGTACCTCTTGAACTTGTCAGTTTTTGGGTACTAGATTAATATCATGGTTCAGCAAGAAGCAAACCTGTGTTGCCAATTCATCCACTGAATCTGAATACATTGCGGCTGGATGTTGCACAACTCAAATCCTATGGATTCAGCAACAATTAAGAGATTATGGTATTTCTGCAAAGAAAACACCAATCTTTTGTGATAATACGAGTGCTATTGCTATCACGCAAAATCCTAAGTTTCACTCTAGGACCAAACACATTGATATTAGACATCATTTCATTAGAGATCATGTGGAAAAGGGAGATATTGAGGTTGTGAAAGTAGGTACTGATGATCAACTTGCTGACATCTTTACCAAGCCCCTACCAGATAATAGGTTCGCAATGCTAAGGTATAACCTTGGATTGATTGAACTACCTCAATAAAAGATACATTTGGCAGAATGCTGAAACGGGTATTCAGCAAGCCAAAGTATTCTTACTTAAAAGCTCCGTCCACTAATTTCTTCTAAGAAATGATAGGTCACTACATGATTGCTGAAACAGGCATTCAGCAAGTAATTCCTTCAAAACGGGTATTTGTTAGGAAACTTGATCACTTGCTGAGACGGGCACTCAGTAAGAGAAAAACCTTAAAGATTTCTGAAACGGGCATTCAGACAATCAAAGATACTGAAACAGGTATTCAAGTATCAAGGGAATATTCTGAGACGGGAACTCAGAAAAAGAGCAAAACTCGTTTCTCAGATTTTACCAAAGGATATCTCAAGTACAAAAGAATTTATTGATACAGGAACTCAGAAATATCTTTTAAACTTAAGAAAATATGAGATATCTAAGTAAGGGGGAACTTTCAGCAAGTATCTAGGCTATTTATGCAAACTCGCTGAAAAGATTCTTGTCTATTTCAGCAAGTAATCTAATCCCATAAAACTCGGTAAAATCAATTTGTGACGTTAATCGGGCACAGATAAACTCGTAATAATCATGACATGAAATACAATCGTGGCCATTGATTAAAAGGAGTTATTGATGTAACGGTTAACAAAACAAAGAGAGTTGTGTTGAAAAACGATAGAATCTCTTAAAAACCCATGCCTCCGTCATATCTTGACACTGCAAAGTGTGAGATGATGATGCAATGGGGCGGATTTGCTAAAGAGAAGTATATTCGATACTTCTATGAACAAGAACTTGACTGTGACAATGAAGAGGCGCTTGAATTTATCAAGCAGCAAGGCCTCATTCATTTTATAACTGCTCGCACTAAACAAGTGAGCATGTTAGACACAATGGAGTTCTACAACAATGCAGAAATCCAGTCCCTAACTGATAGTAAAGGAGTCACTGAAAAAGTGATCTTTACTACAGTTCAGAACATGCAAATAGTCCTGAAATGGACTGATTTAGCGGAAATCTTTCAGATTCCAACCACTGGAACTGAAGATGACGTCACTGCAATTGATGAAGAAATTGAAGCCTTGTACAGTGACGTCAGAAATGAGAAAATGAAGAAAGGAGAGATTGCTCCCGTGACTTGGACAAAGCACGTTAAGAGGAAGCATCTCTGCCATTCACTTGGTCTAGTAGCTCTGCTACTAATTAAAGTTTTGGACTCCCAAGTTGGAGGAATAGACCAAGTAGGCCTGAGAAGGTGGCCGCTGCTGATGCATATCTATGAAAACAAAACGGAGCTTAACTGGGCTAAGTACATTTTCAACAGACTTGTTGATTGTGTTACTAAGTTCAAGGTTAAGGTGGAAGACAACAAAGTCTCACCTTCCTTTCCAGTTATGTATGGAATAAAGATATGCTATATCCTTGAACATTTCAGGATTCAGCTGAGGAACCCATTGCCAATCAAGAAATCTGTATGCAATGTGGGAAGATCCTTCTACAAGCAGAATGTACCTAAGATTGCTGGCAAGAAACTTGAAAAATCTAAGAAGACAACAGTTGCAGATGTTGTCAGCACAAGTCAGCAAGAAAGGTATACAACAGCTGCAGATGTCACCACTCAGCAACTTAGAGATGAAACTGTTGTAGATGGTGGTGACAAAGATAAAACTGCTCTAGATGGTGATCATGCTGACACCACTTCACCTGTTGTTGAAAATGCAACTACTGACGCCTCTGCTGGGAAACTCGAAAAATCAAAGAAGAAAAAGAGGAAAGCTGATGATGACACACAGACTGCAGCGTCATCAGCAAACCCTGTTCCCAAGAGAAAAAGGACAAATAACCCAAGGAAGAAAACACTGGCTCGCAAGTCAGTACCAATTATCCATGATCTCTCGGACGATTCCCAAGCAGTTGCTGAAAAGCAAGTTCCAGTAGATGTTGCTGAGGTGGTTACTGAACCTATGTCAGAAATGTTGAAGTGTTTGCGGAAGCCTTCAACAATCAACTTAATGTTGATCCTTCTACTGTGAATAGACCACAAGGCAGTGGAAATGAAATTCCTGCCCAAGTCCCAGATATCTACATTGTAGATAATCTTGATGAACCAACTCTAAAACCGGTTATTGATATTGCTGCAGATATAAGAACCGCGGCACTTTCTGAAGCTGCCGTTGTTGAAACGATGGTTGCTGAACAAGCAACTCATCAGGTTGTTGAAGAACCAGTTGCTGAGACAACAATGGTTCAAGTCCCAGAAGTTGCTGAAGAAACACAAGAAGCATTATTCGACGACGCATCTCACAATGCTGAGAATACTGGCCCCAGTTCACCAAAGACATCAATTGAAAAAGTCCAGCTTGTACTGGAAGCTTTAAGCCAACAGATGGAATTGGATATTGAAGAATCATCGAACAAATCCATTAATGTTTTTATGACAAGCAGTGAGCTTAAGGGTCAAGATGCTTCTGCTCAACTTGTCATTTTAGAGACAAGGGAGATTGCTGAAACCGCGCAGCTTTCTCAAACAGAGCAAGCCAAGAAGTCTACTGAAGAAACAGTCCAAGAAACTGAAGAAACTGTTAATGCTGAAAGGACCAAGCCACAACCTGTCCTTCTTCAGCAGGTAGATAACTCAATCAGCAGTAAAACTTCATTTTCTGAAACTTAGTCTTTTGCTAATATTATGATATCTCTACAGACTTCTCAAGATGCAAGTCAGATGGTTGCTGAAGCCTCTGCACCAGAATCAACACTTCCTGCTCAGCAGGTAGTTAAAGTTTTTGGTAATAAAACTAAGTTTGACAACTTAGTACTTGTATCTAACTCATATTTATTTCAGGATGAACAAATGGAGGATGCTACTCAAGCTCCTCAAGGAATGGAAATTGTACAACATGAGCTTGCTGAAACTCAGCAGGTAATTCATGTTTCAGCTTTGAACTCTAAGGAAATTATCCAAACCTCTCCTGATCTAAATATTATTCTTTTTCAGGCTCTAAAGGAGACCACTGAAGTGGTGCACATCACTGAAGATTCACAAGTGAGTTCTAAGGAACTTTACTTGAACTTCAAAAGAACAACCTTGTCAAGAGTTGCTAAGTCTGTCAGCAAATGGAAAAGGTACAGAAGGATGGACTTTTCTGACCTCCATCTTCATCTATCAAATGAGAAAAAGAGATCCTCTCTGCTGAAGCTCGAGACATTTGTCCACTCCATACTTCCTGAAGAATTCTCATATTCTCAGCTAATGAGCTCGAATCTGATTGCTCAAATCAGAGAGAATATGAAGGCAAAATTTAAGAGTGCCTCTCCAGCTGAACAAGTTGTGATGCTCAAGGGTTCATTTGTACCCGTGGTGGCTGATCCCCACAAAATCAATGAGGAAGAGGAAGTAACGAGTGTTGCTTTATACAAACATCTTGAGCTAGTCATTCTGACTGATGATGATGAAGAGGAAGAAGATGAAAACATCCCTACTGATCCCAGTGATGATGAAGGGAAAGATTCAAATGAAAAAAAGGATGACGATGATGACAATCAAGGTCCAAGTCCTGATGCTGATGGTTTAAAATTGACAGTTGCTGAAACTGAACAACAAGACAATCAGCAAGCTGAACAAACACAAACTCAGCATGAATCTCAACCTGCTCCTGCTAATGCTGAAAATCAAGCACTTGTACAAGGCGCTGATACTGAAGAGGAATACGCCAGAAAACGAGTTGCCTTGAAACATGGCAAGAGCCAATTTTCTGATGCCAAGGTCACTGATACAAATCTTGATGATGAAGATGAAATGGATGAAGATTACCAACGAGCTCTACAAAACAGTCTCCTGATTCATGCAAGGCATACGCAGGATTTGGAAATTGGTCAATCTTCAGGAGTAAAACCAAAGGAACTCCGCTCCCTTCCACTTACTACTGGTGAAACTCCAGTCATTGAGTCTCAAACGTTGCCCTCAGCAACTACTCAATTTAAACTTACTACTGGCGAAACTCCAGTTATTGAGTCTTAAACGTTGCCCTCAGCAACTAGTCAATTAAAACTAACTATTGGTGAAACTCCAGTTGTAGAGTCTGAAGCGTTGCCATCAGCAACCACTCAACCAAAAGGAAATGAAGCTGCTGACTTAGGTTCCAAGGTTGCTGGCCTTGATGAATCTGAGGATGAAGATGATATTTCAGCAACCGAGGATGAAAACTCAAAGAAAGACCCAAAAGTGGTGGAAATTCCTCCTCCTGACTACATAAATGATGAAGACGATTGCTTAAGAGCAGAATTGTTGTTACAAGATGATCAGTTTGCTTCAGAACTAAAAGTTCATTCCTTGACCCCAAATCTAGTGCCGTTCCCACGAGTAGAGGAGTTTACTCCTAGAATTTTGGCACTAAAGAAAGTCCATGATGCCTGCAAAGCAGAAGATGAGGCATTGCTTGCTGAGAGCCCGCTTGATATTGGAAAAATATTGGCTACATTGTTGAGACGCACTACTACTCTAACAATAGCTCAGAAAGACATCAGTCTTTATCACAAGAGCTATGAAGAAGATGTAAGTCAAGCACTCCGGCTAGCAAAGACCGCATTAGTAAAGGCTCAGACTTTTATGGAAGAAAAGGCCGCAACAGAACAAAGACATGAGGAGAACATGGTGAGTATTAAAAATGAGTTGTCAAAGATGACTTCTGATCAGCAACAAATCATCATGAAATACAACAGCCTAAGTACTCTTGCTGAAAATTGCAATGAGTTCTACTCTCTGCACATCACTCCGATGTTGCAATCCATGTCTAAGTGGGAAAAGAGAAGTACAAGAAAGAGAACCCAAACCCCTCCTACTGTTGATGCGCCACTGTCCATAGAACCTCTTGCTGAAAAAGAGCAAAGTTCTGAAAGACAAGCAGAATCTGAGTTAAATTCAGCAAGTCCCAAAAAGAGAAAAACTGCTGCTGAAACTCAAGGTTTTTGCCACACTGAAATTCATCAAGATCTGAATGATGATGATGATGATGACAATCAGACAATAGCTCAAGCCATAAGAGCTAGACCTTTAACAACCTTAACTACGTCTGGCCACTCAAAGCATTTCTCTTCTGACTCAAGATCTTCAGCAAGAGATCAAGACAATGCAAAGTCAAGAAGAAGAAGGCAAAGACAGGAAGAAAAGAGGCTGGCCAACATTGCTATTGGCTCCGGCATTGAATACACCAAGACCAGCAATGATGAAACCACTCAGAACGTGATCAGAAACGTTCATGGTTGCTGGATCTTAAAGCTGGAAGATTTGCTGGTGAATGAGTTCTTTCCAACAGCCATATTGAACCAAATGTTCACTTGGATTGATCTCAACGTAAAAAGGAAAGAAAGGGCTGAGTCCCTCCCAAGAAATATTGTTGGGAGATGGTTGAATCTTGAAGTCTCAGTAAGAAGAACTGCAATTGGTAAGTCTACAAGACAAGAACCTGATTTGATAAAACCAGTTGGCATTGCTTATTACTTATGAGTACAAAGAAAACAAAGAAGAGACTTGGATTGATTCCTTATGAGTAGTTCTATCTCACTGCTAAGGATCAAGAAGAAGATCTTCTCTAGCTAAGGAAGATTCATCCTAAAAGCATTTCAGATACACAACTTCTCCATGCCAGCAATTGGGGCATGCATTTGTGGGTAACTCATTACATGGAAATGAATGCTGAAAAGAATCATCATACTGCCTGCAAAAATGCAAGGATTCTTCAATTACAAGTCCGTAGGCTACTTGAGAACTACGAGAAGGACTGTATTGAATTCACTGCACTTGCTGAGAAGAGTGTAAGAGAGATTTTGAGAAAATCCTCTGGAAGAGCTTAACTCTCTGTAATAGTTCTGTTAAAGTTTTTATTTGTTGATTTTGTTTAGTTATCTCTGCTCTTTCCTGTAAACTTACTGAAAGATAACTATCAGCAATAAAGCTTTTTGACTCTTATTGGTTTTTTATTATGCAATTTACTTATGCTTACTGTTTAATCATTCAAGTATGCTTGCATTAATCAACTGATTTATTCAACATCAGAAACCTCTAAAAGGTTAACAATTAATTTAGCCATGGATTGATAACATCAAAAAGGGGGAAATTTGTTAGGAAACTTGTAATTTTGATGAGCAATTAACCATGCTAAATTAAAGAAAGTCCAGTAACTAGTACTCTTAAGGTCCATAGGAATTTAGAATTTTAAGGACATTGTAAAAGAGAAACGTTTGCTGAAGACTTAGAGTAGGTGCTAGATAGGTTGGTTTTACCGCTTATGATGTATCTTGTTTTCTGAAAAGAAATACAACCTATTGAAGCATTTGCTGATGATGTACTTTGGTTTTACAAACAAACTATTGAAGCATTTAGAAACCGCTCAGAAACTTGAAGATTTTGAAGACTGAAGACTAGAAGATTTCTGAAGACTGGTATCTACAAAGGCACATGTTGCTCAGAAAGTGAAAACTTCAGCAACAGCATTGCATAAGTGAAAATCTAAACGACAGAGTAGGTTGTGCTTGCTGAAACTGAGACTGACCACTTGTTGATGAACATTTGTGACCTATTGCTGAAAGTACTTATATTTGCGCTCCAATGTTACTGTTTGAATTTTATTCAAAAGAGCATTAAATGCAAAGCATGCACGCGAAGGACATGAAGACTAGAAGACAAACAAGGACGTTGCTGAAAGTACAAAAAAAAGATAGTGACATTTTAAGGAACAAAAGCCTTAGAATTTGAAATTCAAACGGCTCCTTATTTCACTATAAATAGAGGTCATCCGGCAAAGAGTTGAAGCGTGTCAACAACGTGATCATACTCTCACTTGTGCTTAAACTCACATACCCTTCAATACTCTTTACTGCCATTGATCCATTCCAAGACTTAAAGCTTGAAAAAGCTACTTGTGAAGAAGTAGAACTTACACGACTAAGAAATTAGTTAAGTGTTCTTTCTTTCTTTCGAACAAGAACAAGTCTTGACACCTGAAACAATCAAACTTGTTTACTGCAAAGTATTCAAAGTTTTGTTTCTTAGATTACTTGTTGTAACTGAATAAGTTACAATTAAGTTATCTCACCCCAAACCTGTCTAACTGAAAATACACCCTTTCAGGCGTGATATTCAGGGGGAACTTAATCAAGCATAGTGTTGTTGATTAAACGTACCAAGTTTAGTGGAGAACAAGGTTACGTTTTCTAGTTAGGTTGGAGACGAAGCAAGAGTGCTTTGGTTTCTGTTTGGATCGCTCTAGATAGGTGTTGTAAGGAACCTCAAACTTATCTTAGTGGACTCAGTCCTAGAAAGGACAAAGTGGATTAATTGAGAGATTACGCCACTCTCAGATACCACTATAAAAGTGTTTGTGTGATTTACTTACTGTACTTAGTTTTCAGCAAAGCATATCAATCTGTACACAGTCACTCACATCACTTGCTGAAACTATCATTTACTGAAAAAGCACTTATTGTATCAAAGACTTCCGCTCTCTGATTTTAAGTATCAGCAAACCTAGTTACTGAAAAGTAACTTGCGCTTGCTTAGAAATTTAAGTATCAGCAAACTCATTACTGTAAAGTAATAAGAACTTGCTGAGAAAGTTTTTAAACGACGAAAGTTTGAAAAGACTATTCACCCCCCCCCCTCTCTAGTCTTTTCTTGTCGTTTAAAGGGACCAACATAAATCACACAAATTTTATAGTGGTATCTGAGAGTGGCGTAATCTCTCAACTAATCCACTTTGTCCTTTCTCGGACTGAATCCACTAAGATAAGATATGAGGTTCCTTACAAATCCTATCACTAATGATTCTTCAGAAACCAAAGCACACTTGCTTCGTTTCCAACCTAACTAGAGAACTGTAACCTTGTTCTCCTCGAAACTTGGGACTTATAATCAGCAACACAATGCTTGATTAATTCCCCTTGAATTTCACACCTAAAAAGGGTGTTTATCAGTTGGAGAGGTTTGGGATGAGATCACTTGAATATAACTTTTCAGCTATAACAAGTTATCTAAAGAAACACAACTTGTAATACTTTTCAGTAAGCAAGTTAAGTTGTTTCTGGTGTCAAGACTTGTTCTTGTTCGAAAGAAAGAACACTTAACTAATTTCTTAGCCGTGAATGTTCTACTTCTTCACAAGTAGGTTTTGTTTCAAGTTGAAGTCTTGGAACGGATCAATAGGCATAAAGAGTATAGAAGGTTTTGAGTGTTTAAAGGACAAGTGAAAATTTGATCACGTTGTTGACACACCTCTACTCTTTGCCAGATGACCTGTATTTATAGTGTCTCAAGGGAGCCGTTTTTAATTTCAAATTCTAAGGCTTTGCACCTTAAGATGTCACTATCTTGCTTTTGTACTTTCAGCAGCGTCATTCGTTTGTCTTCTTATCTTCATGTTCTTCACGTGCCTACTTTGCATTTAATGTTCATTTGAATCAAATTCAAATGTGAACGTTGGAGCCAAAATGCAAGTACTCTTCAACAAGGAGGTCACATATGTTAGTCAGCAAGTGGTCAGTTAGTTTCAGCAAGCACAACCTACTCTGTCATATAGATTTTCACTTATGCGAGCTATTGCTGAAAATCTCACTTTCTGAGCAACATGTGCCTTTGTAGATACCTTTCTCAGAATTCTTCTAAGTCTTCAATCTTCGATTCTTCAAGTTTCTGAGCGGTTCTAGTGCTTCAATAGTTCATTTGTAAAAACAAAGTACATCATCAGCAAACGAAATATCCTAACTAGTATCTACACTAAGTCTTTCAGCAAACGTTCCTCTTTTACAATGTCCTTAAAATTCGAAATTCCTATGGACCTTAAGAGTACTAGTTACTAGACTTTCCTTAATTTAGCATGATTAATTGCTCATCAAAATTACAAGTTTCCTAACAAATTTCCCCCTTTTTGATGTTAGCAATCCATGTCTAAATTAATTGTTACCCTTTTAGAGGTTCCTGATGTTGAATATATCCGTTGATTAATGCAAACATACTTGAATAATAAAACAGTAAGCATAAATAGTTTGCATAATAAAAAACCAATAAGAGTCAAAACGTTCATTGCTGATAGTTATCTTTCAGTAAGTTTACAAGAAAGCTAGAAATATCTAAAACCGTCTTTTCTCTCTCTCAACTAGGGGCGATTTACATGCACAAAAGGTGTAACTGTCGATCATGGCTAAACGCCGTGGCCGCCCGAAAAAAGCGGCGGCTGTGACGCCACCCATTGACGCCGGAGATCCTAGATTGGTAGAGAAGATCACAGCGGTGGCTATTGCAATTGATAAGCAACAGAGTATGGAAAAGGGAACCGAGATTGATGACGCTGTTGATGGAGATTCACAGCAGATCGATCTTTCTGAGAATGGGCAGTCGGATGCGCTACAGCCCCAGGCCTGGGTCGACGTCGTGCGCGGCAACCGCCTGCCAACTAATGGCTTGGAAATTTCTTATACTGCCCCCAAAATTGTTGAAACTGGAGTCGAAGTCTCAATCGCGGCAGAGGATGTGCAGTCGGAGATGAACTTTTGGAGGTTTGCGGTAATTATGTATGTTATTGGTACTGAATTAACGTTAACTTCTGTGCAACACTTCATGATGAAATCATGGGGTTTGGAGGAACTGCCTGACCTTTTTTATCATGATGATGGTTACTTCATCATTCGTTTTAATTCTGCTGAATCTAGAGATGCTATTCTGCAAAATGGTCCTTATTCGATATTTAACATGCCAATGTTTATGACAAAGTGGACCGCAGAATTTGATTTGAAGGAAAACTTGCTTCGAGTTCTTCCAATCTGGGTAACTCTGCCTAAACTCCCATTCATCTGTGGGGGGAGAAGAGTTTAGGTAAAATAGCAAGTGCTTTGGGCAGGCCTGTGGTTACGGATGAGTGCACTGCAAAAAAGTTGCGTGTTTCGTATGCAAGGGTTCTTGTCGAGGTTGATGTAACTGTGGAGTTGCAGGAGTCTATTCTCATTTCTAATAATGGTAAAAATTCCAGCAGCCCGTTTTGTATGAATGGAAGCCGTTATTTTGTGCAAAATGTCAAAAAGTCGTCCATAATTGTGGAAAAAAGGTGACTAATACAATACTGGGCAGCGGCAACCTGTACAACAGCGATGGAACCCAAAACCAGGAGTAGCATATGTCAAAGCTGCTGCTGTATCTGGTGCTAGTGGATCGGCAATTGGAGACAAGGGAACTGTATCAAATGCGGCAACCATGGAGGCTGGGAATGGCCTTTCCAAGGGGGCACCTACCGTTTCCAAATGATGTCGTGGAATATGCGGGGGCTGAATAATATGGCCAGGCATGCTGAGGTTTGCTCCCACCTTAGAGCTCTTGATGTTGCCTGTGTAGCGTTGTTAGAAACAAGAGTTAAAGCTTGTAATGTTAGTAGAATAAGATCGAGATTTGGTCAACAATGGTCATATCTTGATAATTATAGTAAGCATGCTAATGGTAGGATTTGGTTAATGTGGAAGTGTACTAGGGTAGTAGTTGATTATGTAACATGTACTGATAAGTTGATCCATGTTGCTATTAATGAAGTCATTGGTTGTTTGAAGTATTGGTTAACTGTTGTATATGCGCATAATACATTGGAGCAAAGACGTATGCTTTGGAATGATATTGCTGATATTGCCTCTACTGTTCATGGCCCTTGGATTGTCATGGGGGATTTCAATAATGTGTTATCTGTTGATGATAGAACTGGAGGGTGTATGGTTTCTGTACATGAGTATCAGGATCTAGAATCAATGATGCTGCAACATGGGCTATATGAATGTGACACTATTGGTGATCACTTCACATGGACAAATCATCGAATTCATTCCAGGATTGATAGGGTCATTGGGAATCAGGATTGGTTTCTGAAATTTCCTCAGTATATTGTTGAAGTATTGCCTCCTCATATCTCTGATCACTCTCCTTTGAAAGTGACCTTACAGGTTGCACGACCGCGTTTAAGACCTATGTTTAAGTTCTTGAACTGTACTGCTAAGGCGCTTGACTTTCAGGATGTTGTGCGGAATGGATGGAATATTCATATGCAGGGGAGAGCTATGTATGTAGTTTGGGAAAAATTGAAGGGGTTGAAGAATGGTTTGCTACAGATTCAGAGAAGATTTCATGGTGTACATAAAAATGTTATTGATGCTAGGGAGCAGTTGGCGGCTGCCCAAGAGTCCTTGGTCAGTAACAGATCGGATTTACAGTCTCTAGCAGAGGTAAAAAGGCTTACTGCTGAGTTGATGAAATGGGTAACTCTTGATGAACAGATTGCGCAGCAGAAATCTAAAGTGGATTGGATTTGTTTGGGTGATGAGAATAATTCTTACTTTCACTCTATTGCTCGTGAGAAAAGTCGACAAACTGGGCTATACAAGTTGGAGAACTCGCATGGAGTAATACTGGCGGGGCACGATGAATTGGAAGCTGAAATTATCTAGTTTTATTCGACCTTGGTTTTTCAATCAAAATAGATTGTATAAAGCTGCTAACTGTACTCTAGTCACCTTGATTCCAAAAACAAGAGAAGCCAAGACTATGAAAGAGATGCGACATATTTCCTGCTGTACTACTATCTATAAAATCATCTCAAAGATTCTCACTGAACGACTGGGGAAGGTAATAAATTCTGTTATTCATGATAATCAATCTGCTTTTCTGCCTGGCAAGGTTATACATGATAATATATTTCTTGCTCAAGAGTTACTCAGAGGTTATGGTAGAAGGGGTATCTCTCCTAGATGTGTGATAAAAATAGATTTGCAGAAGGCGTATGACACTGTTGAATGGTCTGCCCTCAGAAGTATTATGCAAGAAATGAATTTTCCTAAACAGTTCATTGATTGGATTATGCTTTGTGTGACGACAGTTTCTTATCGATACAATATTCAGGGGGTGCCTTCACAGGTTTTGGTTGCTAAGAGGGGTTTACGACAAGGGGATCCGGTTTCACCACTTCTCTTTGTTATTATTATGGAGTATCTCCATCGAGTTTTGCAAACGTTGAAAGATACGCCTGATTTCAATTGGCATCCGAAATGTGAGCGAGAAAAGATTATAAATTTATGCTTTGCTGATGATCTCTTGATCTTCTCACGTGGTGATAATACTTCCACACAACTCTTGATGGAGAAATTCAACATCTTTTCTTGTTCCACGGGTCTTGTAGCTAATCCTAGTAAGAGTAAGGTTTATTTTGGAGGGGTTTCTTTGCCTTTGCAAGATACTATTTTACTTACTACAATATTTGTGAAAGGTGATCTGCCTTTCAAACATTTGGGTGTGCCTTCGGCGAGCAAGAGGTTGAATGTGAATCATTATCAAGTACTAATTGATAAGGTGGTGGATAGAATAAAGCATTGGTCTGGCCAATTGTTGAGCTTTGCGGGGAGGATACAACTTATTAAAAGTGTTGTCTTCTCCACGACTAATTACTGGATGCAGTTGTTCCCGCTGCCTAAACAAGTTCTGAAGAAGATTGAAGCGCTTTGTCGAACTTTCCTATGGAGTGGCAAATCTGAGATAACCCGTAAATCACCTATTGCTTGGGATAAGATTTGTCGACCAAAGAAACAGGTGGGCAAAATGTTATTTCTCTTGAAGAATGGAATACGGCGGCACTTGCTAAGTTATTGTGGCATCTTAGCATGAAGACGGATAAATTATGGGTTCGTTGGATTCATAGTTATTATCTAAGGGGTACTTCAATTGAGAATTATCAGCCTACTACTGCGTGTTCTTGGTTACTGAAGAATCTGTTTGAGATAAGAGACAGAATGCAAAATTTGCAAGTCTGGAATGATGCGCTGGTGACTGGAAAATTTGAAACTCGACTCATTTATCAGGAATTGCGGGGAGATAGACTTGTAGTGACTTGGAGAAAATTGTTTTATGGTAATAACGCTCGACCTCGTGCAATGTTTATTACCTGGCAGGCCTGTCATGATCGGTTATATACTCGAGACCGACTAGTCAGAATGGGAATTGCAGTAAATGATGACTGCGTGCTATGCGCAGAACAGGAAAGTTTGTTGCATCTGTTTTTCTGTTGTAGTGCTATGCGGGCAGTGTGGACAAGACTGCTGTCATGGATGAAAGTTACACATGTACCCAGAAACTTTGAAGAGGAATTGAACTGGATCTTGTGTACAGCAAAAGGGAAATCAAATAAGGCCAGATTGTTGAAAATGTGCTTTACAGAGGCTATCTATGCATTATGGAGGGTCCGCAATATGACGCTATTTGTGCAAACACCTTTCAACATGCATGTAGTTGATGACATAAAGAGTGTAGTCAAGAAACGTTGTATAGGAGATGAAAAACTGCTGGCATATGTGTACAGATTAGATTAATTTGTAAGTAGCAGTTTATGTAGTCGAATAGAGCTCCACTGGGAATGTCTGGATCTGAGGATCGACATGATGTACTGAAGTGATTTTTTGGAATAAAGTAAACAATTTTGTCCAAAAAAAGTTTACAAGAAAGCTCATAGATAACTAAAGTAATCAGCAAACATCACAAAGCTTTTCCAAGGGACTAGTCTATTCCAGCAGAAGATTTTCTAAGAATCTCCTTTACACTCTTCTCAGCAAGAGCAGTGAATTCAACACAGTCCTTCTCGTAATCTTCAAGTAGCTTACGGACTTCAAGTTGAATAATTCTTGCATTCTTGCAGGAAGTATAATGATGGTTTTCACCATTCATCTCTTTGTAGTGTATTACCCACAAGTGCATGCCCCAATTGCTAACATGTAGAAGTTGAGTGTCTGAAATACCCTTGTTGGCATGAATCTTCCTTAACTAGAGAAGGTCTTCTTCTTGATCCTTAGCAGTGAGATAAAAGTACTCATAAGGAATCAAGCCATATTTCTTTTTGGACTTCTTCGTTATAGGATCACTATAGTAAGCAACATCCATTGGCTTGATTAAATCAGGCTCTTGCTTCATCTTCTTGCTGATGGAAGTTCTTACCAAGATTTCTAAGTTCAACCATTTTATAGCAATGTTCCTTGGGGAGGGAGGAGGATCCCATTTCTTTTCTTGCAACTTTCAATTCAATCCAAGTGTACATTTGATTCAGTACAGCAGTTGAAGAAGTCATTGGCCAAAAGATCTTCCAGCATTATGATCCAGCAACCATGGAGGTTTATGATCACGTTCTGAGTGGTTTCCTCATTGCTGGTCTTTGTGCAATCAATGCCAGTGCCAATGGCAATGTTAGCTAGCCATCTTTCTTCCTGTCTTTGCTTTCTTCTTCTTGACTTAGCATTTTCATGATCTTTTGCTGAAGATCTGGAGTCAGGAGAGGTGTTTGGATTAGCCAGATGGAGTTAAGGCAGAAAGAGGCTTAGTCCTTATAGCTTGAGCTATTGTTTGGTCATCATCATTATCATCATCTTCATTCATGTCTTGATGACTTGCAGTGTGACAGAATTCTTGAGTATCAACAGAAGTTCTTCTCCTTTTAGGATTTGCTGAATTTCTCTCAGAATCTGTATCAGCTCTTTTTCTTAGAACTTTTCTCTATTTCAGCAAGAGGTTCTCTGGGAATTGGTTCAGGCAGCTTTAATGGAGCTTCAGCTTCAGAGGGATTGGTTGATTTGTCTCTTGAAGACTTTCTTTTTCTAGAATCTTCCCCCTTAGACATGGATTGCATCATCGGTCTGATATGTAAAGAGAAAAACTCATTGCAATTTTCAGCAAGAGTATTTAGGCTGTTGTATTTCAGAATCATGTCTTGCTGATCTGTAGTTAGCTTAGACAATTCTTCTTTAATAAAAGCCAGATTTTCCTCATGTCTGCGCTCATTGTTGACTTTTTCTTCAAGTGTAGCATGAGCCTTTGTCAATGCGCTTTTAGCAAGCTTGAGTGCCTGACTGACATCATCTTCATAGCTTTTGTGATGTAAACTTATGTCTTTCTGAGCTATGGTAAGTGTAGTAGTGCGTCTCAACACAGTAGTCAGTATTTTTCCAATGTCAAGTGGACTCTCAACAAGCAAGGCATCATCCTCTTCTTGGCATGCTTTGTGAACAGCCATTAGTGCTCTTATTCTAGGAGTAAACTCCTCAATGTTTGGGAACGGCACTAGAGAGGGAGTAAGTGAGTAAGCTTTGATTTCAGTGGCCATCTGATCATCGTTTCTCACCAAGCGACTTCTCTCCATATCTCCTTCATCATTAATGAGAGATGGTGGAGGAATTTCTACCATTTTGGGTTCGACTTTCTTTGACTTTTCTTCGTCATTTGCTGAGAAGTTAGATAGATCTTCTTCTTCATCAGATTCATCAAGGCCAGCAACCTTGATACCTAAATCCTTAGCTTCAGTCCCTTTTGGTTGAGTGGTTGCTGAAGGTGACTCTTTGGACTCAACAACTGGAGTTTCACCAGTAGTAAGTGGAAGGGAGGAGACTTCCTTGTTATTCACTCCTGAAGATTGAGCAATGTCAAGATTCTTTGTGTGTCTGTCGTGAATCTGTAGACTATTCTGTAATGCTCTTTGGTAATCTTCATCCATATCTTCATCTTCTCCAAATTTTGAATCAGTGACTTTAGCTTCGAGTAATGCTAACTCGGCATCAGAAACCTTAGCTTTGCCTTTAGGCATTTCAGCACGCTTTCTGGCGTACTCTTCTTCATTCTCAGCAACTTGTTCAGTTGTTGGAGTACTTTTCTCAGCAGGAGTAGGAGTAGATTCTTGTTGCTGACTGGGAGGTTGATCAGCTTGTTGATTTTCAGTGTTGTCTTGATTTTCATGATCAGCAACTGTCAGTTTTACTCCGCCAGCATCCAGACTAGGACCTTGATTATCATCATCATCGTCCTTACTGTCCTTAGAATCTTTGGCTTCATCATCACTGGTATCTTTAAGGATATTTTCATCCTCTTCTTCTTCATCATCATCCGTCAGTATGAACAACTCCAGATGTTTGTACTTTGCAGCACTTGTAACTTCCTCTTCCTCATTGATTTTGGGGGGATCAGCCACCACGGGTACAAAGGAACCCTTGAGCATCACAACTTGTTCAGCTGGAGAGGCACTCTTAAACTTAGCTTTCATATTCTCTCTGATTGTTGCAATCAGATTTGAACACATTTGATGAGAATATGAGAGTTCTTCAGGAAGTATTGAGTGTACAAACGTCTCGAGTTTGAATAGAGAGTTTTTCTTCTTTTCATTGGATAGATGGATGTGAAGATCTGAAAAGTCCATCCTTCTGTATCTTTGCCAGTTGCTGACAGACTTAGCAACTCTGGTCAAAGTATTTCTTTTGAAGTTTGAGTATAGTTCTTCGGAACTAACTTCAAGAGCTTCCGTAATGTGAACCGCTTCATCATTCTCCTTTTGAGCCTGAATAAGAGTAAAGTTAATTTCAGGAATGTTTTGGAAAATAGTTTTAGAATCTAAAACTGTAACATGAATTACCAGCTGAATTTCAGCAAGCTCATGTTGCACACTGAGTTGTGCAGGAACTATTTCCATTGCTTCAGGAGCTGTAGCAGCATCCTTGACTTGTTCATCCTGAAATAACTCATTGTTAGATACAAGTATTAAGTTTTCAAACTTAGTAAGTTTACCAAAATTTTCATCTACCTACTGAACAGGAGTTGTGGATTCTGGTGCAGAAGTTTCAGCAATCTTCTTACTTGTATCTTGAGAAGTCTGTAAAAAAAATGATCATATTAGCTAAAGATAAAGTTTCAGATAGTGAAGTTTTGCTTATATCTGAGTTAACTACCTGCTGAAGAAGGGCATGTGGTGACTCAGTCCTTTCAGCATTGATAACATCTTCATTATCTGGGACTTGTTCTTCAGCAGACTTCTTCTCTTGCTCTTTTTGAGAAGGCTGTGCAGATTCAACAATCTCCCTTGTCTCTGAATTGACAAGTTGAGCAGAGACATCTAGACCTTTAAGTTCACTACTTGTCATGAACAGGTCTACTGACTTATTAGAGTTGTCATCAATCTCCATGTCCATTTGCTGGCTTAGGTCAGTTGATGACAGTGTATTTTACACTTTCATTCGAGTCTTTTTCACCTATTTAGCTATCCTCTAGGTTAATTTAGCTTGTATTTTAGTGCATTTTATTAGAGTAGTGTCACGTTTCCCTTTTCTTTGCATATTTCAGGTTTTAGGTGAAAAAACGTACTTTTGGATGGGCAATTATGGCGAAGAGATGAATTTTTGGTGCTACGAGATCATCTGTGGTGTATCTAGAAGTATCGGGATGAGTTTCAAGGCCTAAGGACCAAGTTTCGGGGCTTAGAATTCACTAGAAGGTCAAAATCCGAGTTCAAGAAGGAAAAAACGCGTGGCACCGACTGAAGACCCCGGGCGAACCGCCTGGCACGGGGGGCGAACCGCCCCGTGGCCTGCGTACTCCTATATATAGTTATCGCCTATTTTACGTTTTTCATACCATTTCACCATATTTTGAGAGACGAATTTTCCAGAGCTTGTTCTGGGAATTCTTAGCATTGAAGATACTTTTTCTTATTGATTTGGAAGCTTAGCATAGAGATTGGACATCGTTTATCTCTATTATTGCTTGTGAGTTTACGCGATTCACCGGAGATTGACAACCTTCGTTGGTAACTTGTATCTCACGATTTTTCTGCTTTTATTTATTCAATTCAACATGTTTTCATTAGTTCTTGCTTTGATTCTTGTTGATTGCAATTCAAATATGAGTAGCTAAATCTAAGGTTGGTGATAGTATGTGAATTCATAGCTAGAGTTCTTAATTGTGCATGATTGTAGCTTCGCGCAGACTTTACTTGTTAATTGTTTTCTTCTTTGATCTAACTAAGCCACCTATCTTCATAAGTGTTAAACCTGGAGAAACACTAGGAAAATTAATGATCATTGATTTCTTAATTACAATTCTTAAAGTACCTTCATGCATGATTATAACCCGACGCTTTGAATGATCATATTATCACTAACTTCCATCATAATTGGTAAGAAAAATCTTTGCTAAGTCGTTTACTAATTTTATAAGTATAAGTTTAAGTAGTTAAAGCTAGTTATAGTCCTTAAAGATCGACACTCGAGGTTATCTTTCTTCTACACTACGTGCTTTGGTTTTCGTTGTAGTTGTGTGTTGCCTTTGGCTAAAAACAAATTTATTTGATTGTTCGAGTCTGACAATCTCGTTCATCATCAGTCAGCACCAGTTGGACTTTGTCAATAGAAGTTATTGGTGAACTAGGTCTAATGTTCTCAGCATCATGAGATGCGTCGTCGAACAACGTCTCTTGTTGTGTTTCAGAAACCTCTGGGACTTGAACCATTGCAGTCTCAGCAACTGGTTCTTCAGCAATTGCAGCTTCAGCAATTTCTCGGACTTGACTAGTTGCTATTTCAGCAACTGTTTCTTCTGTTGCTTTGCTGGCAACATTTTCAACAAGTGCAGCTTTTCTTAAGTCTGCAACAATGTTACTTGTTGGTTCCAGAGTGTTGTCATCAAGATTATCTACTATGTAGAGATCTTCTAATCTTTCTAAAGCAGGATTTTCATTTCCACTGCCTTGTGGTCTTGCTTCAGCAGATGGATCCAAGTTAATTGGATTTGTGAAGGCTTCTGCAAACACTTCAGCAACATCTACTATAGTGACTTATGTTCCAGCAACCACTGGACTGTCATCATCTTGAATGACATGGACAACCGGAACAGACTTTCTTGCCGTTGTTTTCTTTCTTGGGAAAGTGGTCTTTGTCCTTGCCTTTTTCGGAAAATAGGATCAGCTGATGAAGCTGCAGTTTGAGTGTCATCATCAGCTTTCCTCTTTTTCTTGGATCTTTTGCTGGGTGCAGTAGTGTCAACAACCGCAACAGTATCAGCAGCAACATCTGCAGCTGTTGCATTCTCATCAACATTTGCAGTTGTTGTATTCCTAGACTGCTGGTCAGTCTCAGCAACATTTGCAGCTGTTGTATTACTAGACTGGTTATCAGTCTCAACAACATTTGCAGCTGTTGCTTTCCTTGACTTCTTGTCAGCAACCTTAGGTCCATTCAGCTTGTAGAAAGCTATTCCCACATTACATACTGATTTCTTAATCGGCAATGGGTTTCTCAGCTGAATCCTGTAATGTTCAAGGATGTAGCATATTTTCAATCCATACATCACTGGAAGGGAAGGTGAGACTGTGTTTTCTTCAACCTTGACCTTGAACTTTGTAACACAATCAACAAGTTTGTTGAAAATGTACTTATCCCAGTTAATGTTGGTTTTGCTTTCATAGATATGCATCAGCAAAGGCCATCTTCTAAGGCCTACTTGGTCAATTCCTCCAACTTGGGAGTCAAGAACTTTGATGAGTAGCAGAGCTACTAGACCAAGTGAATGGCAGATATGCTTCCTCTTTACGTGCTTATTCCAAGT
This sequence comes from Plantago ovata, assembly GCA_028274465.1. Taxonomy (NCBI): domain Eukaryota; kingdom Viridiplantae; phylum Streptophyta; class Magnoliopsida; order Lamiales; family Plantaginaceae; genus Plantago; species Plantago ovata. Next base: position 28,447,607 of record CM051456.1, on the reverse strand, counting down.
CACTAGAGCAATCTCTCCTTTCATTTCTGACATCACTGTAGGAGGCTTCTATTTCTTCATTAGTGACAGTGATGTCATCTTCAGTTCCAGTAGTTGGAATCTGAAAGATGTTAGCTAAATCAATCCATTTCAGGATGATTTGCTCTCTTTGAACTGTGGTAGAAATCACTTTTTCAGTGACTCCTTGTCAATCAGTAAGGGTTTGGATTTATGCATTGTTGTAGAATTCCATCGTGTCCAGCATGCTCACTTTCTTAGTGCGAGCAGTGATGAAGAACAATAGGCCTTGTTGATTTATGTAATTCAACGCCTCAACATTTTCTTCGTCCAGTTCTTGTTCATAGAAGTATCTGATATACTTCTGTTTGGAAAATCCTCCCCATTGCATCATCTGCTCACACTTTGCAGTGTCGAGATATGAAGGAGGCATGGGTCTCTCTGTTATACGGTTGTTGGCAAGCACGATTTTCACCGTGTTTTTCACCGGAGTAGGAGCAGTGCTTTTTCCAGCACTGTCTGCCTTTGATGACTTGGTGGTCCTAGATGATTGTCTCTTGGGAGCTATCTCTTATATAGTGGGTAAGGGTTGAGAGTGTACGAAAAAGAGACTTTTCTTTTTTACCGGAGGTACAGTAATTCAGAGCACAGGCTAGGGAATTTTTGCAGAGAAAGGAAATGTGAGTTAAAGAATTTTGTCTTTCTCTAACTCTTCATTTATATAGTATCTCTGTTATGTGAGAAGCTCAATGGTTTTGAGTTCTCAGCAAGGGTAAACACAGAGATTCATTGAGTTAGTGGAGCATTTGCATTAAATGCGTAGTGGACCACTAACACGAAACAGTCAGAGCATACTTTCTCTTCGTAATATTAACCGTTAGATCATCAACTGCTTTAAAATCAATGGCCATGATTGTATTTCATGTCATGATTTACAGCGAGTTTATCTATGCGATGATTAATGTCACAATTGATTTTACCTTGATTCATGGGATTTGATCTCTTTTACTTCAACGCTAATTGCTTGCTGAAGTATACAAGAATCTTTTCAACAATTTTAACCATTCTGACTTTAGCAGTTACTTTATCAAGTAACAAGCCTTGTATTTGCTGATGGTTCCCCCTTAATCAAATATCTCATTTTCTTTAGGGTCAAAGATATTTCTGAGTTCCCGTCTCAGCAAATTCTTTTTAAATTGAGATATCCTTAGGTAAATTCTGAGAAGCATTTTTGCTCTTTGCTGAGTTCCGGTCTCAGATTTTTCTTTTGATACTTGAATACCTGTTTTAGTATCCTCGATTGTCTGAATGCCAGTTTCAGCAATCTTTGAAGTTTTCTTATTGAGTTCCCGTCTCAGCAAGTGATCAAGTTTCCTAACAAATACCCGGTTTGAAGGAATTACTTGTTGAATGCCTGTTTCAGCAAATATTTTAGTGTACAACCATCTCTTTTTTGAGAAGTCAGTCGAAGGGACTTTTTAAGGAACAAATAGCCTTTAATCAGCCATTGGCTTGCTGAATGCCTGTTTCAGCAATCCACCAAATGTGTCCCTTTTTATTAAGGTAGTTCAATAAATTCAAGGTTATACCTTAGCATTGCGAACCTATTATCTGGTAGGGGTTTGGTAAAGATGTCAGCAAGTTGATCATCAGTACCTACTTTTACAACCTCAATGTCTCCTTTTTCCACATGATCTCTTATGAAATGATGTCTAATATCAATGTGCTTTGTCCTTGAGTGGAACTTAGGATTTTGCGTGATAGCAATAGCACTTGTATTATCACAAAAGATTGGTGTTTTCTTTGCAGAAATACCATAATCTCTTAATTGTTGCTGAATCCATAGGATTTGAGCTGTGCAACAACCAGCCACAATGTATTCAGATTCAGTGGATGAATTGGCAACGCAGGTTTGCTTCTTGTTGAACCATGATATTAATCTTGTACCTAGAAACTGACAAGTTCCAGAGGTACTTTTTCTATCAAGAGTTGATCCTCCATGATCAGCATCAGAATAACCTACCAATTCCAATCCAGAATCTTTTGGATACCATAATCCAACATTGACTGTGCCTTTACATATTTCAGTATCTTGAGTGCCTTTTTGTATTGTGATTCTCTTGGATCAGATTGGAATCTTGCACACACACAAACAACATACTGAATGTCAGGCCTACTTGCTGTTAGATACAGCAAGGAACCAATGAGTTTCCTACACTTGTGTTCATCAACACTTTTGTCTTGTTTAGTATAGCCCAATTTGGTACCAACGCTCATGGGGATCTTTTCAGGTTTTTCTTCCTCTTTGATCCTGAACTTTATGAGCATTTCCTTTGCATACTTTGCTTGATTTATGAATATTCCACTTTGAGTTGCTTGACTTGCAATTAGAGGTGTTATCTGGGCCGTCCATACAACAGCCCGGCCCGGACAGCCCGCCAAATTTAACAGCCCAGAACAGCCCATTTAAAATGAGCCCGGAACAGCCCGTGAACATTTAAAGCAGTGGGCTATATGGGCCTTACTCCTAGTGGCCCACGACAGCCCGACCCGCGAACACTTAAACCTGGGTGACAGCCCGGGACCGTCCCAACCCGTGGCCCATAACAACCCGTCACGTTTAGCCCGTGTAGCCCGCGTATTTGGTCTGATTATAAAATTATATATTATATATTTGGATTGGTAATTTTAATTGGCCCATTGTAATTCCAATACTAAGCCCATTTTCTTCATTAAACAAACCCAAGTCCAACTCACAAGTCATAAAACACACACACGCCGCAACACACACATCACACGGCAACACAAACACCACACAATTCAATCTAATCTCAATTCACCTTCTTCAATCTATTTTCTTCCCTTTTTACCTTTTCTTTTCCTTATTTTCCAACGGTCATCAAGACGTTGTAGAAGAACGTTGCTCTTGACCATTGCCGGCTTGCAGCTCTTCCCACTTCAGCTCTTCCCACTTTATAGCCCATCTAACGCATACACGTGACGGCCCGCCAAGAAGCCCATTTAAAGCATAAACGTTTTGGCCCGGCAAACAGCCCATTTAAAAGCATAATTGTGTCAGCCCGGCACAGCCCGTTAACAGCCCGGCCCGTCACATTTATAAATGTCACATGGGCTGGGTCGGGCCTCAATATCTTTTAAAAAGCCCGACCCGGTTAAAAAAGCCCATGACAGCCCGCCTCTTAAATGTAGCGGGCTAAAGCGGGCTGGCCCGGCCCGGCCCGAATAACACCTCTACTTGCAATCCTAGGACATAATTCAATTTGCCCATCATACTCATTTTAAACTTGTTTGTCATGAGTTTGGAGAAATCATCACAAAGTTACTTGTCCTTAGATCCAAATATCATGTCATCCACATAAATCTGGACTAAGAGAATTTTACCATCATGGTTCATGGTAAATAAGATTTTGTCAACTTCACCTTTCTTGAAACCATTATCCAGCAAGAACTTAGCTAAGGTATCATACCAAGCTCTTGGTGCTTGCTTTAGACCATATACAGCTTTCTGAAGCTTGTATACCATCATGGTTTCTGAGGGAAGTTCAAAGCCAGGGGGTAGTTCTAGGTAGACTTCTTCAACAAGTTCACCATTTAGGAATGCACTTTTAACATCCATTTGATAAACAATGAAGTCATTATGAGCAGCAAAGGCTAAGAAAAGTCTAATAGCATCCAATCTTGCAACTGGTGCATAAGACTCATCATAGTCCAATTCTTCAGTCTGGCAGTAACCTTGAGCAACTAAGCTTGCTTTGTTCCTTGTTACTTCTCCAGACTCACTCAACTTGTTTCTGAACACCCAATTTGGACCAATTGCTTTCTTTCCTTCAGCAAGGGGTACAAGTTTCTAGACTTTGTTCCTTTCAAATTGATCCAGTTCTTTTTGCATTGCCTAGATCCATTCAGAATGCTTTAAATCTTCTTCTATGGTCTTGGGTTCAATTTCTGAAACAAAGCAAGAGAACAAACCTTCTACTTCAATGACGTTTGCTTTTTCAGCAAGTTCTTGATTAGTAGATACTTTGGATCTAGTCACTTGGCGTTTGTCAATATCACCAATCATATCCGTAGAGGGATGATCTCTAATCCACTTATTAACAGGTTTTCTGCTCTTTGGACCTGGATAAGTTTGTGTTTCATCATGTTACTCTTCAGCATGTACTTGTTCAGTACTACTGGTATCTTGTTGTGTCTCTGCTGAAATTGGTTCATCAGCAACTGCTTGTTCAACATTGCTGGATTGAGGTAACTCGTCAGCAGACACAGGAAGTTGCGTAGTTTCAGCAACAGCTGGAGCAACCGCGTCTTTAGCCGGAAATTCTTTATCATGAACTATATTTATCTTGTCATGACTTGGGGGAGGAGTGTCATTGTTAGAATCATCATTTAGTTCAATTGATTTGATATTTCTAGCATCAGATTCAGTTCTTTGCTCGTGTATGAGTGATTTCTTCATAAATTCTGATATTTCTTCTTCAGCAGGGACTCCTTGTAATTTTTCATAAAATACAACATGCACTGATTCTTTGATCTTTTGTGCCTTTTTATTGTATACTCTATAAGTTTTGCTATGCAAGGAGTAACCAAGAAATATCGCTTCGTCTGCCTTTGGTTGAAATGTACTTAAGTATTCTCTACCATTGTTAAGAACAAAGCATTTCCAACCAAATACTCTTAGATGGGTGATGTTAGGAGGTCTTCCAACAAATAACTCATAGGGAGTTTTGTTATATTCCTTAGTTATCAAGCATCTATTTTGAGTATAGAAGGTGGTATTAATCGCTTCAACCCAATAAATTTCACTTACTTTAGTGTCAGCAAGCATTGTTCTAGTTGTTTCCTTAAGGGTACGATTTTTCCTTTCAGCAACACCATTTTGTTGACGTGTCCTTACTGAGGATAACTGATGTTGTATGACTTTTGTAGTGCAATACTCAGTTATGTACTGATTTACAAACTCAGTACCATGGTCTGTTCTTATGACTTTTACCTTGTCATTTTTCATGACTTCGAGCTTGTTCAGCAAGTTAGGTATTTCAGTCCTTGTTTCAGACTTGTGTTTGATAAATACTACCCAAGTGAATCTTGAATAGTCATCTACCACCACCAGACCATAGCTTGTTGAAGAAGATTCAAACAAGTCCATGTGCAAGAGTTGCAAAGGTTTTGTAGTTGACGGTACTGCCTTGTTCTTGAAAGAAGTTTTGGTTTGCTTTCCTTGCTGACATGCATTGCAAACACCATCCTTCTTAAAATTAACCTTAGATAATCCAATTACAAGCGCCTTTTTAGACAGCTTATTCAGCGTCTTGAAGTTTAGGTGACTTGTTCGTTTATGCCATAACCATGCTTTTTCAGCAAGGCAATCATGATCTGAGACAAGACATTTTTCAACGATTACTGAAGACCAATCTACGGTATAGAGACCTCCTGATCTTCTAGCAACCATAATAACCTTCTTTGTCTCAAAGTCAATAAGTTTACATTCATCACTTTTGATTTTGATGAAGTAACCTCTGTCAGCGACTGGACTCATGCTGAATAGGTTAAACTTAAGATTTTTGACATAAAGAACTCCCGAAATGGTAATGCATCCTAACTTCACATCACCATAACCTTTGGTAGAACCAAAGCCTCCACCAGCAAACCTTATTGTTGGACCTTTAGACCACCGTCTATAGATTATAAGGTTTTTCTTGTTGCCCGTCATGTGCTTTCCACAACCACTGTCAAAGTATCAAATTGTATTGTTTGTCTCCGTGGCTGAAGTCTGCACAATCAAGAGCAAACAAGTTAATTATCCAATATTGGATGTCCATTAACATGTTCAATAAAATGTCCAGTGGAAACCCAAGTCTTGAGTTTTCCAATCTTGACTTGTTTTCTACTTGTTGAGAAACTGAAGGGCTTAGAACCGAAAGACTTTTGATCATTGCTAATCCAGTCCACTTTCTGATGTGGTGTCTTGCTTGGTTGACCCTTTTGCTGAACATACTTTTCAGTAAGTTCTTTTTGATGAACGCGGGTTTGTCGGGTCCCGGTTCACTCAAATAAATTTATTATTTAGCCAAAGGCAATCCACAACTACAACGAAAACCGTAGTGTAGCGGTAGAATGACTCGAGTGTCGTTCTCTCAGGACTATAACTAGTTTTATCTATTTAACTAGAGAATATAAAAACAGCAAACGGTAGCAAGGTGTTTTTCTAACAGATAATGGAGATTGGTGATAGTATGATCCTTCAAAGCATAACGGGTCGATAATCATGCATAAATTCCTCGGTCTTGCATGGAGATCTTTGATCAATCTAATGTCCTGTTGTAAATATTAAGCACTACGAAGATAATTATCCTGACAAGTCAATCACTATTGTCCTATTGTGTTCCGTAATTATTCAACACTACGAAGATAGACATGCGTACAGGTCGACGAGGGTCCAATTGTGCATAATAATTAATACAACATACGACAATTTAGGCTGAGCCTGATCAACGAAATAAAGCAATAACACGGAGTATAATGCGCGATATAGCCATTAGCATGATTATCTTCCCTTCGCTAAGAATTCACATACTACCACCAACGATAAGTTTAGCTACTCATAATAGGCATGCAATCAACAGAAATCATAGAAGAAAACATGTTGAAAGATATAATAAAATAAGTAGAATAAACTGTAAGATACAATGTTACCGAAGGTTGTCAATCTCCGAAGACTTAAGATCCTACGAGCTCCAAACTGCTATGAAAAAGTCTCTCCTAAGCTACGGACCCCCAGAACAGGCTCTGGGAAGTCCCTACCTAAAACTACAGAGAAAGGTGAGAGAGGAGGCTTGGAAAAGTATGATTTTCGGAGAAAACTGAGCAACTATATATAGGCCTCGAATAAGTGTGGGGCGGTTCGCCCCACACACCAGGCGGTTCGCCCCGGAGACTTTTTCGCGGAATTCCGCATTTTCGACGCGTTTTTGGATTTCTTCCCCTTTTCGGACTCGGTTTCTGACTTCTAGTGGCCTTCTAACCTCCAGATTCGACCCCTAGAATCCAAATCCTATCCGAAAACCTTCAGATACTCCAAATAGGCTTCTGGAACACCAATTCCTTGTCAACTTCAATATAATTGCCCGGAAATCCTCGATTTTCAACCAAAACCTGTAAAATAAAATCTAAAGGGAAACGTGACACTATTCTAATAAAATGTACTAAAATATAGCTAAATTAACATAGAGGATAGCTAAAATAGGTGAAAAAGACTCAAATGAAAGTGTAAAATACACATTCATCAAACTCCCAAAACCGAACCTTTGCTTGTCCTCAAGCAACTAAGCTAGACTCTAATACAAAAAACAATGCAAGACACAAAATGGAGTCTCATGCCAAATAAAATGAACTAATCTACTGAATCTATCAAGTAACATATGAACAAAAACCATATAAATCAAAGCATGAATATAGGTTGAAGAATACCTCAATTGACTTATACACATCCACATAAGCACTTATGTCAAGACAAGATAGTCTCTCGTAACATTCTCTACCTGGACCTAGTCAGTGACGACGTAATGAAGCATGCTAAGATACGAATGGTTGTCCCGTGCCTATGAAACTGAGGACTTACTGTTGTTCCACCATGTTAAGACTTTTCCTCAAAAGAGGTCGAACCAGTACTGACTCTCATCAAACGAAGGAGAGTTCCCTATAAAAGATAACACTCCCCTATTCTACCCATCTCTCAAGTAAAGTGTTTAACTATTCACCACTTCCTGGATGGCAGCATGAGGGTGGTCTAGAACAGATGACACTCAAGACAAAAAAGATAAAAAAGAGAAAATTACAACATGATTACGAACATTACAAGAATTGGAAAATGAGACACAACAATTTGCTAACTGCTATTTGGATTTCTTTTTTGGACCCTTCTTTGCTTTTTTGGGGTCTTTTCTTTTTTTCTTTTTCTTTTTTCTTTTTCGGAATTTTTATTTCTTCTCTTTTTGTCGATTTTTTTTCTAGCCATCAGTAGCATAACAAAAGGAGAGATAATGACTCACACGACTTCCCCAAACCTATTCGAAAGAATAGGTTGGAGTACAAAATTTACGGAAAAGAAAAACAAACTCACGATACGGAAATGAAAAACGAAAACAAGTCTATGATGGTGTAACCCCCTCCCCAAACCTATTCGGAAGAATAGGTTATAAACAAAGGATCACACAACCCCACACTACCTCCTTCCTAGGCATTTAGCAATCTCAAAGCATGGTGAAGACGTGTTGCCTCTTAGGTACATAATTACTCGGGAAAACAACCATAAGATCCTAACATGCATCATCCTATTATAAAGGCCTTCGTGAACCGAAGTAGAGAAAACACCACTAAGTGATGTCGAGACTACCAAGCTTAACTAAGTGCAATACATAAATGTGACAAGCCAAGCGAGAAAAACCTCAAACAAATTCATAGAGATGAAGCATACGATTAATGGCATAGTTAGTCTACCCAATAAAAAAGTTCAAAAAATTCGGCAATAAACTCCATATAAAACATGCAAAACTATCCTAGGAAAGAAGTAAACGTGCAAATGCAAAAAATTTCACGAGTTATCATAAGCAAGATAAGTATAGAGATAACCAGCGATAACCTCCTCCCCAAACCTGAACGTCGTCGCTCGTCCCGAACGTCGAAAGTGGATCCAAGGTGAGAGCTAATGCTTGTATAGGTGACCTATAAAACTCAATAAAACTCGTGAGATAAAATATAAAGCGGTAAAGAAAGCGATAAAATTTCCGGGTTGCCTCCCGGATAGCGCCATTGTTTAAAGTCTTTGACTCGACTCCTGTCTGTGCCTATCTCTTCTTTCTACGGTTACTAGTCTTCCCCTTCATTGATCTCCTCTCCATGCCACGAACCTGTGAATAAGAAAGAATATAGGCTGCAAGACCACAGTAGTGAGTAGTGAAAGAAATATCAGGCGGATCAGGTGGATCAGATATGGCTTTCAACACGTGTTGCTTGCCATCCACTTCAATAGTGCAAGTCCTTTGGTAGATGTCCATCACGGAGCGTAGTTTAGTTAAGAACGTTCGCCCTAAGAGTATGACATCGCCCGTTCCAGGTGCAGACGCCGGCATAACTACAAAATTGGTGTATACAGAAGCTTCACCAATCTTGACCAACACATTTTTCACAACGCCTTCGGGTCCCATAAGGGATCCATCCGCCAGTTGCACAATAGCCCTATGCTCAGATAGTTTTCCAAGGCTACTCTTTTCAAACACATTCAAAGGGAGTATGTTCGAGTAGGATCCCGTGTCTAGTGTGGCACGGACATCTTCAAGCTCACCAATCCCTACCTTAACATCGAAACTTTTAGGGAGTGGTTCGGGATCCTCTTGCTCTTCCTCACTCTCGTCAGCACTAAGGTCCTTCTCTTCTTCCTTAGCCTGTAGAAGTTCCTCCTTCTTGCAACACTCGCACTTAGCAACCTTCTTGATGGTGATTTCGTCAGGTAGATCACCAGCTAATGTAATGGCATTCGACTTCTCAGTGTTGCTAGGCAGCTTGCCTTGCTCCCTACTTGCTCCTCGGTCGATCAACTCTTGCATCTTTTGATGGGCAAGCCTAGTGCTCTCTTCCAACCTATCAAGCCTTGCCCTAGTCTTCTCAGAATCTTCTTCATAACGTTTGAGAAAACTTTGGGTGTGATCAACCATCTTTTGCAAGTTCTCCATCAGTTGAGCCGTCTTCGACTTCGGTGGCTCTTTCGGAGCGGGGTTTTCGCAGTGATCATTACCATAGTTTAGCCTACTAAGGTCTTGGTTAGGGCCATAAGTTTGGTTAGCCGGTGCATATCCTTGATTGTTTCGGAATCCTCTTCTCCAAAATCCACCTCGAGGGTTCCTACCGTCTTGTCCGTAGCTAACTTCTTGAGTACCAAACTCTGTAGCAAAGGCTTCTTCTTCGCCTCCTCGAGCCCAGTTGCCATCATCACACGCAAGCTCCGATCTACACATATGAGCCCCATGCCCATAATTCTTGCATATTCGGCATACTTCGTTCGAAACAGTTGTTCCGGTGGCGCTCTTGAGGACTTGCTTCAATTCGTTGGTAAAGCACTCGAATTGATCCCCATTCCCCCTATAAATAGGGGCTTCTTGAGTCGGTGGAGCTTCAGGTCCACGTCTCCTAACCATTGCTCTTGGGTCCTTGAACTGCGAACCCTTAGCAAGCCTTTCGAAAACTGCCCAGACGGCTTCCGCGGTTTCCTCCCAAATATTGCCTCGGCATTGGAAATCCACCACTTGTTGGTTCTCGAAGGTTAGTCCATTGTAGAAGTGTTGGACTAGGTCAGAAAGTTCAAAACCATGGTGAGGGCACTTGTTCGTGAGATCTTGGAACCTCTCAAACGCGGTGTAGATGGTCTCATCATAGTCCTGCTTGAATCCAGTGATTCGCGCCTTTAGCGCGGTAGTCAAGGTGTGAGGGATGTATTTTTCCATGAAAGCTGAAAAAACCTTCTCCCAAGTGTCCAGCGAGCCTGCTGGTAGAGAACTCAACCATGACTTGGCTCTGTCGCCAAGTCCCATAGCAAAAACCTTCATCCTCAGCTCATCCGTTGTTATTTCAGCTCCGGGTCGTGGGAGTTGGTTGACGAAATCATCGATATCGTGCAAGTACCCTATCACATCTTCCCTTGATAAGCCATAGAACCTCGGAAGTTGTTGGAATGCGTGGTTATTGATTTCCAGATCTCGGGTTGCAGACGAAAGAACAATCGCCGATCCTCTCATACGATCCTTGGTGGGTGGAACCCATGCTTTCAGTGGTCTAGCTTCTGCCATTCCGTCGATTTCCTTGAAAAGACTGTGTATAGATTCAGAGAAATCGGTATCCTCTATTTCCTCTAGTGCACGCCTTTGAAGTAGTCGCCTTCTTTGGTGGTAGACTCTGTCGATCTCAGCAATTGAATCAGCAAGCGGTGTTCCTACAGATCGTGTATGCGGCATACACTATCTGTAACAGACTAGGAAAGTAGTATCAGAGAGAGATTAAAAAGGAAAACTAAAACTAATAGAATTAGGAATCGAAAGCTGAAAATATAAACAAATTAAACAGAAAAAAGGAGTATAGTCACCGACAACGGCGCCAATTTGATGAACGCGGGTTTGTCGGGTCCCGGTTCACTCAAATAAATTTGTTATTTAGCCAAAGGCAATCCACAACTACAACGAAAACCGTAGTGTAGCGGTAGAATGACTCGAGTGAAGTTCTCTCAGGACTATAACTAGCTTTATCTATTTAAGTAGAGAATATAAAAACAGCAAACGGTAGCAAGGAGTTCTTCTAACAGATAATGGAGATTGGTGATAGTATGATCCTTCAAAGCATAACGGGTCGATAATCATGTATAAATTCCTCTGTCTTGCATGGAGATCTTTGATCAATCTAATGTCCTGTTGTAAATATTAAGCACTACGAAGATAATTATCCTGACAAGTCAATCACTATTGTCCTATTGTGTTCCGTAATTATTCAACACTACGAAGATAGACATGCGTACAGGTCGACGAGGGTCCAATTGTGCATAATAATTAATACAACATACGAGAATTTAGGCTGAGCCTGATCAACGAAATAAAGCAATAACACGGAGTATAATGCGCGATATAGCCATTAGCATGATTATCTTCCCTTCGCTAAGAATTCACATACTACCACCAACGATAAGTTTAGCTACTCATAATAGGCATGCAATCAACAGAAATCATAGAAGAAAACATGTTGAAAGATATAATAAAATAAGTAGAATAAACTGTAAGATACAATGTTACCGAAGGTTGTCAATCTCCGAAGAATTGCGATCCTACGAGCTCCAAACTGCTATGAAAAAGTCTCTCCTAAGCTACGGACCCCCAGAACAGGCTCTGGGAAGTCCCTACCTAAAACTACAGAGAAAGGTGAGAGAGGAGGCTTGGAAAAGTATGATTTTCGGAGAAAACTGAGCAACTATATATAGGACTCGAATAAGTGTGGGGCGGTTCGCCCCGGAGACTTTTTCGCGGAATTCCGCGTTTTCGACGCGTTTTTGGATTTCTTCCCCTTTTCGGACTCGGTTTCTGACTTCTAGTGGCCTTCTAACCTCCAGATTCGACCCCTAGACTCCAAATCCTATCCGGAAACCTTCAGATACTCCAAATAGGCTTCTGGAACACCAATTCCTTGTCAACTTCAATATAATTGCCCGGAAATCCTCGATTTTCAACCAAAACCTGTAAAATAAAATCTAAAGGGAAACGTGACACTATTTAATAAAATGTACTAAAATATAGCTAAATTAACATTGAGGATAGATAAAATAGGTGAAAAGGACTCAAATGAAAGTGTAAAATACACATTCATCAAACTCCCAAAACCGAACATTTGCTTGTCCTCAAGCAACTAAGCTAGACTCTAATACAAAAAACAATGCAAGACACAAAATGGAGTCTCATGCCAAATAAAATGAACTAATCTACTGAATCTATCAAGTAACATATGAACAAAAACCATATAAATCAAAGCATGAATATAGGTTGAAGAATACCTCAATTGACTTATACACATCCACATAAGCACTTATGTCAAGACAAGATAGTCTCTCGTAACATTCTCTACCTGGACCTAGTCAGTGACGACGTAATGAAGCATGCTAAGATACGAATGGTTGTCCCGTGCCTATGAAACTGAGGACTTACTGCTGTTCCACCATGTTAAGACTTTTCCTCAAAAGAGGTCGAACCAGTACTGGCTCTCATCAAACGAAGGAGGGTTCCCTATAAAAGATAACACTCCCCTATTCTACCCATCTCTCAAGTAAAGTCTTTAGCTATTCACCACTTCCTGAATGGCAGGACGAGGGTGGTCTAGAACAGATGACACTCAAGACAAAAAGATAAAAAAGAGAAAATTACAACATGATTACGAACATTACAAGAATTGGAAAATGAGACACAACAATTTGCTAACTGCTATTTGGCTTTAGTTTTTGGACCCTTCTTTGCTTTTTTGGGGTCTTTTCTTTTTTTCTTTTTCTTTTTTTCTTTTTCCGGAATTTTTCTTTCTTCTCTTTTTTCGATTTTTTTTCTAGCCATCAGTAGCATAACAAAAGGAGAGATAATGACTCACACGACTTCCTCAAACCTATTCGAAAGAATAGGTTGGAGTACAAAATTTACGGAAAAGAAAAACAAACTCACGATACGGAAATGAAAAACGAAAACAAGTCTATGATGGTGTAACCCCCTCCCCAAACCTATTCGGAAGAATAGGTTATAAACAAAGGATCACACAACCTCACACTACCTCCTTCCTCGGCATTTAGCAATCTCAAAGCATGGTGAAGACTTGTTGCCTCTTAGGTACATAATTACTTGGGAAAACAACCATAAGATCCTAACATGCATCATCCTATTATAAAGGCCTTCGTGAACCGAAGTAGAGAAAACACCACTAAGTGATGTCGAGACTACCAAGCTTAACTAAGTGCAATACATAAATGTGACAAGCCAAGCGAGAAAAACCTCAAACAAATTCATAGAGATGAAGCATACGATTAATGGCATAGTTAGTTGATCTACCCAATAAAAAAGTTCAAAAAATTCGGCAATAAACTCCATATAAAACATGCAAAACTATCCTAGGAAAGCAGTAAACGTGCAAATGCAAAAAATTTCACGAGTTATCATAAGCAAGATAAGTATAGAGATAACCATCGATAACCTCCTCCCCAAACCTGAACGTCGTCGCTCGTCCCGAACGTCGAAAGTGGATCCAAGGTGAGAGCTAATGCTTGTATAGGTGACCTGTAAAACTCAATCAAACTCGTGAGATAAAATATAAAGCGGTAAAGAAAGCGATAAAATTTCCAGGTTGCCTCTCGGATAGCGCCATTGTTTAAAGTCTTTGACTCGACTCCTGTCTGTGCCTATCTCTTCTTTCTGCGGGTACTAGGCTTCCCTTTCATTGATCTCCTCTCCATGCCACGAACCTGTGAATAAGAAAGAATATAGGCTGCAAGACCACAGTAGTGAGTAGTGAAAGAAATATCAGGCGGATCAGGTGGATCAGATATGGCTTTCAACACGTGTTGCTTGCCATCCACTTCAATAGTGCAAGTCCTTTGGTAGATGTCCATCACGGAGCGTAGTTTAGTTAAGAACGTTCGCCCTAAGAGTATGACATCCCCCGTTCCAGGTGCAGACGCCGGCATAACTACAAAATTGGTGTATACAGAAGCTTCACTAATCTTGACCAACACATTTTTCACAACGCCTTCGGGTCTCATAAGGGATCCATCCGCCAGTTGCACAATAGCCCTATGCTCAGATAGTTTTCCAAGGCTACTCTTTTCAAACACATTCAAAGGGAGTATGTTCGAGTAGGATCCCGTGTCTAATGTGGCACGGACATCTTCAAGCTCACCAATCCCTACCTTAACATCGAAACTTTTAGGGAGTGGTTCGGGATCCTCTTGCTCTTCCTCACTCTCGTCAGCACTAAGGTCCTTCTCTTCTTCCTTAGCCTGTAGAAGTTCCTCCTTCTTGCAACACTCGCACTTAGCAACCTTCTTGATGGTGATTTCGTCAGGTAGATCACCAGCTAATGTAATGGCATTCGACTTCTCAGTGTTGCTAGGCAGCTTGCCTTGCTCCCTACTTGCTCCTCGGTCGATCAACTCTTGCATCTTTTGATGGGCAAGCCTAGTGCTCTCTTCCAACCTATCAAGCCTTGCCCTAGTCTTCTCCGAATCTTCTTCATAACGTTTGAGAAAACTTTGGGTGTGATCAACCATCTTTTGCAAGTTCTCCATCAGTTGAGCCGTATTCTAATAAAATGTACTAAAATATAGCTAAATTAACATAGAGGATAGCTAAAATAGGTGAAAAAGACTCAAATGAAAGTGTAAAATACACATTCATCACTTTTCTAGAAAGGTTCCTTCTAGTCCTAGCATTTTGAGTTTTGTCAGAACTCTTAGGCTTGGTTTTGTTCATATCTTTGAAGTATCATTGCTGACTTTACTTATACTCATGAAAAAGTTGACTTTGCTTGGTTTTGAATTCAAGTCCACTTTTCGGAGAATGCTGAGTTTTTGTCTCAGCAACCTTACTCGATTGAGGTTTGTCAGCAAAGGTCTTCTGATTACTTTTAGTAATCTTGTCTTTAGTCTTAAAGAGATTGCTTTTCAGCAACTTGTTTGGCAGAATGCTTTACAGCATCCTTTTTCTGAACAGTTTGCTTTTTAGTAACCTGTTTTCCTTTTAAAGTCTTGTTACTTTGAGTAGCAACAGCGGGCTTTAAGGTCGTAGGTACTTGATTGCTTATTTCAGCAACCTTAGATTGACCAAATTGACAGAGTTCTGGTTGACCACTATCAGTTGCGCGAACAAAGGTGATTGGTGATCTGTATTTACTCAAGAGTATTACATCATCACCTTCATACGTTGCACCTAAACCTTCTTTCTGAGATGGATCTCTCAGATAAGAGTTTAGTTCAGTCAGTGTGTTACTAGCATCAGCATAAGATTTGAAATTGACTTTCATCTTTTTCATTTCTTGTATTTCAGCAAGTAACTTTATAATTGAGGACTGATACTCTTCCAATTCTATTTCCATTTGAGCATTCTTCTTTGTAGCTTCACAATTAACTTCTTGAGATGCAATATTTCAGCATCCTTCTTTTCTGACTCAACGCTCAGCAAGACGTACTTTTCAGTAGTTTGCTTAGTCAGAAGTTCAGCACTCAGGAGTTTTCTCAAATCTTTCGATTTCTCCTTGAATTCTATCAAGGTCAATGTCATCTTCACTTTATGAATCAGAGTCAGAGGTAGGACAATTTACCTGACCGGCCGTGAGGCAGAATTCGTAGTTTGACACATCTGGATAAGCTTCCATAGCTATTCCACAAACTTCCTTACCAATCTCTACATCAAGAGTGGCTTCTTCTTCTTCAGTGTCTGAACTCTCTACCTCACTGTCCTCAGAGCTTGATTCAATGCAAAGAGCATCGATTTTTGCTTGAAGCTTTTTCTTTTCTTCAGCAATCAAAGCCCTTTTGAACTACTTCTTCTTTTCAGCAGATTTCCCTTTCACTAAAGGACAATTTGCTTTGAAGTGTCCAGGCTTTTTGCAATAAAAGCAAAGATCATTGCCAACTGCTGGTTCTTTGGAGGAATTCGCTTGCTGAGCTTGCTTGTTCAGCGAGCTAGCTTCATTCTTGTATTTATGGTAGTTGTTACCAAGATGCTTTTTTAGCTTCTCTTTTGCTTTTCGCCTTTCAAGTTCCTTACTGATGAATTTCTTCATGTTTCTAACAACAAGAGCGTTTTCATCAGTAGGCTCTTTATCATTCTTCTTTTCAGAAGATGACGGCTTTGCAGCAAGAGCAATGTTTTGCGATTTTTCAGCAAACACATTTTCTCTTTGCTTTGTCTCATAGTTGACAGTAGCAAAATGAGAGAACAACTCAGTTGGAGTGATATTTGGCATTCCTTGATTATAGTAGAAATTCTGAGTATGGATCCATTCTTGCTTTAGACTTCTAATAATGGTTTTCACCTTTTCAGAATCTGAATAGAAGTTTCCAACTCCTAAGGCAGCCATCTCACTCACTAGAGTTGTGAATCTGAAATCCAAGTCTTTCGGTGACTCATTTGTACCTTGTTTAAAGTTTTGGAACTTCAACTTTAGCACTTCGAGTTTGTTTTCCTTGGTTTTGTCAGATCCAGCACAAAGATCTTGAACCATTTTCCAAGCCTCCTTAGCAGTTTTGGCACCCCCACAGTTTGCACTGTATAGTATCTGGAGTAGATCGAATAATGATGTTTCTTGCTTGGCCATCAAGACGGAATCTTTTGGCTTCGTCGGAAGTCCATTCCACTCATGGTTTTGGAACGGCGGTATCAACTGGTTCTCCTAAGATAGTTTCCTTACCAGCAGTATCTGTGGTTTTTGTGAGGAAAGCTTCTCTCAAGTTTAGTGATCTTGATAGGTCCATCATTTATGACAGTAACCATCTCATCACTAATGGCCTGAAGGTGTAGCATCATGTTGTTTCGCCATTTTTCATAGTTTTCCAGCTTCAGCAAGGGAGCGTCTCCTAGCGACATCCTGTCAGCAAAAGACTACCAAACTGATCAAGTGAAAGTGATTTACGGAAAGCACCTAAGGGGATCTAGGTTCAGTGCTGAAGGTTAAAGAACCTCCAGCTCTGATACCACTTGTTGGTCCCTTTAAACAACAAGAAAAGACTGGGGGGGTGAATAGTCTTTTCAAACTTTTCGTCGTTTAAAACTTTCTCAGCAAGTGCTTATTATTTTTCAGTAATAAGTTTGCTGGTACTTAACTTTCTCAGCAAGTACTTGTTACTTTTCAGTAACGAGTTTGCTGGTACTTTAAAAACAGAGTGCGGAAGTCTTTTTACAATAAGTGCTTTTCAGAGAGTGCTAGTTTTAGCAAGTGAGTAGAGTGTCAATGTACAAGAAATGTAGCTTGTTGAAAACTAAATGCGGTAAAATAAATCATACAAACACTTTTATAGTGGTATCTGAGAGTGGCGTAATCTCTCAACTAATCCACTTTGTCCTTTCTAGGACTGAATCCACTATGATAAGATGTGAGGTTCCTTACAAATCCTATCAGTAATGATTCTTCAGAAACCAAAGCACACTTGCTTCGCTTCCAACCTAACTAGAGAACTGTAACCTTGTTCTCCACCAAACTTGGGACTTATAATCAGCAACACTTTGCTTGATTAATTCCCCCTGAATTTCACGCCTGAAAAAGGTGTTTATCAGTTAGAGAGGTTTGGGATGAGATCGCTTGAATATAACTTTTTCAGCTATAACAAGTTATCTAAAGAAACACAACTTGTAATACTTTTCAGTAAGCAAGTTAAGTTGTTTCTGGTGTCAAGACTTGTTCTTGTTCGAAAGAAAGAACACTTAACTAATTTCTTAGCTGTGAATGTTCTACTTCTTCACAAGTAGCTTTTGTTTCAAGCTTAAGTTTTCGAACGGATCAATAGGCAGTAAAGAGTATAGAAGGTTTTGAGTGTTTAAAGCACAAGTGAGAATTTGATCACGTTGTTGACTCACCTCTACTCTTTGCCAGATGACATCTATTTATAGTGTCTCAAGGGAGCCGTTTTTAATTTCAAATTCTAAGGCTTTGCACCTTAAGATGTCACTATCTTGCTTTTGTACTTTCAGCAACGTCCTTCGTTTGTCTTCTTATCTTCATGTTCTTCGCGTGCCTACTTTGCATTTAATGTTCATTTGAATCAAATTAAAATGTGAACGTTAGAGCCAAAATGCAAGTACTCTTCAGCAAGGAGGTCACATATTTTAGTCAGCAAGTGTTCAGTCTCAGTTTCACCAAGCACAACCTACTCTGTCATATAGATTTTCACTTATGCGAGCTGTTGCTGAAAATCTCACTTTCTGATCAACATGTGCCTTTGTAGATACCTTTCTCAGAATTCTTCTAAGTCTACAATCTTCGAATCTTCAAGTTTCTAAGCGGTTCTACCGTTCTAGTGCTTCAATAGTTCATTTGTAAAAACAAAGTACATTATCAGCAAACGAAATATCCTAACTAGTATCTAAACTAAGTCTTTCAGCAAACGTTCCTCTTTTACAATGTCCTTAAAATTCTAAATTCCTATGGACCTTAAGAGTACTAGTTACTGGACTTTCCTTAATTTAGCATGATTAATTGCTCATCAAAATTATAAGTTTCCTAACATAAACAATCAAACTTGCTTACTGAAAAGTATTACACGTTGTGTTTCTTTAGATAACTTGTTATAGCTGAAAAAGTTATATTCAAGTGATCTCATCCCAAACCTCTCTAACTGATAAACACCCTTTTTAGGCGTGAAATTCAGGGGGGAATTAATCAAGCATAGTGTTGTTGATTATAAGTCCCAAGTTTGGTGGAGAACAAGGTTATAGTTCTCTAGTTAGGTTGGAAACGAAGCAAGTGTGCTTTGGTTTCTGAAGAATCTTTAGTGATAGGATTTGTAAGGAACCTCACATCTTATCATAGTGGATTCAGTCCTAGAAAGGACAAAGTGGATTTGTTGAGAGATTACGCCACTCTCAGATACCACTATAAAAGTGTTTGTGTGATTTACTTTACCGCACTTAGTTTTCAGCAAGCTACATTTCTTGTACACTGACACTCTGCTCACTTGCTGAAACTAGCACTTTCTGAAAAGCACTTATTGTAAAATACTTCCGCACTCTGTTTTTTAAGTATCAGCAAACTCATTACTGAAAAGTAATAAGTACTTGGTGAGAAAGTTCAAGTACCAGCAAACTCATTACTGAAAAGTAATAAGCACTGCTGAGAAAGTTTTAAACGACGAAAAGTTTGAAAAGACTATTCACCCCCCCCCCCTAGTCTTTTCTTGTTGTTTAAAGGGACCAACACATGAGCTGTATTATTATTATTTTTTTTTATTTTTTTTTGTGTTTTGTATATTTTTTAGTGATAATATTTCTTTGGTAGTTGTAGATTTAATTATACGAAAATCATACGAATTAATATAGAAATATTCGAATATACAAATCAATTAAAACATGGTAAAAGTGTGCGTAACTAAATACTAAACAAAGAAACAAAAAAGTGTAGGTACCTACGAAATATAGAAACTACAGCGTAAGAAAATAAACATAAATCATAGCATGAAAACTAGCTAAGGGTGCGGGTTCACCACGGCACCGCCATAGTGATGGGGAATTGTTGGTACCGCCGACTCGTTCCAATACGCATCCCACAAATTGTAATGGTCGGGGACGATGTAGTTAGCCCAAGCATGGGACGCGTGATGCACACGCAAAAATTTGGCACGGTGAACCCTTTTCTTGTAGATTTCGCACGCCTCATGGTTGAAGACCCTCCACAAAACATCTGAATACACACTGGAGACCCAGTAGTGCGTCTGCAAGAGTTCGGTTACTTAAGATAAGCCAAACAAAGTAAAATAGTAATATATGATCTTAGATAAGTCTTAATATTACAACCAAACCAATAACACAAGCTAGTGGGCGCCGCCTACCCATATTGAATGCGGACGTACTGTCAAGAAAAATGTAGTGGACGCCGCCTACCCATTTTGAATGCGGTCGTAATGTTAAGAAAAGTAAAGTACCTTGAGCTCCTCCAAATAGTCCGCTTCACAGTCAAGGGAAGCGTACTCCACTTCTGGCCGCCATTCGGATGTCCAGGAACCGGCAACGGATGGCGCTGTAGTATCGTGGCTAGCCTTTCTCTAGTAGACGCCGGAACGAACCTGTCATATACAGTTTCAAAAGTTAGCCATTAAATACAACTATATATAAGCACATACGAGAACTATACCAATAAAAAAGAACTTACTTCATGCCATAATTATGCAACACCTCCAGGCCATTTAATGTTTGGCCTGGAAACCACAAGGGGAGTCCCATGTTGTCCTGGGGTGGTTGTGCTCCACCGTTGTTCATTATGTCTGTATGTAGAAAATGTAAGTTGAAAACAATGATAATTAGTCGGACTGTTTACTCTATAGAATGATTGACCATACTACAAGCATTCACACCGTAAGGCCATACATAATCAGACGATGAGAATCATTGGAATAGACAGGTACAGTGGCAGAGACATATATAACATATGTTGCTTTCACGGTACCCCGCCTACTACAATCATTCACAACACAAGGTCAAGTTGTTATTACTTTTATATTGTCAAGTTGTTAAAAAATATAATTAAATTGAAGAAAGTCTCTATCAATATATAAGTCTTATTGTGTGTTCAGTACGTACAATCAGTTTGATTAAATGTCGGTTTGGCTTATCAATGGGTGAAAACCAATAAAACGCGTACTGATCGATAGTAAACGTGTACTATTAGTTATCACCCAATGAAAGCCTAAACCAACACATTGAAACTAAAATACATATAGCATCCTCACACTTATTCACCTTTACTCAAAATTAAGCAATATAACTCTTATTGTGTGTTCAGTCAAATACAACCAGTTCGATTAAATATTGGAGAGACTTTTCTATAGGAACTAACCAATGAAACGCTTACTGATCTGGATAGCAAACATATACTATTAGTCAGTACCCAAGAAACGTATTACCAATGCGTCGAAACCAATTATAATTATAGCATTATCACACTTTACTAACCAAAAGCGTAAATTAACTTTTAATTAACAAAATTTAACAAAAAATAAACTAAAATTAACAGAAATTAACTAAAAATAAAATAAAATTAACAGAGTTGAGCTTCATTAATAAGCAAATAAGTAGGATTGAAAAAAAAATCCCCAAAAGTTAGGATTTAGGTTTCATACCTTGAATTAGTTTAAGTGGACTGGAATCACGAGATGGTGGCCAAGTAACGAAATAGAAAGTCTAGCTTTTCCAATAGAGTCTATATACAACTTCTAATTAAGACTGGTTTACATGATTATCACACTACAAACTTACCTTGTCCGAAAGAGACCCCTACACTTAAAATTTCAGTGCGGGGCGGGGCTTGGTGAGTTCGTACTGTTTACTCCATGCATACCATACTTAACTATATATGTGATTTACATGATTACCTCAGTACAAACTCCTTTAGTTACGAGACCCCGCGTTCATTTAATTGTAATTTAAGTGTAGACGGGGCCTCGGAACGAAGGAAGTTCGTAGTGTTTACTCTATCCATACCATATTTAACTAACTGGCTAGTGTCATCAGCCTATATATATGGTTTACATGATTACCTGCAGTACAAACTCTCTTGGTTACGAGATCCCACCTATATTTAATTGTAATTTAAATGTTGACGGGGCCTAGGAACCCGAGGAGTTCATACTGTTTACTCTATGCATACCATATTTAACTAACCTTTCCTTGGTTTACATGATTACCACAATACAAACTTTCCTTGGTTTCCAAGACCCCGCCTACACTTGATTGTAATTTAAGTGTAGACGAGGACTCGGAAAACAAGGAGAGTTTGTACTGTTTACTCTATGGATACCATAAATGAAGTCCATTTATTACTAGGCCAGGCGATAGAGAATGACTGAAATACACCGGTACGGTAACAACGACATTAGAAATGATGTTGTTACGGTACCGACGTACTACAATCATTCACAACACAAGGTCAAGTTATTATTACTATTATGATGTGTTTAGTAAAATACAATCAGTTCGATTATGGTGTCGGGGAGACTTTTGTATGGGCACTAAATAACCAATGTAACGCTTACTGGTCGGAAGTATTAGCTAGGACCCAAAAAACGTCTTACCAACGTGTCGAAACCAATTATAATAGCATCATCACACTTTATATTTCAAAAATATATTAATAGATTAAATCTATTTCCAGAATCTTTAATATGCAAAATTCATTTACAGATTCTTTAATTATAAAAAATTAACTAAAATAAATCTAAAATTAACAAAATTAACTAAACTTAAGTACAAATTAATCCAAATTATTCCAATTAATATATTTTAATTCACAAACATAATATGCAAAACTAATTTAATTCATAATTAATAGAATATCCATAAATTAATTTAACTAAACTGGAAATTAACTAAAAGTAATAAGAAAAATTAATTTAAATTAATAGAAATTAACTAAAATTTACTTCCACATCCTAAAGTATTTAAACCAAATTATGATAAATTCCTCCAAATTAATTGAATTTACAGAATTACAAATGCAGAATTAAACTAAATTAAGCTATTTTGTTTCCAATTAAACTAAATTAATCTAATTTTCAGAATTTACAAATGAAGAATTAAAATAATTTAATCCAGATTTAATTAACTAAATTAATTTAATTAACAAAATTAATTCAATTAACTAACTAAATAAATATAATTAACAGAATTAATTAAATTAAATAACTAAATAAATCAAAAATTGTTTTAAACTATTTTTTATTAATTTAAACTAATCAACTTAGTAAATTATCATAGTTATTTAACAAATCTAATTAATTTAACAAATCTAATTAATAATAAAATATAGAGTAAAATCGAATATTAATTTGGACAGAGAGTCGGTACATAATGCACCAAAAAAAACTCAATCAAGCCAAAAAAATTAAAAAAAAAACCAAAACAATTAGGGTTAGGGTTCTAACCTTATTTGGATAGAGAGTCGGGAGAAGAGGAGGAGCTGGAAGTTTACTGTGGTTGCGGTGGTGGTGTCGTCACAGAGGCACAATGGTGGTAGCCACTACAAGAAAAACCAGGTTTAGCGACGGATGGTATCCGTCGCTATACGACAACGATCCGTCGCAACAGGCCATTAGCGACACCCGTCGTTAAATAGGACGTCGTGAAAAGTCGCGTCGCTAATGAGGAAAGCGACGGATGAAATCATTTGTCCTTCCTTTTAGCGACGGATGAGAACATCCGTCGCCGAGTTCACCATTGACCAAAGTTGAGACGGATGATTTTATTCGTATCTATATTTAGCGACGGATAATGTAATATGTCGCTATTTGGATGATACACGTGTTTAACGCTGGACGGAGGAGATTTGGCGACGGATTGGAATCCGTCTCTAAATTTTCTGGAATAATGTTTTTTTTTTGTTTTTTTTTTTTTTTTTTTTTGTAGTTGTACACCTCAAATACATACCAATTTTCGTAACTAAAAATCTATAAAAATATATACTAATTAGTTAAGCATTCGAAATATGTGAATGAAAGTACTAATTGTCCTAAAGAAAAGAAACAAAAAAGATGTTCGGAAAAAAAACAAATTTTTCGAAATAAAAAAAGAGAGTTACTACGAAGATCCGGGAGTGTCGTCATCGCCCATGAAGAAGTCGGGAGGTGGATCGGTACCGGGGGGCATACTTCTCCATGATCCAGTCGATGGCTTGCTTGAAGCCAGCCCTCATCCGAGCAGTTTCCTGGGCCTTCTGTTGGACAGTCGTCCTCAGCTGCTGATGCTCCTGGAGGAACTCGGGAGGCACATCGGCTTGTCCCCGTCGGCGCTTGGAGGTGGAGGCACCCTGATTGATCGTCTCCGCTATGGCATGCGAGAGGTTGCCCATGCCGAAGACACGCCCCTTCACATCAGGCTCGACGATCTCGAAATAGATGTCGTTCTCCTACTCGACTGTGAGATCACGGTTCGCAGTCCTGTCCTGGTACTCCACCTGAAAATTCAATCAAACAAGATTTAATACGTTATTGAAGAAGCACATATTCAACAAAAGTTTAGGAATTGAAAAGAAATAAAACTTCGCGATTTTTTTGCTCCGCTCACCATGGAAGATCATCCGTCCATCCTTATCGAGCTCCCTGTGAGCCTCACATAAGTGCTCCCACATGGTCGGCTCCCTCCCCTCCGATATCTTGATCAAATATAGACAAATTAATTAATGATTGAATTGAAATAAGACTTTAGAAAAAAAGAAAATATTACAAAGTAACTCAATTCAATATAACTTAATTACCACGTCCAGGTGGCGCGCCAACTGGGATTTCGAACCCAGTATATCCTTCACCGAGCCTGTCCCATCCAGTGGATTATGGGCCCGGTTCTCCCTGTTCTGCTCCGCCAACTTGTGGGCGTTAAGGTCCTCGTCCCAATACTTGATCCACTCGGGCCACTCGTCCCCCCCAATCCATCCCGGCTTCTTCCGGCTCTTCTTGATCTTGGAGAACTTCTTTCGGAAGGCCTCAGAGCCTTCATGTTCGAAGGTGTACCACAGCTCCGACTTGAACTTGTTGGGGAGGAAGTACTTCTCCTACATTTCAGAAACTATGCACACTTTAGACTAACATATCACCCAAACCAATTACACATTGTCCTAGAACAACTAACAACACGGTGACTAACATATCACCCAAACCAATTGCACATTGTCCTAGTTCAACTAACAACACGGTGACTAACATATTACCCAAACCAATTGCACATTGTCCTAGAACAACTAACAACACGGTGACTAACATATCACCCAAGTAAAGTGGATAACATACCACTCAAACAAATTAGAAGATAATATAAAAACCATTAGCGGAGAAGAAAGATCACTAACCTCGAGAGCATTCCAAATCTCCACCTTCCGTTCCGGGCGGAAGTATGCCATTGGGCTCCCCGTGGAGGGAGATCCACTTGCTTCGTGGATTCCTTGTTGATGAACCTGGCAACCTCCATCGGCACCAGCCTGTTGCAATGACATACACAAATTAATCCAACTGTTATAAAGTACTTTGAAAAAAACATACAATATTAGGGTAAATATGAATCATGTACTTACACATTCCCGAGTATGGGCCACACTACGAGCTTTCCATGCATCCTCTCACCTTGCTTGTACTCCACCCCCGTGAACCCATCATCTGACAAGTTTGCAAACACATCGGGGCCACTAGACCCCGCACTGCTGCTCAAACGGGGGCCAGCAGGTGACTGGGTCTCGCTGACATGTGTCGCCGAGGTCCCCCCGACTCCGGCTGAGAACCAGGGGTGCGGAATGGCGAGTCCGGCTCGGACTCGCTAGCGGGGTAGCTACGGCTGCTGGCGGCCAACAGCTTCCCAGGTATCTTTGGCCTCCCCATGATCTACAAGTTAAATAAAACAAGCGTAAGAAACAACAAATGGAAAGAAAAGAGTTTATAGGTTCCAACAGTAAGAAACAACACTGGACTTTTGGGATTTCACGCCAGTAGGCCTGCCAAGCCTCATGAACGGACTCTTCCATCCATTCTGAAGGTGGCACTCCCAACAACCAGTTGGCTTGCCAGGCCTCATAGGAATCCCCAATGTACATGTCATCTATGTATTATCAACCTAATATAGAACATGTAAAATCATATATATATATATATATACATATATATGTATATACATATATATGTATATATACTATATATATACATACATACATATATATATATATATATACATATATATGTATATATACTATATATACATACATACATATATATATATATATATACATATATATGTATATATACTATATATATATATATACATACATATATATATATACATATATATATATATGTATATATATATATATATATATATATATACATATATATATATATATATATATATAATATATACATATATATATATATATATATATATATATATATATATATATATATATATATATATATATATATATAGTACCATTCGTTCCAACAAAATGCAAGGATACATAGCCTACATTTAATAATCTAATTTAATCCAGAATTTGATCTAATTAATCTAATTTAATCCATCATTTTCAAATTTTAATCTAATTAAATATAATTCATTTATCAATTGAGTTCATGTAAAATCATAGATATAGTACGAATTCAGATATATAGTACCATTCGTTCCAACAAAATGCTCCATGTAATTCAAATAAACCCCAATTATTGCTCATAATCTACCCAACATACAAACTCCCCATCAAACCATAACTTCCTTTTCCCCATCAAACCACCCTCTTGTGACTTGCACCCATCTCATTTGATCAAACGGGCCACGAATCACCCCCAAATTCTATCTCAGCAGTCAAAACTTAATTTCCACATAAACAAATAAGTACATTCACTTAACTAAGAAATTGAATCACAATCAAGAAAGATAAACCCCAAATTAACAAGAAATCCAAATCAACAAATGTATATTACTACATCAATACTCAATCATTTTCAAATCCACAATAAAACCCTAGTAATCATTCTCAAATCAACACTTAAATAATGGAATAAACAGGAGTAAATTAAACAAAATAAAAATAAAAAATCAAATTGGTTAAATTAGGGATACTAACCTATTTGAAATGAAGATGACAGAGGAGAGGATGCCTTGGCGGTGCGGTGGTGGACGGGCGGAGCAAAGGTGGTGGTGGCAATGGAGAAGACGGTGTGGTGCGGTGGCAATGGACGGATGGCGGTACGGTGGTGGTGCGGTGGCAGACGGTACCTTGGCGGTGCGGTGGTAGAGGAGGTGAGAAACGGTTAGGGTTTTGGATTTGGAGAAGAAAGGAAATGGGGGAAATTGGGAGAGAAGAAAACTCACGATCTGTATAAACAGAACTTAGCGACGGATAGACTCATCCGTCGCTATATATATATTTATTTATTTGTTTTATTTTTTTTGAAATAAACCAGCCACTGGTCAACGAAACATAGCAACGAATGAGTCTATCCGTCTCTCAAGGAGCGACGGATAAAACTGAATTGGATCTCTCCAAGGACGAACTGAGCTTAGAGCGCAGTTCATCCTTATCCGTCGCTACTTGTAGTGATCTGTCGCTATTTAGCGACGGATTTAATCCGTATCTACTCATCCGTCGCTAAATGCCTGATTTCTTGTAGTGGGCTAGCTTCCTACGGGATTCAACCGATTAGCAAGAGAATGAGAGAAAATTAAGGATTGGGGAAGAAGATCGATTAGCAAGAGAATGAGTGGAAAGGGAACAGAATACTTAGTGATCTGAGGTAGCGGTGGATGTGGTGGCTCTGGTGGTGGCTCCAGTGGCATGGGTGGAAGAGACAAAGAAGAGAAAATGGGGTTTAGGGTTTGGAGTGTGAAAGAAAATGGTAGACTGGAGCCGATTGGGCATATATACTCAGCCTTAGCCACAGATAAAATCTATCAGTGGCTAAGAATTTATTTTAATCTTTCTTTTTTTAAAAAAAAAGTTCAACTATTTAGCCACGGATAATTTTATCCATAGCTATTCTAGTAACGGATAGCATTTATCTGTGGCTCTACGGCACGAACTCGGGCCTGGCCAATCACGAACTGAGCGTTCAGACTCAGTTCGTGGCCAAAGTGCCGATTCGTGACTAATTTAGCCACGGATAGTATCCGTGGCCATGTGTGGTGGCTATATTTTGAGGATTTCTTGTAGTGCATGGTGTAGGTAAGCTAAAGCATACATGACAATAATAACTTATATGATCTCACATGCCTAATAGTCTTCAAACTTGTTTTGTGTTTTGAATCTCGTCTCGGAGGTCATCTTGGACGACCTCTTGGGACGGGTCAATATGGTTCATCTCGGACATTTGTATCAAAACACATAATAAATATTTAAAATTATATATAATAAATATCACACACATTTACCACCAAATAAAATTCAAAACATAAACATAAATGTCATAAAATCATACACTCCAAAATAAAGTCATAGTACATATAACATTACAATACTACAATAATTCAAACAAACACGCAAACAAAGGAAAATTTTCCATTAAACAAGTTCAAACTTCAAACAAATAAGAAACAAAAGAGTTAGAAACGCTGACAATGATAATTATGTTTGTAAACAAACCAGTGCATTTTGGTGCATTTGTGGGTGTTTGGGATCACCAAGGTCTTTAGGGATTTAGCATGGATACCAAATGTCAAGGAAGGAGTATGTTGAGAATAGCTTGTACGAAGATAAAACGATAGTGAATTTGGAGTTCGGATGAACATTTTGAAAGCATTGAAGTATGAAAACGTTTGCGCAGTCTAGCCATTTTTGTTATAAATCCTTCATACGACGTCGATTGACCTGACATCAAAGCCCACATGTATCTAACTCTCCAACGGTAGCTCATACACTCCGATATGACCATTGACGCGCTCTCAAGTGCGATTTTAAGTTTTTGCGAATAACACAATCAGATTTTTTTTTTTAATTTGTAAAATCCCGGGTCAACCCAGGAATACCAGTCAAAATACCGGAAAAATCCCGGGTTTTGGTTTTTTTTGAGATTTGGTGGATTTGTCTCGGTGAAGGCACCGAAACCCGGTTAATCCAGGTTGACTCTGCGAGATTCAAACCATAGAATGCTAAAAACAGATATTGTATATGCATGAATTGGTCGGTGGAGATCCGAATAGATACATAAATTTGGTTAGATCAGAAAAGTGCTCATTTCCATTTCCCCTTTATTCAAACCAAAACCAACAATACCAAATAGAGTAACCAGTGGCGGGAAAATCAGCAAAAACCTTTTCACTTCTTCTTTCTTCTCTTTGAGTCACTCAGTCACTGTGAGCGAACACGCACATTATGGTTACAACAAAAATCATTTAAAGGCAACTAATTTTTCTTCATTTAATGCTGCTGATTTTTCTAATTTTCCATTCTACTTGTAGAATTGATGCAGTTGTGAAGCATTATTGTATGATTGTTGTGACTGTTTAGTTTGATTAATGTGCTTTATTTTTACTGATGTGTGCTTGCATAGAATATAATAAGTTTTGTTCTTTGTTGTAATTGAATTTACAGATCTTCGAGAGAATTTCATATTACTATGTGGTAGAGGACTTTTCCCGGAGGTTGCCACCACTCTTTTGGTGCAGTTCATAAAAGTCTACGTATGGGACAAAGATGCACGAATGGGGAAACTTCAAGCTAAGGGGAAAGGCTCATATGTTTTCCGGAAATCCCTAAGGGAGTTGGAAAGGAGCGGGCTCCTTAATAAAATTGAAGTTTCGTGGGCGACGAACAGAGGAAATACAAAATTCAGCATTACATGGATATTCAGCTTTGCTGATTTTTATGTAAATGTTTGTTTGAGGCTGAAAAAGGTTAGAAATGAGCGGGAGAATCCTGTAGAATCTCCTCCATTCAATCATATGTTGCTTGTAGTAGATGCGGAATAATTAGCAATTCTGGGAATGCGGATTATTCAGTTAACATTTTGAATGATTTGTGAGTTTTCTATGTGGTTCAGAGGCAGTGGTCATCAACCATGAAATACAAGCTGCGAGGGCCCATTGGCTAGCTTTGAATCCCAGCTAAATTCTATTTTCACATTGATAAAGGAGCTTGAAGGGATAATACCATTCCCATCCCCATCTGAACAAAGGGCCTAATTGGTAGATTAGCTAGGCCTAGTGGTGGCATGTCTAGGAAATACTGGAATATTGACATACTCATGCAACTAGAGACTGTAACATAGTTTTGCTAGCCTGTAATTTCCAATGCTTCTAATCTTAACAACTCTATGAATATCTTTAACAATGTTAGGGCATAATGGTAGTTGGCTAGATAATTTCCTAGAATATCTCCAAGCCGCATTTTTTTATTTTTCTGGAAATTTCTAGATATTTTATGTTTGGGGAATTTGTTATGCAATTTATATATGTATATCAGTCTCATTAATCATGTTAATTAGTACCTGATTTTATCATTTTAATGAGTAGGTGTGGAGTAAGGTAAATCAACTGAAAGCAGGCCTTTTCCCACTTTGAAACTGTTGTTACTATACATTCTTGTCTAGACCTTGATAAATGATAATCATGCTTTCTAACAATTGTATGCATTTTTTTACCTGAACTTGTATAAGGAACATGCACGTACGCCTCATTTTTCTAGCTTAGTAGATTTTTCGTAAAAAAATGTCGCGTACATGATATTGTCAATTTTTCATACAGTTATTAGTTCAAACCAGTCCAAACATGTATACAAAATGTCCATGTGTGAAGTCAGCAAAATCAATTAAAGGCAGCTAATGTTTCTAATCTTTCTTCATTTAGTGCTGCCGATTTTTCTAGTTTTCCATTCTACTTGTAGATTTGCCAGATGTGAAACATTTTTGTATGCTTGTTGTGACTCGTTAGTTTGCAGAAGACCTCTAACCAAATAATGCATGAACCTTGTTGGATTAAGTACTAAGAAAAATATATCAATTATATATCAGTGTCCTAAGATCTTGTTATTTTTTAGCAGAAAATGTATCTATATTCAGGTCTCTTCTTCATTTTTAATTAATCCTCTGAATTATTCTCTCATTTTTTCAGCTGTTGTTTTGAGGTTCTTTTGGCTCATTCAACTCACATACATGTCGATTAATAGTCACCAAACATCAAACATCAAACATCCACTACACACTCGATAGCTAAAAAAATGACATGTTCAAGGTCAATATTCCAATTTTCTGCGCATTTTTCTTAAACATTTTTTTACATGAACTTGTACACAGTGCTAGCTTTGAGCCCATGAGGTATTTTCAACCTCCTAGTGCCTCAAAAATTTTGGGGCCTCGAAATTTACAAAAGAGTTTGAATATTGAATTAGAAATTTGCATGAAATTGACATTTAAAGTTCACTATATTCTTTATTTTTCTAGATTGGGGGAAGTAAAATCATTGTACCCAATTGTATATAGGGTGTGAGATATCTATATGTTTGGTAAATGACTGA
Organism: Plantago ovata; assembly: GCA_028274465.1. Classification (NCBI taxonomy): domain Eukaryota; kingdom Viridiplantae; phylum Streptophyta; class Magnoliopsida; order Lamiales; family Plantaginaceae; genus Plantago; species Plantago ovata. The sequence goes on along the minus strand of CM051456.1, from coordinate 28,416,347 downwards.
TTTATAGCAATCATAATAATTAGGCCAGAGATCTAAGAATGATCTCTAATATTTTGAATAAGACTTAGTTGGTAAAACTGATTTTGCTAATACTTGTATTCAAGTGTACAAAGAGAGATTTCTAAAAACTAATTTACGAGAACCACAGTAATTAAGTTAAAGATTTATAATGATCTATAATAATATGTTAGTCGGGGCATTTCTGAAAATTCAGCATAAGGCCTCAGTATTCTCAAGCCGGCCCTGCTTGTACAAGGAACATGCCTGTACACCTTATTTTTCTATTTTAGCAGCTTTTTTAATAAAAAAAGTGATATACATGATATTATTAATTTTTCATATAATTATTAGTTCAAACTAGTCACAAACATCTATACAAAGATGTCCGACTGCTCAATATGTCGTCCAAGTGTAAAGTTAGCAAAATCAATTAAAGGCAACTGATTTTGTTTTTTCATTTACTGCTTCTGATTTTTCTAATTTTTCATTCTACTTGTAGATTTGCTGCACATGTGAAGCATTTTAATGTATGCTTGTTGTTGTGACCGTTTAGTTTGCAGCTGAGAATAATATATCAATTATATATCAGTGTCCTAAGATCTGGTTATTTTTTAGCAGAAAATGTATCTATAATCAGGTCTCTTTTCCATTTTCAAGTAATTCTCATTTGAATTTTTCTCTCATTTTTTCAGCTGTTGTTTCTGAGGTTCTTTTGGCTTATTCAACTGACATAAATGTCAACTAATAGTCATCAAACATCAGAGATCCACTACACACTCGATAGCTAAAAATTGACCTGTTCAAGATTGATTTTCCAATTTTCTGCGCATTTTTCTTAAACATTTTTTTTTGTTCTTACAGTATGTTGTTCTTTTTATTCATTTCTTTGCTTCAGTGAGTTCATTATATGTCTTCACACACTACTACTACTTCATTTCAGCTATACACACTGACAACAAAAAAATGGACCTCTATTCAGACCATTATTCAAATTTTAGCAACATTTTCTGCTCAGCTCTTTTTCCTTATCAAAGTTACTTCTCTATTCCAAATTAAACCAACATGTCTCAATATCTTAAACTTAAGAGTTCAAGCACTTCTTCCGTTTATACATGTGACAGATGGTTCGTTGGTAAAACAAGTCATGCATCAATTCAAGCGAGCTGATGAAAATTTGAACCTGACAAAACTTTTGCCATTTAGATGGTGATGTGGTAAGTTTATCTTTGTTGTTTGATCACAAAATCTTTCTGCATTAATGTATAAACTCTACCTGATACTTAAATTTGGACTCAGGTGTGTCGAAACATGATAAAAGCGAGGGACATGAGTTAAGGATAATGAGTATAAACTCTATCTGATGATTATTACACTGCCATTCAATTGCTCTATGCAGGAGACAATGCAATTCATACGCTGGAATCACGCAATCCTTAACACCAGATCCTACCTTTGCCACTCCAAAATCGTCCTAATCCATTAAGGTGGCCTCCAAGTCAGCTTAACCAGTCACGAAGGGACTAAAATTTTATGTACAAATTTCATATTTATACAAAAAGGCCCAAAAGTTTAATTTATTTTTTTTTTATTTTTATTTTTTTAAATTTTTTGACTTGGAATGAAAATCGCGGGTACCACTTAGGGGACCAAAAACACAAATTTCCCTTAAGGGCTTATTACATATAACACCCATGTTAATCATTTTTATTACAGATAGGTCCTCATTAGTCAAACAATTACATTCAACACCCATGTTAGATAGATTTAATTATATCTAATCCCACGAACTGAATTTTGACGAATTAAATCAATAAAAATACATTTTTACCCTTGGTCAAATATTGAATTTTGACTGAGACCAAACAACTTCAATTTTTACTAATTACACATTTGTCTCAAATCTTTTTAATTTACCAATTTGTCACTTAATAATTCAACATAAGTCATATAACTTTTCTAAATTCCAAAATTGTCCCAAATTTTATTGCAACTAAGCCCTAATAAAATTTACATTTTAAATATCACTCAAAAAAAATTAAAATAAAATAATTAAAAAAATAAAAGAAAAAATATGCCGCTACAACTCCGATCAGATCGAAGTTGTGTTGCTCCGATGTGATCGGAGCTAGTACCAGTTCCGATTTGATCGGAGTTAGTAACAGCTCCGATCTGATTGGAGCAAGACCAACTCCGGCAACAGCTTCGGCCACCGTTCTGAGCTAGGAAGGAAGAGGAAATAAAAAAAAAAAAGGAAAGAAAAAGGAAGGAAGAGGAAAGAAAAGAAAAGAGGAAAAAAAATATAAAAATACTAAGGCCATGTTTGGTTGAACAAAATTAAAATTTCCATTTAGTTTGGTCAATGAATTTTGAGCTTTTTTTACCCATATGTAATTGTTTGACTAAGAGGGGGTTAAACGTAATTGGAGCGTGTAGTAAGGGTAGTGGATGTAATATTCTCTTTCCTTAATTACATCCAGGTGCACACGTGCTAAGGTCACAATTGACTAGTAGAGAGAGAAAGAGAGCTTAAAATCTATTCAAACACTCCAACTTAATTTGGACCCAAATATAATAAATGATAAAGTGGTCACCAGTGCAAAGTACGACTTTTGGAGGGGGTGCGAAATTAATTATTTCAACAAAAAATAAAATACAAATTACTCCGTCCCTTGTCGAGTTTAACACTTCATCTTGTTGACCATTTAAATAGTCAATTTTGACTTCAAATTAATGCTAAATCGTAATAAAAAATTAATTAAAAAGTTTATATCATAAATTTATACGGTACTCTTTTAAACTTTTATAATATAAACTTTTTGATGACTTGTTTTTTATATGATTAGAATTTCGAAAACGTTAACGAAATGAAATTTCAAACTTGACGAATATAATTGAGTGGAGATAAACACTCGGTTAGATTTCCATAAAGAGAAAATTGATTATAAGGGCTCACTATGAAGGACTTTATCATAAACGACTCTCTTGTGTTATCAATTACATTTTAGTCCAAACTCAATTACATTTTAGTCCATTTGAGTTGACCAACACTTTAAACACCTTCCAACCAAACATGACTTAAGAAAAATAAATATTTTCAATAAAAAATTAATTTAAAGATTTAAAAAATCTAAATAGAATTATAAAATAAAATAAAAATTAAATATTTAACAAGATCCATCCATCTTCTTCTTCGCTAAAGCTTCGGTATTGGATAATTCCGGTATCGGAGCTGCGGTGCCGATAACGGTGGAGCAATGGTGGAGCTGCTGCTCCACCGATCCGGTGGAGGAGCAAGCTGCACCGTTAATGGTGGTGGAGCAGCTTGCTCCACCGTTTTCGGCGCTGGAGCTCCGGTATCGGAAAAAATTACGGTACCGAAGCTTTTGGGGATGATGAAGATAATTTTTTTTATATTTTAGTTAAGATTTTTTTCTTTAAAATTTATTTTATTATTTTAATATTTTACTTAGTTTTTCTTTTAATTCTTTATCTTTTTTATTTGAAAACACTAAGGTTTGTTTGGTTTCATCAAAATTCAATTTTGGAATAGTGAATTTTTGTTGACTTTGAACTAAAATGTAATCGATAAACTCAGATTGTTCATTTCGTTATTAGGGACTAAGATGGTATAGAAAATGAATGTACCTTTCCATAAATTTGGTTAGATGAGAAAATTGCTCCTTTCCATGTCCCCTTAGAAACCAAACAGTACCTATAAGAATAAACCAGTGGCGGGAAAATCAGCAAAACCCTTTTCACTTCTTCTCTCTTCTCTTTCACTCACTCAGAGCGAACACGCACATTTGGTTACAGTGGATATGGAGCGAATACACGTATCAGTGAGAGCGAGACCTCTCTCCCTCGAGGAAGCTAAGACAAGCCCCTGGCGAATTTCAGGAAACTCCATTTCCATCCCTAATCACCCCTCCAGATTCGAATTTGGTAAACCAACATTGTTCCCCTTTCTGCTTTCACATATTTTAATAATTGCTTTAGTTTGTCAACAACTTAATTGGAGAACTAATTGTTATAATTCCATTTTATTTGTAACTCAGTTAAGTTTTTAAGCTGTTTGATTTGCATTCTCACTTGATTGATTTTGGGGCTTTTTAGACCGGATATTCGGAGAGGACTGTAAGACTGAAGATGTGTACTTTGCTCGGACTAGAGATTTGGTTGCAGCGGCTGTCCGTGGCTTTAATGGTATGTTTCTTACCTATTTTGTTGGTCTTAATATCAAAATTAGCACCCTTTTTTTAGTCCTATTTTTAATGTAAGATGTTTAGTTCGTTCTTTTTCGCACAGATTAAGTTATTTAGTTCATAAAAAAGAAAGATGTTTGTCTCTTAGGTATAATGCATGGAATTCGTAAATAATGTGAGTATTTTTTTTTTTGTTTACTACCGGTATCCGCTATGTGCGACTAATCTGGCTGATCACTGGCGTCCCTTTTTTTAGGGGGGCAGCTTTCGTAGTGGCGTAAATAAAGTGAGTTGAATGCATTAAAAATGTTGAAAATGCTGAATACCGTGAGAGAATATCCCAAAAAATCTTACATTTTTTCTTCAAATAGTGGAAAACCTAAAAGATTTACATTTAAAATTGGAGGGAGTAATAGATTGCTTAAATTAAAAGCTCACCGAAACAAACTGTAAATAAACGGCTTGTCTGTTGATGAAATCTGGAGAATTTGTCACCAGGCATATGATTTATTCAACTACAATGAGTATGACCGTTTGTCTATATCTCAAATTTGTTTTGCAAGGAACTGTTTTTGCATATGGACAAACTAGTAGTGGAAAAACTCATACAATGCGAGGATCAAATACTGAGCCTGGAGTTATTCCCCTCGCTGTTCATGACCTTTTTAACATTATACAGCAGGTACTCTTTCCCAGTAACCTTTTTATATTTTATACTTGTATGGACTTTTAGGGTAACTAGGAAATAGGAGCACAAGATGTAATAAGTTATTCTGCCTAGTCCTTAAGTGAGATTTTAACTTTATGACATCAGATACCAATCATGCAATTACAATGATATTCTGCAACATGATAGTTAGGGGCTGGGATACTTTGGTGACAATTAGGGATCAAAATTACTCTTTGGCCAGTCATTCATTTTAGTATTACAGTACTCTTTTTCAGGCTTTAGATTAATTTAGTCTTTTTTTTAGACCAAAAAGTGAAAAATAAGTGGTTTGGTTTATGAGGAGTTGAGTGTTGCACGATCATTGTTAATTTCTTCAAAGAAACGGGATCATTTTTAACTGTACTCTAAAACCCTGTAATTGTTTAAAGGAAACAGATCGAGAGTTTCTTTTGCGCATGTCTTATATGGAGATATACAATGAAGAGATCAATGATTTGCTTGCCCCTGAGCATCGAAAACTGCAAATCCATGAGAGTATAGAGGTAATAATATTATATTCTCTTACATTTTTATTTTAAGCATTTTCTTTGGGAGTAATATGAATTTTTTGTAGCTACAAAAGATAATTAAATTAAGAACGAATAAAAGAGAGTTACAACTTGTCCTACGGCCTTGTTCGTGATAGTTCTAGTTGTAGATTGTACCAATAAAGCAATGGTAGCTTAGTGGTAAAGGTGTTGGATTAGTAAGGTTATGTCAGGTGTTCGAACCCCAGCAAAACATAAGGTGGTATAGAACATTTTGGAGTTATAAGGGTGGCCGAGTGGTAAGGGTGCTGGAGTAGCAAGGAGAGGCCGAGGAGGCATAAGGGTGGTTTATGATATTTGGAGTTATAAGGTGGTTAAAGAGAAGTGTAGTACTAGGAGTCGGAGTAGAGTAGGATAGATTTGCCGTTTAAAAAAAAAAAGTTGTAGATTGTACCAAATCATTAGTTACATAATGTTGGAGCCATGCAGGGAAAAAGTCTCAAATACAAGTTTTGCCTGTATGATCTACTTTTGAGGGAATGCTTATCAATTCATTTCATATATACAGCGAGGAATCTTTGTGGCTGGGCTGAGAGAAAATATTGTTGCATCTGCTGATCAAGTCCTTCAATTTATGGACTTTGGAGAATGTGAGTTCACTTCAATATTTAAACTTATCACCCAGATTCTGGCTTCGGAACTTTTTGATGTTTCCTGTTATACATTTAATAGTTAAGACATTGTCGGAGTGTGCGTTTTGCAAATTCTTCTTCTACTCCTAATCTAATAAATGATTGTAGAGAATCTCTGTACGGAATTTATGACAATTCTTCTTTTATATTATTTTGTAGCCCGTCGTCATATAGGAGAGACAAATATGAATGTCTACAGTAGCAGGTCGCATACAATATTTCGCATGGTATGTATGCCAGCATTTGGTTCCTTGTATTCACAATTTAGCGATTCAGCTAATCAAGAGTTCCTATGGGACAGATCATTGAGAGCAGGGAGAAAACTGGTGATGCAGAAGCAGATATGTCATGTGATGCTGTTCGTGTGTCTGTCTTGGTACAAATCCTTTCACTCTTTTTTACTCATCATGCCACGTGTTGATTGAAAAGTCTGTGGTTATGTATATTCTTGAAACAATACTTAATCCTTAAGTGCTCGACAGGCCTGAGACATCAATGAATATCTTTTATTCTTGCTTTTCTTATTATGTTGGAGAGAGTTGCGCCAGCCAACTACTTTGATACCCATCCTGTATATTCAATGAATTTTACAAAGTGCAATTACAGTGTTTCACCTATCCCCGTGTGAGGGAAGTTTAGTGTACATTATTCGGGAGTCGTTTAATCAAGACTACAATAAATTGTTACTGTATTAATGTAGCTAAAATGGTGAAGTGAGTTGATGTGTTCAGCAATTACCATGACTTGGACTCTGTTGCTGATAAATCATTTCTTTGAAGTAGCATTCCAATCGTGTATCTCTGTCAGACAAAGCTTACTGCATGTAATGTGACTGGGGTGATTTCTTATTACTTCTGTTATCTTCTTTTGTTTTCATTCTGAGTTTATTTTATGTTAGTTTACCTATTCTCTACCCTTATTATTGTTTCTTCTTGCCATCTATCTGTTTGTAACAAGGAGAAAATGGACTTTCTGCTCTTTTATGCAGCTACATGCATCATTTCTTTCTAGTTAGGAGCACCTTCCACTTTCCAGCCTCGAACCATTTCATTCCTTTATTTATTTTTATTTTTTCTCCTTTGTAGAATTTGGTGGATCTGGCTGGTTCAGAGCGTGCTGCAAAGACCGGAGCAGAAGGTGTTCGTTTAAAGGAGGGATCTCACATAAATAAAAGCCTGATGACTCTGGGAACTGTGATAAAGAAATTGAGTGAGGGAGTGGAGAGCCAAGGGTAGGTATTTTATATACTAAAATTGACTTGAGCTTCTACTATATGAACAATTACCTGAATAATTGCAGAGGTCATGTTCCTTATCGGGACAGCAAGCTCACTCGTATTCTGCAACCTGCATTGGGAGGAAATGCAAATACTGCCATCATATGCAACATTACACTTGCACAGGTGAATATTTGCAGCTTATTATAACTTTATTTGTTTGGATCTGGTAATCGTAAATATTGTTACTAACTTCTGTTACTATTTCAGTATTTTTATAGTACTGGTTACTGGCATACCATTTACAAAATGCACAGTTACATTATGAACTTCGGAACAGAAGAAATTAATTAGAGATGAGCTTATATTCCGTAAGGTAGTAAGATCACATTTGCAAATTCAAAAAGGAAAATACTTTTATAGACCAGGTCTATTTTGACATCATGGTTGAGAATAAGTCACATGAGTATCAAGAACTGTGTTAAATTCATATTCACTTGTTTCTCAAATAATGTGGCTTGTTATGAGCGGCAACAGTACAAGATCTATAACTTTCTCATAGAGCCGATCTATAGAAGAAACTTCTCTTTAATAATAGAGAGTGATATCTAGCTATTTCTTATGTTGTGGTTTTCATTTTTCGCTCTTGACGCTGCACTCAAAATGTGTACTGACTAACTGTAGAAAATATTGGGGAGGAGGTGTTAAGGGCTACATTGTGTCTTTCTTATTATTCTTCTCAACAAGTATAAATAGACAAGTGCTAGGCACCTTAGTCAATTGTAAATCGCACAATGATATATCTACTAATTAATGCTTACTATTCGTTAGCATGTGTGCATTGTGCTAATTCTGCACTATCTCATGTTTTCACACTAATTTTGCACCATCTTCGTTTGTTTTATACTGATTATTCTTTTCTCAATACTAAACAATGGCAGATTCATGCTGATGAGACTAAAAGCAGTCTTCAGTTTGCAAGCAGAGCATTGCGTGTAACAAATTGTGCTCATGTAAATGAGGTAATAACATTGCTTGAAGCTCATTATCATAGGCGTATACGTAAGATTTCCCTGTTTCAGAAGTTCCATTGAGTATATTCTTGTGCTTATTTTATGAGTACTGCTTCCTGCATATTTGAATTAAGAACAAGCACAGCACTCAATCTGGAAATGTGCTTTTCTATGTCATGTTAACTCTTATGTTCATCTAATCGGGTCTGATTCTAATGGCAGATATTGACAGACGCTGCCTTGTTAAAGCGTCAGAAGAAGGAGATTGAGGATCTTCGAGCCAAATTGCAGGTATGTACATGTACTTATGCTAAATCAATACCTATGATACTATATGAAACAGTGGTAGTGTTATTCTAACTGACCTTATAAACATGTTTGCTCTCCAAGGGTTTCAAATCGGAACATCTGGAGGGAGAAATTCTTAATTTGCGCAATACATTGCTGAAGGTATGTGAATAGTCCTTAAATTTGTGAATCATGTAACATGTACATGTTTTAAAATTTGTCATCAATTGACAGAGTGAACTGGAGAGAGAGAGAATTGCCCTGGAGCTTGAGGAGGAGAGGAGAGCTCAAATTGAAAAGGAAAGAAGGCTGCAAGCGCAAGAGAAGAAAATTGAGAATTTGAGCTCAATGGTACTTTGTGCAAATAGGGAAGAGACTAGTGATGCATTCAAGAAGGTTTGCTATCATCTGTTTCTTAATGCTCCTTTTAGCCAGTGTTATGCAAATTGAGAAAGCACTGATCAATTCTACATTATGACTACAGTTGGTAATATTCTAGACCCCATAAACTATTGTAACTCTTATCCCCTTCGTTCCTTCAAGAGCTTCCCATTGCTCTTGAACTGGCACACATTTTAAGAAAAGGAAGTAAATTGAGTGTTAGTGGGGTATTATTTGAATAAATTATGAGTAAAGTATTGTGAGTTGGGACTGTTGGGTATTATCTGTGTAAGATTTATAAAGAATGGTAAGTGTGGTACTAGTTAAATAAAAGAACTAGTAAAGAATTAATAGTGGTTGTTAATGTGGTAAAAAAGGATGGGAATCTTTTGAGGATTGATGAATTTTCTGCTGTGAGGATTGATGAATTTCTATTTTTGGGATGTGAAGCTAAAAAATGATGGGAATCTTGTGAGAGAATGGAGGGAGTATGTTTTGTAAAAGGTAGATTGAACTGAGAATTAAAGTTTTGCAGCTTGTGTATAGCTTTAGTTTTAGCATTACATGGAAGAGAACTTCATATAAATAAATTTATGTAGCAGGCCAGATCAAAGACATTATATGAACTGTAAACATTTGTATACTCTTCTCAGGTGCCTATTTAGCATTAATAACATTTATCACTCTGTAAATGTGGAGATTACAGAATGAAAAAATTTAGAGATGACTATGTCTTTACAATGACAGACAAAATGGGGAACAAAGCAAAGAGACTGATAGGGTTCATACGTCAACATTCTATCCTCTTCTCAGGAGCTGTACAGCCAAATTTAAAAGGAAACAACTGCCTCATGCGCTTGACGATTGCGCTACATAGTAGTGCTTTTAAGTTTTTATTACTCAATTCTGTTGTGGAAACCTGAAAACATCTTATACTCCATGGATCGCCTTTGTCTAATGTAATGCAGAAGTTCTTTGGTAATTTTCTTCTTTCAACCTTCCCAGGCTGCACCCCAGGCCTCACGGTCTCCATGTTCGAGTTATCTCATATCATTGCGAATATCATTCTAGGGAGCTTCTAGTTTCATTAGGACCTGGGAGTCTTAATTGCATGTGATTTCGATAAAATTTATAGGTTGATAGAAAGTAAAACCAAAGAAGGATGCACCCTTAATTTTCCTATCCTAAAATTGAGCTTTAGCCTCATGATTATTTTGATAAAGCCAATTCACACACCTATACACACACGTATAACATTTGTGTGCTTTGTCTTCTGACCTTTTTACCCAACATGACCATCTTTATCTGTTTTTAATTGTTAGGTAAAAAGGCGGGATACCTGGTGCCCTGGAAATCTCTCTAGGGATATTTTGACAGAGGTAATGTCACCTTGATAAACATATGTTTTCAAGTTTCTTGAATAACATATTGATAGCTGAACCAGTTGATTCTATGCTACATTTTTCTCCTTGAGTAGCTATTGCTTGTCTTACCTAAAACTAAAGCACAGTTTTGATCATCTTTGCTTGCGAAGCTCATCCCTTTTCTTTTATTATACATGGGACATCTTTTATTTGTAGATGCATGCAATTAAAAGATTACTCTATGTTCTTTAAATGAAGATTGAAAAGATATTTATTTATTATCCACATTAAATGAGATTAACGGAAGAGGTTGGTTGTATTCAACATATGGAGAATTTGTTGCGTTTATCAACCGAAATAAGTTTACATCGTCTTTTATAAAAAGATTATCTACGGACCTGCTAACTTATCCACTAAGATGTGGTATTTGTACAGATACAATGGTATAGTGTTTTCAGATTGAAATAGACTCAAATGTTTTTGGCAATACATCTTCTGGACTAAAGCTCACGAAGCCACTATGCAGTCAGGTTGTCACCTATTTTTGTGCTGCACTCTGCACATGATTACCTGGAGTTTATACACGCTCATGATATATCCTTATTAGGCATGCTGCTAAATGTAGAGTAACCAAAATAGACTAATATTTTAAGTTTCTTGAATAGATAAATTACCAAAGTTTCATACATAGGAGTTCACTAATATTCTTTCCTTTAACTTAGTTGGGCTCCGAAGTCAAAGCACAAGCTTCTGAAGTAAAATTGTCAAGAAAAGATCGAGTGATGGCACCCCTTCTTCCTTCGAAGGAGTTGGTTGAAGAAGTGACTGATGAAGGCAAGGATAGCAGTAGTGTTTTGGAAGACTGTATCCTTCCTGATGCACGTGCTTTGCTGCATGTTACAAGCAGAAAAAAATATCCCCCCAGAAAAAAACCGAAGGTTCATATCATATAATATCTATTTTCATTTAGATTATGTGCTATATGCTTACAGGGATTCAATTACTTCTGCCGCAGGAGAGCAGTGATTTAGCGGATATGAAATCAGAATACGAGGAGTTGCTTCTGAAATTTGAAACTCATGTTAGTGTCTTTCTACTTTATCTTCTCAAATGACTGTACTGATAAACATGTTACTAACCTCTTTTCCTTTCATGTAGAGGACAGAGTCCAATATCCAACTAGAGTGCTTGATGAGAAAGCTTGCAGATGTTGAGAATGCGAAAGACTGCACTACCCGGGCTACCACTGTTACATCTGATCCAAATGAAAGTCGCTGCTCGGGGGAATTGGATGCTATTCTAGTGATCAAGCATCTTCAAGAAAAGGTTTTCGTCTCATATATGCTATTTACAATGTCCCTATAGTTTTCCCTTCACAATGTTGCCCCTGTAGACTAGCTGTATTTTAGGCTTGTAGGAGAACTTAAACCATTAAACCTACGAATGGAGTTGTTTGGCATTTTACTAGGCTGATTTTTCTGGGGAACTTGTAGATTGTAGAAAATAACTAAAGATATCGACACCTATAGTTACAGAAGGCTAGACATGAACATACGCCCATTTTAAGCAAGGAGCATAGAAATATGATGTTCCCAATATTAGTGTCCTTACTTCATGAACAGACTCCATAAAATGGAATTCTATCTAATTAAGGCAGTGGACGGATCTTCGAATGTTGTAGGAAATATTGTGACGAGACGCTAAGGACTACATGTTGTCTTTATTATTCATTCTTCTCAACAATACAGAAGTATAAATAGACAAGTGCTAGGCACTTTAGTTAATAGTAAATAGAAGGATATCTACTAATTAATGCAATATACTATTCATTAGCATGCCTGCACCACTATACATTTGCATTGTGCATTGTACTATTTCACACTTCATGACTTCCATGCTATTCATATCTCATGTTTTCACAAATATCTTCTTTGTAATTTCTGTTACCATTTCAACTTTTGTCACATTTCGCAGAGAGAGTAGTTACAGACTTACAGAATTACTATGGTGTGGGTTACCATCTTCGCAAGAATAGATCATTTCTTATCCAGTTTTCTAGACATTGACATGTTTGACTGCAAATTAGCTCGGAGTACAGTAATTGGACTTGGTGTGTTTGACATATACCTAAATTGGATGATGTCGTTGTGGGGTACCTAAATTGGCACCGTACCATTCTTAATTACCTTAAAAATAATTTACTCTATTATGAGATGGCTAGAATGCTGTGGAATTCCATTGGGGGTTCATGTGAACTTTCCTAGAATATGGCATTTTTTAAAGGTGGTTGATATCTTGGAGCTTGAGGTGGAAAATTTGGGGATAGAGATTGTTTTGAAATCTTATCCCTGGGCGCATTTGTCAGTGCCTGTGGACGGAAACTGGAATGGAACAACATATGTTTTGAAGATATTAGTTGCCTGAGGTGGAAGATGAAGAACTTTGTTTCAGTCCTTGCTCTGTTTGTTCGATGTTATAACTAGTAACACGTTACTACCTTCGTTCCATTCATTTCTCAACGTTTTCCTTGTTGTCCGTCCCACTCAACTCATTTCTTTAGGTTTACCTTTTTGGGCTACTTTTTCTTACTATATCATGGCAGAACTTTTCAAATTATTATAAAATTAATAAAAAGAGAGAGAAAAAGAATAATAAAAGTGATGGCTCCTGTGGGATGTGGCTGACTTGGCAATCTCTGAATGAAAATAGAACATTCATTTCCTAGGTAGCTTATATAATTCTATTCCTTGCTGCGAGAAGTCCGTTCAACACCAATAACTAGTTCACTAAGTTGATTTATGTCTTAATATCTTAAATCAGTACTGATAATGCACTTCAAGAGACGGCCTGCCTTTTGTAGTTTTATTTTACATCCTTCATGGAGTCACGAGAAATCTTATGTGCAGATTGCGGTTCTGGAGATGGAGAAGTCCTCGAGCCAGCAAAACATAGACCGTATACTTAACTTCGCCACTGAGCAGACCTTATCTGCGCAAGATAAATATGAAAAGGTTTGTGCTTATAGACTTTCTAGATCTAATAGTACTTTGCAACTCAAAGTTTGAATGTATGCTTTCTCTCTTAAGTATCTTTTCCTATATGATGTGAATCATGTATGATTATGCGTTTTGATTGCCTGTTGAAGTTAGACAACCTTACTGTCTGTTATTAATTTTATGGCACAGCTTTGTGAAGATCTCCTACTTGCACGTGAAGAAGCAACTCTAGCTCATGAGACACCTGTATCATCACAGTCAAGAGTGGTTCGCGTAGACTTCAGCTTATGCAATGAATTTTGTCTGTAATGTTGATATGATAATTATTGCCAAATTCTTTCAGGAAGAATCTGATTGGCTTCTCAGTATGTTAAATGAAGCCCGTGAAATAAAACTCCAATTTGAAGATTCAGTACATCTCAACGGGTCCATGTCACAACTTGTAGACGAACTTTTCCATTTTCTCCCTGTTATGTCGAATCAGATTCGTGTAAGTGGACATCTTTAAACTACTCTTCATGGATAGTAATCAAAATTATATGACTCTCTGGTTCGGTTGCATCTTAAAGAGTGAAATAGAGAATGGTAATAATGTATAGCAAATATTGCGAGGAATTTGCTTCCATGAGGTGGTACTTTATACATTGTCACTTTTCTTGGGTGTGTTTTTATACTGAAAAGTTTATAGAGGTGTCGCCGGTGTATATAGGGAAGTAATTATGATGTTGTACATTCAGGTCAACTGTAAGTTAATGCACAATCTTTTTGTAAACACAGGAACTCAAGACTTCAGCTTTACAGAATTCGCTGGAAATAAATTCAATAATTAGGTCCCATGAAAAGCTACACTCCGAGAGTATGAATAATATACATGAGCTTGAGAATGAGAAGGTATGGCATTTCTAACTGCATTAGCTTAATTATATGCTTTCTTGAAATTTATTTGTGGACTTTGTTGGAATGCAGCGTCATCTTTGCAATGAAATTTCAGAGCTATCACACAGGATACAAGAATTAAGTTCAGAGGTTCAAAAATCTACAAATGCATTGATGGTAGGTTGCCCCACCATATTTTTTAAAGCGCTCTTGTTTGCCTAGTTTGCCATCATGAACAGATGAATTTGTTCCAGGAAGCTAATGCGGAACATGAATTGGAAATGTCTAATTCCCTTTGTCAAATTCAAATGCTTAAAAAGAGATTTTGTCCTTGTCATCTTCTTCCCTTGCGAAGGAGAAGGAAAGTATCAGGAAGGATTTGGAGAAAACAAAACAAAAGCTGAAAGATACAGAATTCAAGCTCAAAAATGCTGTACAGGAAAAAATAAAGCTTGAGGTATTGTTTGGTTCCTTTTTGGTATTTGATTCTCTTTCATCCTATGGTTTCACTCACTAAATGTTGATTTCAGGGTGAAAAGTCACTTGCAGAGAGAGAAGTAAAAAAATTGCACGACCAGAAGGTTTTGCTTGAACGTGATATGAGCAAGCAGGAATCTATTATTGGTAGAAGGCGTGATTCAACTATTGACCGGAGCTCCAATGTATATGATCAGAGACGAGGCAGGGGTTCTGCTGAAGCTGCAATGCAGGTGGTGTTCAGTTCATGACTTACATAAGGGTCTTTATTTGCAATTATTTTCTCTCAAGTATTTGTATCATCGATCAAGAAACTCAGTGTGCAAGCACTGTTATTCATTAGTCATTACATGGTTATTGAGTCAACTGACCAGAATATATTTATATTCTAGTAATGACTGAGATACAGTGATTTTCCAATACAAAAAAATGAACGCTTATGAGGTTAATGTGATCTAGCTTTCTACACTGCTTTGTTTTCAGCTGTTTGCACAAGTCATTTGTTCAGCATAACATCTGTAGTTATCTTTTCTTAAAGTTACATCAGTTCCATGTTGTTCCATTAAATCTGTGACCACTGGAGAAGCATTTAATACATTTAAAAACATCTCCAATAGACCAAACCATGCATCATCTATATTACCTTGTATGATTATTCTTTGTTCATTTTTTCTCTCTTATATTCAGGATGATTACAAGAAGCTGGAAGTGCTTGCATTTGAGATGGAAGCCACAATTGCATCTTTAGACGAACAACTTGTAATGACAGTTGAGGAAAAGGAGGAAGCCATTTCTAGAGCTGAGGCTTTGGCTTCTGAACTGCAAGCTTTGTCAAATGAGCTGCATATGTCAAGCACAGAGTTGAGTACGTTGAAAGAAGAAGTTTTCGCTATTGTAAGCCTCCTTAACTACCTTGATGTCTTTGTTTCTGAAAATTCTTGGTCAATGTTTGATGCTAATCCGTCCAAAAAAATTGCCATGACTATATTGCAGAGAACAGCTTTGGAGGAATCTAAGGCTTACAGTGAGAAATTGGAGAGCTCTCTTCGGACTTTGTCTGAAGAAAAGGAGGAGTTGTCAATGGTACTGCGTAAGCCCCAGATATTATACAATTTCATTTTTAACGAGTCTACTGATTGTTGGAGTTTTCCTTTCTTTCAGCAACTTACTGAAGCTCTCTTGACGATGGAAGAAGAGAAGGCAATATGGTCATCTAAGGAGAAAGCTTCCATGCAAGTCATTCAAGGAAAGGAGAAACAACATGCTGCAGAAGTTGTCTTGTTATCCGACAAATTGTCTAAGGTTAACTATAATTCGACTGATGATTCTCACGTCTTTTCTCTTATTTTATGTTATACTAAACTTATTCCAACACAACATGAAAGGTTTGGGAAATCTACATCTCTGAATAGGCCGCCTGTGACCTGTTGTCTTTGGAGAATGCCTTCGTAATAAATATGATGAGGATATATTGATGTAGCGCCAGTTTATAAAACCTGATGCAACTATTTCGATGTTTTCCACAGGCAGAGCAGTTCATAGTTGATCTAAACAAGCAGGGCGATAGGCTTTTGAACTTAGAAATCAAGATGCACAATGTAAGTGATCTTACGCTTTCAGCTATCTTTGCTTCAGGCATGCTCGCGTAGTCACTAGCATTCACCGAAGTTCCAACAAAAGCATAATTCTCCGAGTTAGTACTTTATGTTGCGAATCATAATTTACATGTGCTTCCGGTTTTGAGTTGTGGATTATGCTTTCTGTCAAATTTCATCAGGAAAAAATCGAAAATAGCAAGGAACAGGCGAAACTCAAGATGCTACTTAGGGGAACACAGGCAAAGCTGGATGCTTATCGTGTTCGATACGATGAGCTAGTTGACGAATCGGATGAAATGAACAGTAATTTTGTACAAGCTTCCACTGATCTTAAGAAAAAGTTGGCTTCATCTCGGATCGAAGTGCTTGATCTAAAGAAACAACTTGCAGGTGTAGGAGGGCAACTGCCAAAGGCCAGAAATACTAACCACGACTAATAATAAGAACAACCCACTGTTATAATTTTCTACTTTCTCTGTGTCACGGTCAAAGTTAAGCCCGTTTAATTTAAATTATTTCCTAAATCACAACGAAAATGAGAATTAAAAGAACATATAAGAAAAGTATTATTATTACTATTTTAATTTACGTTCTAAAAACGAACGGTTGACAAAACTAAATGAGAAGCTTTGACCGGACGAAGTAACTGGTATAGTTCATTTTTATTTTTATTAATGTTGTGTAAAATACTTGTACTTCATTGCTAAGTTTAGAAAATTATTGTCCTTTAGTACATGTAACAAAATTATTGGAACGGAACTATAATTTAAGGTTTCATGCTCCAAATTTGCAGATTTTTCATGGAATCTATTTGTATTTTTGTGATTAAATCTTATACGAGTAGATATGTATGACCCGGTTTTTAATTAACAAATTAAAATGGATTTAAACGCTTTAGTACGAGTTGAGTCATAGAGAATTAACTAAAATTCCAAACATTGTTGACCCTTGTTTAAACTTCTAGGCCATCCTTTTTCTAATTCCAGATCCATATAAATTGAGCAACTCCCTTGTGTTCCTTGATTCCTGGAAGAAACCGTGTGTCTTTCCCATCCCTTTTTCCTTGTTCTTCGTTTACACAGGCAAGTGGAGCTTTGAGATTTTATTGTTTATGTTAAGCATCTATCATGTCTCCATGAGCTTATAAGTTATGTGTTTACTTAACAAGCTTATTTAACGTGTTAATAAATTTGTTATGTTAACATGATGTTATAAGTTAACTGATAATCAAACATTAAACAGAGCCGTAAATTGTAAATTCTAGCAATATCAATTGTTTAAGATGAATTGCGACAACTACGCAACCTTCTTGGCTTGTTCAAGGACAATAACAAGACACTGCCTCAAAAGTCCAAAGTTAAATGGACGAATTATGAATGTTAATGTTGATCAAATCGAGCTATTCAAGTTCTCCTCGAAACGAGACCTAAGAACCCTAACTTCTATGAAAACAAGCAATAAGAACACACAGGTTTTTACGTGCTTCGGTATGGAAATTCCTACTGCACGGAGGCCACACCACAGAGACGATTCCACTAAGAAGACGAAAGTACAAGTTACAAGCACTGAGAACTTCTCAACCACAACAATGGCGAACAAAGTCTCTGCTACTCCTTTCTCTTTTTTCTCTCTCTCTCTCTCTAATCTGGTGCAAATTGAAGAATACAAGTTATGATAAGGATGAGCAATACAAGAAAGCATAAAACCGATGCAACTAATCCAGCTAATACGCGCTAATCATCACGTGGGCTTGTTCTCTGTTTTAGCTACACAGATGTAACCAACTAACAATCTTTCCCTCCAACAGCTTTTAATCTCCACCGTTAGACGATCAACTACATGTATTAATGAACGGCTGCTGAGAGGTGTTCCCTTGTGACGCGGATTGAGGACTAATTAAACCTTCTCTTGCTTAATCCATCAACACGAACTACTAATTCTACAATTCTCCACCTTAGTTCGAGTTGTCTTCTGCAACCTCTCTATCCCTTTAAAGGTTAGGATAGAACCCCTTCAATCTCTTGTTTGAATCAAGCTTCAGATACCTCTCCATTGCACTTGTTGATCAAGTCACAACAGAGCTCAAACTTCGCAGATGGAACAGCTTTAGTTAAAGCATCAGCTGGATTACTCAAAGTAGAGATCTTAGAAACTTTGATAATCCCTTTCTCCACAATGTCCCTTATGAAATGAAACCGCACATCAATGTGTTTGGTTCTTTCATGGTACATTTGATGTTTTACCAAGTGAATAGCACTCTGGCTATCACAATATACCACAACCTTGTCTTGGTTTATGCTAAATTCACCAAGAATTCCCTTTAGCCAAATAGATTCTTTTATAGCTTCAGTCAAGGCCATAAACTCTGATTCAGTTGTCGATAGAGCTACTACTGACTGCTGCACAGATTTCCAACCTATAGCAGTTCCAAACAATGTGAACAGATAACCAGTTAGAGATTTCCTATTGTCAAGATTTGCTGCAAAATCTGAGTCTACATATCCAACTAAAGCAGGAACCTCATTACTTTGCTTGACAAACTTCAGACCATTGCCTCTTGTTCCATTCAAAAATCTTAATATCCACTTTACTGCTTCCCAATGAGCAATCCCAGCACAGCTCATATATCTACTCACAATACTCATGGAATGAGCTAAGTCAGGTCTGCAACATACCATAGTATACATGAGGCTTCCTACTGCACTTGCATATGGAACCTTCTTCATGTATCTTATCTCATTGTCTGACTTAGGACATTGCTTGGTAGACAGCTTATCATGCTGGCCCAGTGGGGTGACTACTGCATCTGACATATGCATGTAGAATCTAGAGAGCACCTTAGAAATGTAACTGAACTGATTTAG
This sequence comes from Plantago ovata, assembly GCA_028274465.1. Lineage (NCBI taxonomy): Eukaryota > Viridiplantae > Streptophyta > Magnoliopsida > Lamiales > Plantaginaceae > Plantago > Plantago ovata. Next base: position 28,397,183 of record CM051456.1, on the reverse strand, counting down.
ATATAAAGTTCCAGACCTGAGATCTCTAGTGATGTCCATTCCAAGAATTCTTCTAGCTTGTCCCAAATCCTTCATATCAAACTCAGCTCTTAGCATCTCCTTAGCTTTCTTGATGTCTGACATTGAACTCCCTGCCAGTAGCATGTCATCCACATACAGTAAAAGAAATAGAATATCTAAACTAGAGGATCTGAGTATATAAGCACAACTATCATAGCTGCTTCTCTGGAAACCAATACTCAACACATAGCTGTCAAACCTCTTGTACCATGGTCTGGGACTTTGTTTTAGACCATAGAGAGATCTCTTCAGTAAGCACACCTTGTTTTCATCATCAATAGATTCTAAACCTTCAGGCACTGTCATATAGATCTTCTCTTCCAACCTTCCATGCAAGAATGCAGTCTTTACATCTAGTTGTTGGAGATATAACCCATATTGAGCAACAAGTGCTAGTAGAATCCTAATAGAACAGTGCTTGACTACTGGTGAGAAGATTTCATTGAAATCTATACCCTCTCTTTTAGTGAAACACCTGGAAACAATTCTTGCTTTGAACCTTATTTGTTCTCCCTTCTCAGAAGCCTCCAACTTCTTTCTGTAAATCCATTTACAGCTCACAATCTTGACACTTGCTGGCTTGTTAACAATCTCCCATGTCTGATTCTTTTCTAATGATAGCAGCTCTTCCTGCATTGCTACTAACCGTTTCTCCTTTTCAGAACATGAAATAGCTTCCTTGAAATTAATTGGCTCAAACACCTCTAAATGCTGAGATAGATCTTGTGCTACACTCAAAGCATAAGAGATGATGTTGGACCAGCCATACCTATCTGCAGGCTTACCAGCATCCTTTCTCTTCTTTCTATCCTTTGTTAGACCCAGGTTCTAAGATTTGAGTTACCAGAAGTCTCTGCAGTGGTCTCATGTGGTGTTTCATCATCTTCATTTTCACCTGTTTCTAGTGGCTACTCATCTGATGCTAGATCCTCATGATGTTGCTCTTCATTGTTGTGATCCTCCTGATCATATAAATGTTCATCATCATAGATCTCATATTCTAGTTGCTCATAGTCTTCCTCAGGTATAATAGCATCTCCTGATTTCTCTTTCACAGGCTCCACCTTAATTCTTGTAGTGCCTTCAGTTGTGACTGATTGTTTCTTTAATGGCATAATATGTTCATTAAAGACAACACCTCTACTAATCAGACACTTCTTAGATTCAAGGCTCCATAACCTGTATCCCTTCACTCCTTTTGGATATCCAAGGAAAATACACTTTTTAGCTCTAGACTCTAGCTTGTCTTGCTTGATATGCATGTAAGCTAAACATCCAAATACCTTGAGTGATTTGAAGTGTGACATCCTTCCTGTCCAGACATATTCAGGAGTTTTGAAACCAAGATCACTAGAGGGGCACCTATTAATCAAGTAGCATGCAGTAGAGACAGCTTCTCCCCAGAACTGCTTTGACACTGCTGCACTGAGTATCATGCATCTCACTCTTTCTAATAAGGTTTTATTCATCCTTTCAGCAACCCCGTTCTGTTGTGGTGTTCTAGGTACAGTCCTATGCCTTATCATTCCTTTTTATTTACAAAACTCATTGAACTCAGTTGATAGAAACTCCAGGCCATTGTCAGTTTTGAGACACTTGACTTTCTTGCCTGTCTGAGTTTCTACTTCCACCAACCATTACTTAAACTTGCTAAAGGCATCACTCTTAGACTTGAGTATGTAAATCCAGAGCTTTCTAGAGTAGTCATCTATGATAGACATAAAATACCTTCCACCACTGAGAGACTGAGTTCTGGATGGACCCCAGAGATCTAAGTGTACATACTCTAGAATTCCTTTTGTGATATGCTTCCCAGTACCAAAACTGGATCTCCTAGCCTTTTCCATCACACAGTTTTCACAAAATTCCAACTAAGTTATCTTGTCATCGCCAAAAACATGTTGTTTACTTAACTCACTTAATCCTTCTATTCCAGCATGAGCTAGCCTTCTATGCCACAGCTCAGTTTTGTCATCCTTGTGAGCTAATTCGGACTGACCAACAATGGTGCTTCCTTTCAACAAGTACAATCCATTTATCTTATTTCCTTGAAACACTATCTTATCACCTTTCTTGACAGACAAAATTCCACCAGTAGATCCAAACAGTGCTGTCAAGCATACCCAATGAAAGGAGATTCCTCTTAATGATGAACGTGTATTTTACACTTTCATTCGAGTCTTTTTTCACCAATTTAGCTATCCTCTATGTTAATTTAGCTATATTTTAGTGCATTTTATTAGAATAGTGTCACGTTTCCCTTTAGTTTGCATTTTACAGGTTTTGGGTGAAAAACGTGGTTTTTCGGGCAATTATATTGAAGAGAACGAAGAATCGGTGTTCCGAGGACATTTTTGGAGTATCTAGAAGATTCCGGATGGGATTTGAAGTCTAGGGGTCGAGTCTGAAGGCTAAAAGGTCACTAGAAGGCAAAAACCGAGTTCGAAAAGGAAAAGAAATCCAAAAACGCGTCGAAAACGCGTCTCCCGCCGACTGGAACTCCCGGACGATTCGCCCGGGATGTGGGGCGATTCGCCCCACACCAGGCGATTCGCCCGGTGTGTGGGGCGTCTCGCCCCACGCCTGCCGAACTACTATATATAGTTGCTGTTTCTCTACGTTTTTTCAAACTTTCTCAGACCTTTTTTCACACCTTTCTCATTAGTTTTAGGGAAGAATTCTCCAGAGTCTGTTCTGGGAATTCCTAGCATATCAGACACTTTTTCTTATCATTTTGGAGCTTGTGAGATCGCGATTCTTCGGAGATTGACAACCTTTGGTAACATTGTATCTTGCAATTGTTTCTACTTTATATTTATTTATCTTTCAACATGTTTTCATTCAATCTTGCTATGATTTCTGTTGATTGCATGACATCTATGAGTAGCTAAATTTATCGTTGGTGATAGTATGTGATTTCTTAGCGAAGGGTTAATAATTATGCTGATGGCGGTAAAGCGAATCAGACTTTGAGTTATTGCTTTATTTCTTTGATCTATCTAAGCCCTCTATCTTCGTAGTGTTGAATAATAATGGAACACATTGGACAATTCATTGATCAAAGATCTCTATGCAAAACGATCGGGTACTTCATGCATGATTATTAACATGTTATGCTTTGAATGATCATACTATCACTAACTTCCATTATCTGATAAGAAAAACCTGTGCTAAGTCGTCTGTTGATTTTATAGTTTAAGTTAGATTAGATAAAGCTAGTTATAGTCCTTAGAGATCGACACTCGATGTTATTTTACTGCTACACTACGGTTTTCGTTGTACTTGTGAATTGCCTTAGGCTAAATAAAAATTTATTTGATTAATTAGAATCTGACAAATTCTGGTTCATCAAATTGGCGCCGTTGCCGGGGACTATACTCCTTTTTTCTGTTTAGCTTATTTATATTTTCAGCTTTCAGTTCCCTACAGAAGAACAGGCTCTGGGGGTTTGCTCTCAGAAAATCTCACTTTCTTACCCTATTTCTTCCCCCCTATCTTTTTTAGAAAATTCATCTAATCTGATCTCGGTTACCTTGCGTGCTTGTGCTCTCGAAGTTCTTGATTACATTGTGTTTGTTTGCACTCTTTGTGTTTTTCTTTGCAAATTTTTGTTTTTCTTTTGTGGATTCTGCTCCTTGGTTTCTTGTTTCCTCGTGTGCAGAAACTAGTCATACGAAAGGATGAGTCAACCTCCGTTGCCCCGGTATGTGATGCTTCGAGGGCCTTGCATAACATTGGATGACGATTGCAGGGATTATGACTTTGATCCTTCGTACCACTCCATTCTCTCCACGTTTTCAATGGGTGATGATCCAAGAGGGTTCTTAGACACGTACGAGGATGGAGTGTTGAGGATACCTCGTGAGAATGAGGAGGGGGTTATTTTATCACATGAGCAACTCTGTATGAGAGGATTTATGGGAGCCTTGAAAGGGTACGCTCGAAGTTGGCTCAGAATCCTGCCGGAAAAATCGTTGCGCACTTGGGGTGAAGTAACCAGCAAGTTTCTGGAACATTGGGATAGGGACTCACCTCCCGGGTCAAGGGCATGGACGTCTCGCTTTAGTAGTCAGCCACCAGAAATCGACATTGCCGATGAAGAGGAATGTGGAGAAGAATCCATTGATGAAGTCTCCTCAGTGCTTAGCTTGGATTCCACGTCCTTACTTGCGGATGTCGAGGTTGTTGGTCAAGAGGAAGTCATGGAGTAAGTGATAACTGAATCCATTGCTTCACTTGAGTCAGAAGGTGATGGCGTGAGTCGTGTTGAGGTCAAGGAGCCAATCTCTGAAGATTTTGGTGTCTTTGAATCAATTGCGGCAGATACTCTTGATCTTGACTCCTACGTTCTGGTCCATGCACCCACCTATGAGTCCCAAAGGAGTTTTGATCCTCTTTACTCTTTTTATTTTCCATCTGATTCCCTTAGTTATTTTTTAGATTTTATTTTTCTTGGTTTTGTTAATTTTAGTTTTCAGGGAATCATGGACTTGCTTGAGCAGATACGGAGAGGAGCCAAGGATGGTTCCCAAGGGGGTTACGCTATCATTAGACTTGTTTTTCGTTTTTAGTGTGTGTTGTGAGTTTATTTTTCCTTTTTTCGTAAAGTTTGTACTCCAACCTATTCTTTCGAATAGGTTTAGGGAGGTCGTTTGTGTGTAATTTTAATTTCTTTTTCGTTGTGCTACTGCTGGCTAAAAAAAAAAAGAAAAAAAAAATAAAAAGAAACATTCCAGGAAAAAGAGAAATCTGGAAAAGAAAAAAAGAAAAAAAAGACCCCAAAAAAGCAAGGAGGGGTCCAAAAAAAAAAGAGCCAAAAAGCAGTTTAGCAAAGTGTTTGTCTCATTTTTCAATTCTTGTAGTGTTCGTAATCGAGTTGTAATTTTTGTCTTTTGTTTGTTTGAGTGTCATCTGTTCTAGACCACCCTCGTCCTGCCATTCAGGAAGTAGTGAATAGCTTAAGGCTTTGCTTGAAAGATGGGTAGAATAGGGGAGTGTTATCTTTTTTAGGGAACCCTCCTTCGTTTGATGAGAGCCAGTATTGGTTCGACCTCTTTGAGGAAAAGTCTTAACTTGGTGAACAACAGTAAGTCCTCAGTTTCATAGGCACGGGACAACCATTCGTATTTCAACATGTTTCATTACGTCGTCACTTACTAGGTCTAGGTAGAGAATGTTACGAGAGACTATCTTGCTTGACATAAGTGCTTATGTGAATGTGTATGAGTCAATCGAGGCATTCTTCAACCTATATCCATGTTATGATTTGTATGGTTTTTGTTCATAAGTTTTTTGATAGATTCAATAGATTGGTTTATTTGATTTGGCATGAGACTCCATTTTTCGTGTTGCATTGTTTTTTGCATTAGAGTCTAGCTCAGTTGCTTGAGGACAAGCAAAGGTTCGGTTTGGGGAGTTTGATGAACGTGTATTTTACACTTTCATTCGAGTCTTTTTTCACCAATTTAACTATCCTCTATATTAATTTAACTATATTTTAGTGCATTTTATTAGAATAGTGTCACGTTTCCCTTTAGTTTGCATTTTACAGGTTTTGGGTGAAAAACGTGGTTTTCCGGGCAATTATATTGAAGAGAACAAAGAATCGGTGTTCCGAGGACATTTTTAGAGTATCTAGAAGATTCCGGACGGGATTTGAAGTCTAGGGGTCGAGTCTGAAGGCTAAAAGGTCACTAGAAGGCAAAAACCGAGTCCAAAAAGGAAAAGAAATCCAAAAACGCGTCGAAAACGCATCTCCCGCTGACTGGAACTCCCGGGCGATTCGCCCCACACCAGGCGATTCGCCCGGTGTGTGGGGCGAATCGCCCCACGCCTGCCGAACTCCTATATATAGTTGCTGTTTCTCTACGTTTTTTCATACTTTCTCAGACCTTTTTTCACACCTTTCTCATTAGTTTTAGGGAAGAATTCTCCAGAGTCTATTCTGGGAATTCCTAGCATAGGAGACACTTTTTCTTATCGTTTTGGAGCTTGTGAGATCGCGATTCTTCGGAGATTGACAACCTTTGGTAACATTGTATCTTGCAATTTTTTCTACTTTATATTTATTTATCTTTCAACATGTTTTCATTCAATCTTTCTATGAATTTTGTTGATTGCATGACATCTATGAGTAGCTAAATTTATCGTTGGTGATAGTATGTGATTTCTTCGTGAAGGGTTAATAATTATGCTGATGGGGGTAAAGCGAATCAGACTTTGAGTTATTGCTTTATTTCTTTGATCTATCTAAGCCCTCTATCTTCGTAGTGTTGAATAATAACGGAACACATTGGACATTTCATTGATCAAAGATCTCTATGCAAAACGATCGGGTACTTCATGCATGATTATTAACCTACTATGCTTTGAATGATCATACTATCACTAACTTCCATTATCTGATAAGAAAAACCTGTGCTAAGTCGTCTGTTGATTTTGTAGTTTAAGTTATATTAGATAAAGCTAGTTATAGTCCTTAGAGATCGACACTCGAGGTTATTTTACTGCTACACTACGGTTTTCGTTGTAGTTGTGAATTGCCTTAGGCTAAATACAAATTTATTTGATTAATTAGAATCTGACAAATTTCGGTTCATCACTTAACACTAGGCACATATCTAACATCATTCAGTTGTCTGACTACACCATTAAACATCTTAATCTTAATGGAACCTGTTCCCCTTACTTGACATGCCTGATTATTTCCCAAGAGTACAGAAACCGCCATCCTCAAATTTCAGATTATAGAACTAGCTCTTAATAGGTGACACATGAAATGAGCATCCAGAATCTAAAATCCATCTAGTATCATGACTGTAAGCACTAGTATTAAGAGCTTCGACAATTTCATAAGTAGATGTACCTTCTGCAACTCCTGCAGTTTGATGATTCTGTTTCATCTCGTTCTTCCACTGGAAGCAATCCTTCTTGAGATGGCCAGGTTATTTACAGTGGAAGCACTTCCTATTATCAACAACATCCTTGGATGATTCTGTCTTCTCTTGCCATTTATCCTTCTTCTTCTGATAGCCTTTCTTTTGCTTTGCACTGAGTCCTTCACCGGATGATGATGCTTCAGAGTTTGTACCTCCGTTCTTCTTCATTTCCTTCTGCTTAAGAGAAGATTCCACATCAGCCAGAGTGATAGCTTCACTCTTTGCAATAACCAAGGCATCAATGAAACTCTCATACTTTGGAAGCGCATTCAGGAGCATCAAGGCCTTATCATCCTCAGCCAATTTTACTCCGACACCTTTAAGATCCAAACAAATTTTCTTAAACACTGTAACTTGCTCCATGATTGGCCTATCTGCTTCAACCTTGAAGGCAAACAACTTTTGCTTCAAGTACAACTTGGATGTTGTGGTCTTGTTATTATAGATCTCTTCGAGTTTATCCCAAATTCCTTTGGCCGTTGTCTCCTCTACAATATGATGAAGCGTCTCATCGAAAAGTGACAGAACCAGTGTTGTAAACGCCTTCTCCTTTGCAATCACCTTATCTTCAGCCTTCACAGTTGCTGCAAAACTGGCATCTCCTAACAATGCTTCTACTGAACCCTCCTTTGATAGCAACGCCTACATCTTCAACTTCCATAGGCCAAAATCGGTTTTCTCAGAAAGTTTCTCTACCTCGAACTTCGCGGACGAACTCATCGTGATACTGCAACGATTGATCAATGGATGGTTCCCACAGACGGCGCCAATTGTTGATCAAATCGATCTATACAAGTTCTCCGCGAAACGAGACCTAAGAACCCTAACTTCTATGAAAACAAGCAATAAGAACACACAGGTTTTTACGTGCTTCGGAATGGAAATTCCTATTGCACGGAGGCCACACCATAGAGACGATTCCACTAAGAAGACGAAAGTACAAGTTACAAGCACTAAGAACTTCTGACCAAAACAATGGCGAACAAAGTCTCTGCTACTCCTTTGTCTTTTTTTTTTTTCTCTCACTCTCTCTAATCTAGTGCAAATTGAAGAATACAAGTTATGATAAGGATGAGCAATACAAGAAAGCTTAAAACCGACGCAACTAATCCATCTAATACGCGCTAATCATCACGTGGGCTTGTTCTCTGTTTTAGCTACACAGATGTAACCAACTAACAAACTTTCCCTCCAACAGATTTTGATCTCCACCGTTGGATGATCAACTACAGGTTTTAATCAACGGCTGTTGAGAGGTGTTCCCTTGTGACGCGGATTGAGGACTAATTAAACCTTCTCTTGCTTAATCCATCAACACGAACTACTAATTCTATGGTTAAGAATGATTAAAAAGATGCACTAGGTGTCACTATTGATTATACACAAGAAAGTTGAGCTCGGCCGTTTTACGTATGTTGCTAGGGTAACCATACACAAGAAAGCTGAGACCAAAGCTGATGTGTTTTACGTATACTATACAATCAATGTGAGACAAAGCTTGCCCTAGACTTCTTAAAAAATAATGTTTAAATTGATTGTATTTAAAACAAGAAAGAGCTTGAGTCAAAATAATACAATTGATGAATGTCAATGGATGAACAAAGTTTAAGGAACGATTTTGAAGTATAAAGAATGAGGAAGATAACTTTTAAAGATATTGGGTGAATTTGATTGTTTTGAATTGTACATCTTATAGTTGAATTGATTTTCATTTATGTTAAAATGCAATATCAATATGGTGCTAGGAAATGAACGTGTTTACATGCTATATGCGTTCAGTGCCTTGCTTGCGAGAAGCTGGAGTGGATGGGAATCGAGGATTGAAGTTGATTGAGTACACCCAAGAGCCCAAGATTTTAGATGTTTATTATTTCCGTGAAAAATTACTGTTTTAAACAATTAATGTTATTTGGCGCTCTCTAATCATCGTATGCGGATTATGTTTCAGAGTTCCAAATAAGAACGAATTTTGATGACGCTTTAAGACACCCTTATAATTACTTGTTTTTATTTTTAATAAAAACGGATTTTGTTTTTATCTTCTTTTACAAGATAAGTATTTTACCTTCTTCATTTTCTTTTTCCTTTCTAACTCATCTCTTAAATGTTTTGTGCAATCTTATTGGATGTAGGGGTAAATTCAAATTTCATAAAGGATATGGAAGATCAAGAATTGAAGTTGAAAATTATGGAGGTTACTCAATCTTATGGATCAGAGGTAAAGGTTGTTGAGCAACCCAGCCTAGATCAATAAGTTGTTTAACTTGAAATTGTCAGGGCTTAGAGGGCTCTTGGACAATTCGAAGTTTAAAAGAGTTTCTCTATACTCATTCCTCAAAAACCTTGTCTTTTTAATGAAAACCCGGTTGGGTCAAGTGATTGATAGGATTAAACTGAGATTTAGTATAAACGGTATTGTGGTTGCTTCAATTGTTTTTTCTGGTGGTTTAGCGAGGTATCACATTGATTCTACAGTTTAACTTAATGGGTCGAGTTATTGGCATTTTATGGATTTTTATGGGGAGCTAGGTGTTGGAAAGTGTAAACACACTTGAGCTTCCACGGGAAACAACATTTCAGTAACACTTTTTAAAATTTATTACGTATTAATGCTATCAATATTCTTGTTTACATTATTAATGCTATAAACCAAACTTTATTACAGGTAAGTGACAAAATTTAAACTTATTTTCTAACAAGTAATTTTATAGGACAAAACACCCCAATTTAATTTGAAATTGTTCCTAAACTTTATGAGATCAGGTAATTCCGTTTCTCAAGCTAATAAATCACATACTATATTTAGAATATAACTTACAATGAATCTCAAATCTCCACTATTCATGCGATAAATTAAAAATGATAATACTAGGCACTAGCTGATAAATATACCATATTTGGATCTCCATGTACATTGCTAACATTTTAATTTAGTGAGTCCAAATCATTTGCACCATATATGATACAAGTATATACTATATAACTTGTATCATTTAGCCCGCACTCCTGTATATCAGTTATGAAATTAGGTATCCTTTACCCCGCACGCATGTATTATTTTCCCCGCACCATATATGATATAAGTATGATATAATGAGCAGGGGCGAACGCAGAAAATAAAGTAAGGGGAGCACAATTATTGAAATATAAAATCATAAGAAAACTTTAAAAGTAAAAAAGATATACTTTCTTCGTTAAAAGATAAGTAAAACACTTTATTTTATGGGCTTTTACGAGGATCTATTTGATCTCAAATTAATCCCAAACCATATATGTAAATAATTAAAACCTCTGTATTATGTGAAAATATAAACATTCTAATTCAATAATATAATATTTTTAATTATTTTCAATGTATGATTTAGGATTAATTTGATATCAAACCGACCAAAAAAAAAGTTAATAAAACAAAATATTTCATTTATTTTTGAACGGATGAAGTAGTATGTATGTAAAAAAAAAAAAATTAAATTATTATGAATGGATACCAAGAAAATATAACTAATTATAAAATATAATAAAACCAATGTATTGTATGTGTAGTCAATGTAGAAACGGAGGAGGTTGAGTAGTTTGGAGAGGGATTTGGTTAATTAATTACACTTAAATAGATATATGAAGTACTAGTATAAATATTAACCTAGGAGTATAATACTAGTAATTTTACTTGTCAAAATTTTGGGGAGCACTTGCAGCCTCTTGCCGCTGCTTGTGTTCGCCACTGAGCATGAGTATATATATATATAAGTATCATTTACGTTATTCATGTATCAAACCCAAAACATGTTGTACCAAATAGATAACCGTATGTAAACATGTACCCCGCACGCATGTATACCAGTTACAAAATTAGGTACCTTTCAAAATAAGTGTTCAATTTCTTTCTTGTCTATATAATTTTTCATGTACCATTGTTGTAGAATCATGTACCATGAATATTGACAACCTTCACAAGTCACAACACTACAAGAAAAACAGCAAATAGTGACGCAAATTAGCGACGCATGAGTTTTGGTCGCTAAATTAGCGACGCATGCATGCGTCGCTAATTTTAGCGACCCATAGCCCATGGGTCGCTAACATTAGCGACGCATGGTTAGCGCGACGCATGAGCTATGCGTCGCAAAAATTAGCAACGCATGGGCTATGGGTCGCTAAAATTAGCGACGCATGGGCTATGGGTCGCAAAAACTGCATAATTTTCAGGTGGGTCTCCTCACATTCAACTGGATCTATAGGGCTCATCTGTTATCGGATTGGTGCGCATAACCTACCGTTGGATACGTCGTTGAGTTATCTACGCGTGGACGTTGATTTGAGGTTGATTCAATATCGTATGAAGGAGTTATGGATGAAATGGCTAGACTGCACTAATCTTGCACCCTTGAACGACTCCAAAACCTTTATTCGAACTTCTGAATATGTGCTTCTAAGGTAAGTCTAAGTTTTTCCCAAATGAACTTCTTGGCTTAAATCGAACTACGGTCACTCACGAACATATCCATGGAGATCGAGAAACTTCAACAAGATCACTTTGCAGCGTTTTAAGCTCAAAATCACAGTTTCGTACCTAAGTGCTTGAAACTTGAAAAACATCAAAACGTGACACTATTCTACAAAACTAAAAGAAAAAAACACTTACGAAATAAGGAGTGCACAAAGAATATAAAATAACACCAAAACAGAAGTCCGTAACTAAGTAACCCCAACCGTTCAAAAATAAACTATTAGTGTCTAAGTAACTCAACCGTTGATGCAGCGGATATACGTAGTAACAGGGAGAATTATTCTTTTGTGAGGAAACCTCGTTTTTTTATTAATCAAAAGTTAAACTGAATGACAAACAAAGCTATTAGTCGCTATATATAGAAGACTAAAATAAATACGAAACTATCTAGGAATCAAAATTCTAATCCCAAAACAACTTGACAATATTGAAATTAACTAGGAATTGAAATCTAATCCTAAAAGAACATGAAATATAAACTACGAAAACAGTAAAACTGCGTTTAGACCCCCTAAACGATCTCCGATGACCGAAATCCTAATCCTAAAACAACTTGACAATATTGAAATTAACTGCGTTTCAACTTTTCACACCGTTTCGGAGCCGCCGACCAAATTTCGTTGAATTCCGACAACGTTGCAAATTTGTCGGTTTGTGCGTAAATTGGACCGCATCAACCGTTAAGAAATAAAAAAAATATTAAAATTTAGTGACCTATTCCTTAGATAGTCCACTTAGTAATTGAGATATCTCAAACCGTATGAAGATATAAACGGTTTATAAATATAAATATATGGAAGTGACTATGAAGAGCAACAACTATATATTATCTAGAACATATACAAGAATTATCACAAGTATTGGTAGCCGAGCGGTAAGGGTGTTGGGTTAGTAAGGTGTTGGGTAAGGATGTCCTAGGTTCGAAACCCAGGAAACACAAGGTGGACTAGAGAGGAGAATTTATTTTTAAAAAAAATTTCAGATTTAGCGACGCATGGGTCTATGCATCGCTAAATTAAAATGGGTCGCTAATTTAGCGACGCATAGAATGGTCGCTAAATTAGCGACGCTTGACCCCATGGGTCGCCTCGCCATTTAGCGATCAAGGGTTTAGCGACGCATTTGCTATGCGTCGCTAAATGGTTTAGCGACGCATGGGAGAATTTATTTTTTAAAAAAATTCCAGATTTAGCGACGCATGGGTCTATGCGTCGCTAAATTAGCGACCCATTTTTGGGTCGCTAATTTAGCGACGCATAGAATGGTCGCTAAATTAGCGACGCTTGACCCCATGGGTCGCCTCGCCATTTAGCGACCAAGGGTTTAGCGACGCATTTGCTATGCGTCGCTAAATGGTTTAGCGACGCATGGGGGCAGTTTAGTGACGCATGGGAGCGTCACTAAACTGCGTTTTTTTTGTAGTGGAAGTCATGTACAGTGTTCTTTATGAATTTTAATTTTTACATGTATTGATTCTCCATGGACCATACTACTTGTTTGAATTGGAAGTCGACTATTTGGAATCATGTACCATGTAGCAAGAAATCAAATTGGTACCATTTATAATTTCAAGCAGACTATTTGAAAACGTAAATCGGAAGCCTATTGAATGGTGCTTGATTTATTTAGTTTACATGAACAATTAATTTAAAAGTGAAGAATAGGTTGAAGGGAAGCAAACGGATGTTACACAGATTGGTACTAATGTCAGGTACCTTATTATAAATACTAGCTAAATTTTAGAGGACAAATATAATAGGAATTTCACATTTTTGAAAATAAAAATTTGAGTGTCATTAAGTTGTAATTTAAGTTGTAAAAATGTCACTTTTTTTAAAACAAGATTTTGAGTATCATCACGTTGTAATTAATTTGCTAAAACATCACCTAGATGTAATTGAACCTTATTATAAGGCACACCATTATTCCAAAAGATAGAGTGGGTAGTGATGTGTGATTTTAATGAAATAACTTCATTATTTGATTAATTGAGTGGGCATGTGTGCCAGAGTGGAGAATGAGAGATTTTCGACAAACATTTTTCTATTGCAATATGGTAAATTTCGACTTTTCTAGGTGCCTATATACTTGGTTGAATCAACACAAAGATTCCACAAATACACATATTAGACTTGACCGGGTTGTAGCAACATCGACCTAGGTGGGTACCTCTTCTTCCTAAATGTAATCTACCTTCGACTACCATGGAAGCTACAACAAAATTGGGTTGTGATCCGAGTTTCTTGTATGGAGGTGCTAAGGTCGTTCTTACTCGCCTAGAACTATGTTTGAAGAATATGGATGAAACACCTGATGCATGGTACCCACCAATGTTGAACTCCTGATGGAGTTGGCCTTAGTGGCATAAATAAAAATTACTTCACCACGAGGTAATTCCGTTTCTGTTGGTCCCTTTAAACAACAAGAAAATACTAGGGGGGGGGGGTGAATAGTCTTTTCAAACTTTCGTCGTTTAAAACTTTCTCAGCAAGTGCTTATTACTTTTCAGTAATGAGTTTGCTAATACTTAACTTTCTCAGCAAGCACAAGTTACTTTGCAGTAACTAGGTTTGCTGATACTTAAAATCAGAGAGCGAAAGTATTTGATACAATAAGTGCTCTTTTCAGTAAATGAAGGTTTCAGCAAGTGATGTGAGTGACTGTGTACAGACAGATATTATTTGCTGAAAACAAGTACAGTAAGTAAATCACACAAACACTTTTATAGTGGTATCTGAGTGTGGCGTAATCTCTCAACTAATCCACTTTGTTCTTTCTAGGACTGAATCCACTAAGATAAGATTGAGGTTCCTTACAACACCTATCTAGAGCGATTCAAACAGAAACCAAAGCACACTTGCTTCGTGTCCAACCTAATCTAGAGAACGCAACCTTGTTCTCCACCAAACTTGGTACTTTTAATCAGCAAAACTATGCTCGATTAAGTTCCCCCTAAATATCACGCCTGAAAGGCTGTATTTTCAGTTAGAGAGGTTTGGGATGAGATAACTTAATTATAACTTATTCAGTTACAACAAGTAATCTAAGAAACAAAACTTTGAATACTTTGCAGTGAACAAGTTTGATTGTTTCTGGTGTCAAGACTTGTTCTTGTTCGAAAGAAAGAAAGAACACTTAACTAATTTCTTAGTCGTGTAAATTCTACTTCTTCACAAGTAGCTTTTTCAAGCTTTAAGTCTTGGAACGGATCAATGACAGTAGAGAGTATTGAAGGGTTTGTGAGTTTAAGCACAAGTGATAGTGTGATCACGTTGTTGACACACTTCAACTCTTTGCCGGATGACCTCTATTTATAGTGAAATAAGGAGCCGTTTGAATTTCAAATCCTAAGGCTTTTGTCCCTTAAAATGTCACTATCTTGCTTTTGTACTTTCAGCAGCGTCCTTGTTTGTCTTCTAGTCTTCATGTCCTTCACGTACATGCTTTGCATTTAATGCTTATTTGAATAAAATTGAAACAGTAACATTGGAGCGCAAATGCAAGTACTTTCATCAAGAGGTCACATATGTTCCATCAACAAGTGGTCAGTCTCAGTTTCAGCAAGCACAACCTACTCTGTCATATAGATTTTCACTTATGCAAGCTGTTGCTGAAGTTTCCACTTTCTGAGCAACATGTGCCTTTGTAGATACCAGTCTTCAGAAATCTTCTAGTCTTCAGATCTTCAAAATCTTCAAGTCTTCAGATCTTCAAAATCTTCAAGATTCTGAGCGGTTCTAAATGCTTCAATAGTTTGTTTGTAAAAACAAAGTACATCATCAGCAAATGCTTCAATAGGTTGTATTCAGAAAACAAGATACATCATAAGCTTTAAAACCAACCTATCTAGCACCTAACTAAGTCTTCAGCAAACGTTCCTCTTTTACAATGTCCTTAAAATTCTAAATTACTATGGACCTTAAGAGTACTAGTTACTGGACTTTCCTTAATTTGGCATGGTTAATTGCTCATCAAAATTACAAGTTTCCTAACAGTTTCCCTCTTACATTTGGAGCCGGTGGTATAGAAGAAAACATATAAAGTATATGCTTTTATTATAAATTAATAAATGAATTGAGTGCACCAACCTGCTTATTATGACTTTTACTTTTATGTCATAAATATTAAAATTAAAATATAATTGGAAACTATGAGATCGTGTGATCAATATTATTCATATTATAGTGCCCATTCTTCTGTAGGCCTTCATTTCAATATAAAGTGATCTGATTTAACTTATTAAGGGTAGGGGTGTACATTTATTCCAATTTTGACCCAAGAAAAACATACAAAATCACTTGTCACAATTACTCTATTGACTTGTAACATCGTACTTTTCACATAATTAAAATATTCTAATTAAACTTAATTTCCATAATCGATAATGAATTCCTTCTTAAGAGTGTTAAAAATGTTTGGGCTGTTACAGGTGCGGAAGTGTATTGTCGTTAGTGGAAGTTAATACTAATTAATGCAGTAGTCAACACACAATACAATACTGAAATACACGGTAAATGTTGTCAACATTGTTGCCAATAGGCATGAAGTTACCAGACATCAAAGACAAACTATTTTCCTTATGAACTTGAATTTAGATTTTTAAGGTATATTTAGTTTATTTTCGTTATAGACTTTTAATCATAGACATGAAATATGTAGTAATTTATTTTGTTGGACTACTATCATGTTATACACTTTTATTATTTAATTATTAATGTTGAAAATTTTCAAAAAGCCATTCAAATAAAAAGTGAAAATTTGAAAACATATAGGTTACGTTGATATTTTTTGGACTACCGGATATCCGCGGATTTAACCGATCTGATGCCGAATTAATCCGATCCGATATGGAGCTTCGGATTGGATTACGGATTTAGTGATTTTCCATCCGAAGCCTAAAACAATCGGAAAAATAGGATCATATTAATCCTATCCAATCCGAAACACACCCCTAGTTGCCAACATAAAGTACAACAAATATGAAAAGTGCAAAAAATAAAACAGTAAAGTAAAGACACATACACACCTGAGTAGTTTCAATCTCAGTTTCAATTATTCAAGAATAATATAATCAATTATTTATGAGAGAGTCTTCAAGGCCAAAAGATTGTTAAGTGCAGATCTACAAAAAGTGTAATCACCAAACATACCTTGGTGATAAACAGTACGCAATGCACAAACTCAACTAACCGTACACGCAAGGGAATAACTTGTGAAATGCACCTCGTAAAGGAGACTCTCGTCTATCACCTATCTCAAGGATATTCGTGCAATGAGGATGGATTTTACCGCTTAGTAAACTACAAAAGTATCAATGATTACTTGTGAGGAAACTCAACTCAACTCAAGTGTGTGAGTGCAAGTGTTTCTACTTATTGATTGATATAATCGTGAGTGTCAAGCAAGTCGTGTCTCTAAAGTGTGTCAAGTCTTGAGCTCCCCAAGTCTTTGAGCAGTCCACCTATTTATATGGGTAGGAGTCTTGAAGACCAAGTAGAAACGCTTGGTGAGGAGCAAGCATAGGAGATCGGGAAACAACCGTAGAAATGGTCCAAATGGCTTCAACTATAGATTAACTTCTTCATATTCAATGACCGTCGATCATTCTATAAATATGGAGAGTTAGGTGAGAACCGATCACAACCGCTTTGACCGAGTTGTACCAAACTCCACAAACCAAGCATGTTTTGCGTAACAAACTTTCTATTTACACGTGCATGACTTGGTCTTCTTCCATACTTGGAGAGAAGGTAAGGCTTTTAAGCACGTTTGATAATGTCAGGGGTGGACCCGGGATTTGAGGTGGGGGGGCCAAATCATATATGTATGAGTTTCCGAAAGTTCGGGGGGTGGAGGGGGAAAAATCGGAAAAGTCATCTTTTTTACCTATAAAAAACTTGAAAAATTGTAAATAAATACTTGATGAATGTGTATTTTACACTTTCATTTGAGTCTTTTTCACCTATTTTAGCTATCATCTATGTTAATTTAGCTATATTTTAGTGCATTTTATTAGAATAGTGTCACGTTTCCCTTTAGTTTTTATTTTACAGGTTTTGGTTGAAAAACGAGGTTTTTCGGGCAATTATATTGAAGTAGACAAGGAATTGGTATTTCAGAAGCCTATTTGGAGTATTTAAAAGATCCCGGATAGGATTTGAAGTCTAAGGGTCGAATCTGGAGGTTAGAAGGCCACTAGAAGTCAGAAACCGAGTCTGAAAAGGGGAAGAAATCCAAAAACGCGTCGAAAACGCGTATCTGGCCGAGTTTTACTCCCGGGCGAATCGCCCGGGATGTGGGGCGAATCGCCCCACACCAGGCGAGTCGCCCGGTGTGTGGGGCCCTTCGCCCCACACAATTCGTAGCCAATATATAGTTGCTCAGTTTTTCTCCGTTTTTCATACTTTTCCAGACCTTTTCTCTCACTTTTCTCTGTAGTTTTAGGTAGGAATTCCCCAGAGCCTGTTCTGGGGGTTCATATCTTAGGAGATACTTTTTCTTAGCAGTTTGGAGCTTGTAAGATCGCGATTCTTCGGAGATTGACAACCTTCGGTAACATTGTATCTTACAGTTTTTCTACTTATTTTTATATATCTTTCAACATGTCTTCTTCTATGATTTTTGTTGATTGCATGACAACTATGAGTAGCTAAACTTCTCGTTGGTGATAGTATGTGAATTCTTGGCGAAGGGTTAATAATTATGCTAATGGCTATATCGCGCATTATACTCTGAGTTATTGCTTTATTTCTTTGATCTATCTAAATCTCTATCTTCGTATTGTTGATTAATTATTGCTCACAACTGGACAATTCATTGGTCTTTGACCTATGTAAATCTATATCTTCGTAGTGTTTGATAATTACAACTGGACAATTCATTGATCAAAGATCTCTATGCAAAACCGAGGAATTTATGCATGATTATTAACCCGTTATGCTTTGAAGGACCATATTATCACCAATCTCCATTATCTGTTAAGAAAAACCTTTGGTAAATCGTCTGCTGTTTTATATTCTAAATTAGATTAGATAAAGCTAGTTATAGTCCTTAGAGATCGACACTCGAGGTTATTCTACTGCTACACTACGGTTTTCGTTGTAGTTGTGAATTGCCTTTGGCTAAATACAAATTTATTTGATTTTCGTTGGAACACGACACCCAACGCGTCCATCAATACTACATATAATTTTTTTTTCCCAAAACATTACCTATGTTGTGAAAAAATATGTTGTCACGTCTGTTATCACAACATTTGATATGTTGTGATAAATGTGGTCTAACGTAATTCCCAACCTAGTTGTGTGATATGATCAGTGCATAACACTAACAACACCTATCTAGTTCTAGAAAAAGAAGAGACAATTTGCTATTTCCATGTACTGATATTGCATCCACGTGGAAGACTGCACCTGTGGAGATTTCAATAGTACCGGAATAGAAGAGACTTTTTGCTATTTTCATGTACTAATATTGCATATGGAAGACTGAACAAGTGGAGAATTCAATATGGTTGGTGGGATTAGTATGGATACTTTAGAATTTCCCTGAACCCTGATACCAGGACGAATAAGTTTTCTGACATGTACAAGCTCAAACTTGCACAGAGAATTATATATAAAGATCAATTTGCACATAAAAAAAGTTCCTTTAGATCATCTGATACATCATCTTAATCAGTTTTTTACAACAAAATATTCATTCTTGGATATCATCGGTTTTCTATTTGAGATTTTATGCTAAATTTTGAGAGTATCTCAAGTGCTACTATATCCTTGTATCTATTTCTATCTTCCTACAAAGTTACACTATCTACAGAAAGAAAGAATCATCTTCCAAGACCGGACAATCTTTTTGGGAAGAAAAAGAAAGAAGAATATATGCATGAATGACTTAAGAGAATACACATTATGAAGACCTGAAAAATACCTGCATCTCCCAACAACCCGAAAATGGTTAAAATCTAAGGAGTTATTCATGTATCTTCTGCAAAAACTTTTAATACGTAATCCCTAAAACGTCGTGAATATTGCCTTGGATCAACAGCTGATATAGAATTAGGATCATACTGGATGGACTTGTATGCATGCTCTAGCTTTTTTGTTATATCATAATCTTGAAGAATGTCAATGATCCCAAAAAACAATACCACGTCGTAGTACTCTCCTGTTGGCTCTCCTACTAACTGCATTTCAGGTTCATTTCTTCTTTCAAATCGTTCTACTCTTGCTGGCATGTTAATCCCCAATTTTATGCTTGACCACCTGCATAAGACCATGTTATAAGCGAGTTATTTTCATTTCTTTCGTTATTTCTTTTGGAAAATGTGAAAAGTTGTTATAAGTTTAAGGCATGTCTTACGCTGCAGGATCCAAGAGCAGTTGATCCACATCTGCTCGTGATAAACGTGGAACTGATGATTCGGTATCGGAGTTGTAGTTTTCTGCGGGCAACAAAGGAGTATATACATGGAAATTCATTTTTTTTCTTTGTGATTAATATCTTCTCTACAATATACAAACGTACCGATAGGAGTTTGAGATCCAGGGGGAGACGTAGGCTCATCATTGGATGCTTCGGTAAAGTGAAGACCAACCAAAAGGCTGTAATCCATGATTCTCTCCTGTTCAAGAAACTCACAGTCTCTATCCACTTGCCTGTAGTGGTTAATCAATTAGTTTCCATTATGACTAACGCAATGCAGAATAAAGAAGCTTATGTTTTATTTATTAGTCCTCAAACCAGTGGTTTACCTTCTAAATTCTTGGAACCATGTCTTCTGTAGTCGAAACAAAAAGTTCAGATCAAGATCCTTTAGAGTCGTCGTTGCCTCAATCTCTGATTCTGGCTTATCTGTCAATCGTCCGAATGTTGAACCTTTCAAGTCATATCTTTTGTGAATCATATACTCAGAGCAGAAAAGGTTCCCCATGATGATGAAACGCACCTACCCATCGATCCTAACTACATTAGTCTCTCATCACGTACCTGATTTTATTTTTTACCAATAAGACTTTAACTAAATGACCATACCTTCTTTTGAGCAGGTCCATTTAACTTGACACAGTGTAGGCCAAAGTACTTGGTCACTAGAGTATTTTCAAAAGCACGAACATGGTTGTAGTAGGCGTTCAACATCCTTAGAAGAACCTGGCCATGAGAACCGATGACGAGCACAATCAGTGGTGGTAATTTTGTTTATCTATGTTATACAACGGAAAGTAATTCTTACTTTTACTTCAGCTTTCTTCATAGTCTTAATCATGTAACGATCATCGTTGGTTAAGTAAAAAAAGCTTCCACTTTTCCCAGGTGATGAAAGTTCACGCAATGCATCATTTCCACATATGGACAACATATAATCAGCAGGATCTACCTTAAATAGCATCCTTAATGTCCTGCATCAGATTGCATATAAGGCTTGCAACAATTAAGACATACAAGATTCAAGTGACAATATTAATGAAAATTAACCTGAATACTTTGGGGCAATAATCTTTCCACTTGAATTCGCAAGAATTATGTGGTGGAGTAATCTTAGAGCCCTCGGGAGGGAACTTTGTCCAATATTTCTCCTTCGGATCAAAAGCTGATGGCTTTAGATCAAGTGAGGGAGGTGGACCAGGTCTTCCGACAGAATGTCTGCGCAATTAGCCACATTTTTAGTGAAGTTTTTATCATGAAAAAACTGGTTCAAATGACACTTTTAAAAAAAATTTATAAAAAGAAAAAAAAATAGAATTCATTACAACCTTCCATATTAAAAGCATTTCTACTTAGAGTAAGTAGAATTAGTTTACAGAAAATGGCACTTATATGTTACTATTTCATATGGTTATGGACAGTTGCATAGATGATAGATGAACATGTAAGTTGATTACCTAATACCAAGCTGCAAATTCAACATGAGTTCATAGTTCCTATGGCCTTTACAAATTGTCTCTCCTTGTCTCTTAACAACCTTTGGCAGTATAAGAGGGCCGCCTCGTGAACCTACACTTTCTGAATTTCCATCTTCACTCTCACTTCCAGCCATCTCAACATTCCTTTCATTTGGATTGTATGGAAGAGGAGGGGCACCAGGAAGGGGAGGAGCCCCATCAGAGAGTCTCATACGCGCCATATCTTTATCCATACCTCCTTCAACCCTACCGTCAACTGACATTCGCCTATTCCTAACGCTTCCATCTGAAGGAACACCCTTAGACGACCTCCAAACAGCCAGTTTCTTCTGTGAAGGCAAAATTGGGATCTTCTCACTCTGTGAAACCTTACAATCACTCAAATCATTGTTGAAAACCTGTTGAGGATCCCATTCTGAGTTCCCTTCCAGTAATGACCCGGAAGGGTAGTATGTACCATTTTGATCGATACCATCCTTACTCCAATTTCCAACATAGAAACTCCCATCGGACCAAGTAAATGTCCCATTGCCTTTCGGGAACCCATCTTCCCAGATCCCATCATAGACATTTCCATTATTCCAAACCATCTTCCCTTTCCCAATAATACTCCCATTTCTCCATTCACCGGAATAATAGTTTCCATTATTCCAACGATATTTCCCCTGTCCATCTTGCAATCCACGACTCCATTCACCTTCGTATTTGTCACCATTTGAATACTCCTTGATACCCTGACCATGCTTTAAATTCATCACCCATGATCCTTTATATGTATCACCCCCAGGACCTGCATATGTACCCTCCCCATCCATGAATCCGCTCTTGAAATTGCCTTCATAAGAGGCCCCTGAAGGCCAACTAAATGTCCCTTTCCCCATGGTCTTCCCTCTAAACCATTCACCAACGTACATGCATCCATCTGTCCACCAATACTTTCCGAATCCATGAGGGAAGTTGTCAGCCCAATAGCCGGTGTAATAGTCTCCATTAGGGAGGAACCTCTCCGCATGATATACTTCTCCGCTGGCACGAGCCTCATCCTCTTGTTCACTAATCTCGTCCTCTGCATTCCCAACGCCATATGACGTGCCAAAGATCGTGTTGGCACGTTTCTTGGCTGCAGCTTGCGTCTTACGTACTGTCGCCTCCCACGCCTTCATGCCTATAATTAGCTAGTTAATGATCTCTTTTTTTTTATCATTCAATATGTGCCAAAATGTATTGAGATTCCAGTGATCTCATCATTCTACATAATACAATGTACGATGAAACAAAACTAATCTGAGTATCATTTCTAGAAAGATGATTCAAATGTAAAAAAGGCTCAACCTTGGAAATCAAGAAACATGCCTAAGCTAAGAATGTTGTAAAAAAGAAACAAACTTTGAGTTGTTTTTGTTTTTCTCCTTTTCTTTCTCTATCTCTCTCCTCACTACCTGTGATGAAAATGGAACAGAGGAGGCAAACAACCTAAGCCAAACAAATGTTTTTCTCACATTAATTAACTAATAATTATTACATACCATGTCCCCTTATTTTTGTACATTTTATTATTATTATCATTGTTTTTTTTATGGAAAATTGAGAAACAGAATCGAATGATTGTTAATTTATGAGACATATATTGAGATTTTAATGATTCAATTGAGGAGAAAATCAAAGTGGACCTATGTTTTGGTTGTGACAGCAAGAACATAGAGATTTTATGTCATGCACATAATAATATTGTATAACAAAGACCTGTTCGTCAACCGCTATAATCGGTTATAACATGAGGCTCGATGACATTTGGCGACATAAATGGATTAAACTTCTATTTATAGCCTATTATTACTATATGAGAGAGGAGGGGGAATTTGATGTTTCAAAATTTCTATATTTAATCATCCATCATCAGTTCATCACGTTATTTTTAATAAACAAAACCTAAAAGTTTAGCGTTCTAATATTTAATATTATAATTTTGTTAAACATATTACCAACCATATTCACTACAATGAACGGAAGGAGACGCGTCTCATCGATAGGGGACCAAGCGATAGTTTCTTAATTTATTGCATGTCTTTGTTAAACGTTTATAAGTTTCTTTGTTGCATGCATGTCCACTACAAGAAATTCTAAAAATAGCCACCAACTTTAGCGACGGATACTATCCGTGGCTAAGCTAGTCACGAATCGGTGTTTTAGCCACCGATAGGCACAAACTGAGTCTGTATGCTCAGTTCGTGCCTGTCCAGGTCCGAGTTCGTGAGATTTAGCCATGCATATATTTTATCTGTGGCAAGTTTATCCCCGGATAAACTATCCGTGGCTAAACTGATTGACCTTTAAAAAAAAGAAAAATGAAATTAAAAAGGAAATAAAGAAAAAGAAAAATTAAATGTAGTAACGAATAGATTCTATCCGTTACTAGAGTATATGAATTTAACAAAAAAATTAAAATAGAAGGTTAGCCACGGATAGATTCTATCTGTGGCTAAGCCTGAATTAAGATTGAGTCTCTTCTTCCACACTTCACTTTTCTCCAAATTTTCCCCCAATAGTAAAACCCTAACCCCCGTCCCGTCTCCGCTCTACGCCACCACTCCGGATCGACACCACCTCACATTTCAACCACTCCAACACCTCGATTCCACCGACACTGTTCGAAGTGAAGCATCCCACCGTGACTCCAACAGCTCCTCCCATCGGCACAGTTCGAAGCTAGCCACCGCCTCCAAGACCTTCATTCTCCACCAGCTCGTATTCTTAACTCAGGTCGGTTAATTCTTTAACCCTAGTTTTTTTTTATTTATTTGCTTATTTTGGTATAATTAATCAAATGATTCTCGAACTTAGCTAATTTTGGATTAATTTTGTGGAATTTAGTTAAATTAATTTGTATTATTTATTTTGTTAATTTTGGAATAAATTAGTTTAATTGGATTAATTTGTACTAGAATATGTGTCACCTTTTTACTCCGTCCGTATCACAAAACATATGCATTGTTTTTACTTCATCTGTATCACAAAACATTACCTATTAGAATTAGCTTGCAGGTTAAGGATAAACAATAAAGTAATAAAAAAATCAAATTATTGTGATATGTTATTGGTTTAATAGAAATATAGTTGTCAAATTGATTGTGAAGGTAGCAAGATGGTTCATCATATATTCATGATGCACAATGCATAGATGACAGATAAATCATAAACCTTGCTTCTCCTGAAATGTTTGTTATTCTTTGGACATTTAATACGTTTATGAATTATTTAGATGATATCAAAATTTGTGCACAACTCAAGTAAA
This sequence comes from Plantago ovata, assembly GCA_028274465.1. Lineage (NCBI taxonomy): Eukaryota > Viridiplantae > Streptophyta > Magnoliopsida > Lamiales > Plantaginaceae > Plantago > Plantago ovata. Next base: position 28,372,484 of record CM051456.1, on the reverse strand, counting down.
AATGTTCTATTAAACCCAATAGGTTGATCATCACCCATGAGTCCAAAGTATTGCATCCAATGAGATCCATGTTGGCCCCAAAATTTCATTCCGCACATCGTGAACAAATTTCCTTTTGTGATATTCAGAACACCATCCACATACCTCTTGTTACACTTGCACAAGGATTATAATGCAGGAGATAGCAAGAAGTTTCAGTACTCTCTTAAAGTCAAAGTAAAAGTTGAGTAAATGAGCCGAAAGAAAATAGGCAGGAAATTAGTAATAAATTTTTATTCCCTTAATCTCAAAATCAAGCTACTGTTAAATTTTTTCTATGTTAAAACATTGTGTATGCCAAAATTATATATGTTGAAATTGAAACTATGATCAGTTCTAGTCAATTTTATCCGCATCAAATGAATCTATCCTTGTTGTGATTGGAATTTATGTGAGTTAATTGAAGTCGACGAGTGACAGAATTGGAAGATTGGCGGAATGATGTGTGTCAAGAGAAAAAGATAGAGAGAATGAGAATATCATGAAGAAAGAACGATGATATACAGATTATGATGATGGAAAAAACGTGAAATTGAGAGTTTTGGGGAAAAAAGGAAAGTAAGAGAGCTACATTTGATGGACATGACGAAGATACTTGATAAAGAAGTGATAGAAAAATCAATAGTGATGATAATACTTCCTCCTATCTTATTTGGTTGTATTTTTAGAAATTTTGCTATATAACACTAATATTTGTCACTTTAGGTATAATGATTTATTTTAATAGGTTTAGCTCACTTTTGTCTCTATATTCACTAATATCAATACAATAGTATATTATTATTAATAGGCTTTTGAGAATATTTTTATGACTATAAATCTAGTAATAGGTCTTCCTTAATCCTTAATATGTTGAAATTCCTAAAATGACAACTAAAAAAGATAAAATGGAGTAGTACTTATGAAGTACACTACGCGTACTAAACATGTACAATATTATATAATTAAAGAAATACGTAGTATATAACTAACAACATCACCAGTTCAACCAAATTGGAACATTCTCTAGTTGGTTAACTAATTTGAGTTCCACTGTGATGGTTTGAATTTGATTCCTACATTCCCATTAAATTAATTTATTTTAAATAAATGAAGAGCCGCCAACCCGGATCGGGCCTTGTCACGTTAGATTCATTCCCGGTATATCTTCGGGCCTGGCCCAGCCCAGCACGACCAGTTATAAGCCCAATTACAAGCTCGTAAATAATACGAAGTATAAAGCAATAATAATATATAATATATTTAACATTTTTTAAATTTATTTTATTTTTTAATATTTTAATTATTATTTTAATTCAAAGTTATTTAAGTCAATTTATATTAAATAAAGAAAAAATAAATAATAAAATTATTTCGTCTTATTAACGAAGGAGAATGACGTGTCACATTTTCATTGGATTGTCTGTTGTCAGGTAGGGAAAAAACCGTAGAAAATTCCTATCTTGTTTCATATTTTTCTCTATATTTCTATATTAGCTTTTTCTGCACTGTTTCTAATTTTGAACTACTGGGCGTTGTTTCACGTAACACTTTGAAGTTCTAAATTATTCTGATTTTATATGTTGGTATCTTATAAGTAATTCTGATTTTCATAATATGAGCAATACCTACAATATGTTGTTCAAAAATTGTTGAGCTCCCTCAATAGGTCGGTCCATCTAGTAGCTACCACAAACAACATTGCAAATTTTTTTTTTTTTTTAACGGATTAGGTAAAGCTTAATTACTGACACATTTTAATTAATCAATAGACGACAATTACACGACTACATTTTTCATTTTTCATTGTTTATCATATTTTGTTAAGCTTCGCAAGAAAGAAAACAGTGGCGGAAGTGACACCAGGAATGAAGACCTCATTCGGGATTAGTTTTGGGATTATGCGTTGCTTGAGGAACAGGGCTGTGGCTGGTACTCCATATAGGTAGAAAAGCATATCTTTTGCACCAATGTTTGTCACTCCACTGTCAAGAATCACTTCCTCGAGGACTTTTTGGAATTCTTCCTTCTTCAATGATTTTCCTTTGCCTTGATGATGTTTCTGACAATAGTGTATATGTGTGTGTTAAACATATAATTACAAAAATAAGTAATTGACAGAATCACAAAAATGGTAAAATCACCTTAACAAATACTTAACACATTGTTATTTAACTTAAAAGAGTGACATGTTTAAATGTATTAACTTTTGCCAGAGACGGTTTATAGAGGAAGATCACAAGATCGGTATTTTAATTACGTCACAAGATTTTTATCACTTTTTTAATAAGTACACAAACATATATTTGTAGGTATTATATACTGCAAGTCTAAACAACATATTTTAATGATATTAGGTTGCTTTTTTCAATAAACCTAAGTTTGGATGTTTATGTTCAAATGATTTTATTTCACATCACATCTTTAACTTCATAGTTCAAACATCACACATTTATATATTTTTAACATTATCTTTATTATATTTTTAACATTATCTGGTTCAAATCCCCTCTTTAGCATTTTGGTGTTTTTTATCATTTTTCTACAATTCATTTCTCATTTTGAATATTTTTCTCATTGTTATTATTTTCCCTTTTAATAAATAAAAAAAAATACAAACTTAACTTGACCCCCTTAAAATATAATCTTCGATTCTTGACCCCCCTGAAATATCGTCCTGGATTCGCCACTATTCCGACTTAGTTAGATCCATCCTAGTGTGCCAACCGGGGGCATTATGTGATTATACATGCCTTTTCTCAACGATAATAACAATAATTGATTTGAGAAGCTGGTTACCACGTAACCCAGCAGCTGCAGTCCTGGAACCGCGACCTGTGTAGCAGATTTAGGCCTAATTTGTATCATATTACATATATATTTGTAATTTTTGCTTAAATTAGTAAACTTACTTGGTATGCATGGTCGAGGGTGCTTGTTTTGGGCACTCGAAATTGCGTGCTCCCAATTGATTTATTTATTTCTCTGTACAAAATACAAAAACTGTTAGTCATGGAAAAGAGGTAAATATTTTGTAAAATCATGATTAGAATTTAGAAGCCGTAGAATTTGTTGTCCCTGTGCTTATGTGATCCAGGCGAAACTAGTTTATTCTGCAATATAATATTACGTACCATAAACTGTTTATTGACTCATACTTAGAAATGAATAAATAAAAGAATAAATTACTCGACGGTCTGGCAAATTGCATGGTGAAAATCAGCCAAGGTCCAATCCTCAGTGTTGACAAAGAACTTGTCATAGCATTGCTGGATCAGCCCGATGTCCACACTTTTTTTCTCCTCAGCTCCTGCAAATTGAATCATTAAGAACCTAATTAAGAATAAAATAAGCTTGGGAAATGATAGAAGAGAAAAAAGAAAGATTGAAATTACCAAATCTCTGGAGTGATTGGCCCATAATCAATGAGTAGCTAGATTTTATGATGTGTGATTTGGTGTGGATCGATCGATGTATTTATCATCTTATATTTTTGCCTACGTGCCTACATTATATTATATAGTGATTCTTTTCCTTCATATCAATCCAAAAAAGCCTGATTCATTCTTTGAAGATGATGCAAGAAACGAATCTAGTGCTCAAATGACTTTGCAATCTTACATTTTTTTTCCATAACTTTTTCCACTTTCGGATACTTTAATATGATTCTTATATTTTAATCGTGATCTCACTTGGCATTGTAGGTTCTACCGTCACCCATGGGTCAATGTCATCTTTGACATGACATGAGTTTGGTCGGAGTACAAGTATCCCTCCCAGACGTGAATTTCATGCATAAGATGAATACTATGAATAACTTGATACGGTCACATGGTGCTAACGTATCTCTTACTACCCCTTAATTATTACTTAAACTTTGACTTGAGATTAATTAGTGTCTTAATTAAAGTGAATTTAAGCAAGTCCCTCTAATTAATTCAACATATATATGACATGGTACCAACAATTGTAACACATATTGATGAAGAGAAACCTATTCAGTATCGCATATGCATACTTGTGCACATCAAAAGCTCAATAACATATGAAGTATAGAATTGTTTTAGTGAGCCTTTAATTATTCTTTAGAATGGAGTGTTTGAACAATATAAAAAGTAACAAGGCGAGTAAAGTCGATAGTTTTAACTCTCTTGATTCGCTCTTTCTTGAGCAGCTTCATTTTGTCTTCTTGCTTCTTCAGGCTGAGCTAACTCATTTTGTACTCGTTTTCTTTCTCTTTCCAATTGGTGTAATTTCTCTCTTCTTTTGGCTCTTTCGAATTTTGAATTGTGTGTAGAAGAGTTACTAGAGGTGTGACCATCAATGCGTGATTCTCCTCACCCTACACTTACATTTCTTAATGTCCTACCGCCTCTTGATCTTCCTGGTGGTCTACCTCTAGTAGCAAGAGGTCTATCTTCATAAGAGCACCTATTTCTAGTAGAACGTCTAGTGGGACCAACCGTTCTTACATTAAAGCATGGAAAACCCTTTACTAACGGTTCTCACATACGGCGCCAAAATGATAGGGTACTTTTTAAGTACTTCTTCCATTTCATTAATAACTTCCTATTCGGGGTCAACACGATTTATATTTGACCGCACATTACTCCTAAATCGTACAATGCAATTCTTTTTTAAAGTTATATAATTAAAATTCATAAGTTAGTAGTATTTTAAATATTTTTTAAATTTATTTTATTAATATAATTTAGATGTAATATACGAGTCAAACGTGACTACCGTTGACCAAAGAGGAAGTTTGTAATGAAATGGAGGAAGTATTAAGTAAGTAGGAAAACAACTTAAGTCGGTCACTAAACACACTGAAGTCTCTCTAAAGTGTAATGCTAAGTATAATTAGTTCCTTCCATAATAAAGTACAAAGAAAAGATAAGTAAGTACACTAATTAACAATGTCCTTGTAAATAGCTCTTGATGACACTTATCTTTAACTCTGAGTACCTGTAACTATGAAGGTGGGAGAGGTTAGTGTGATATTACCGGTTTGCCGTATGGTCAAATTGGGATTAAGAGACTTTAGGATGAGATCTTCTTCGGACGAGGCCGTTCCCGGCCGCACCAATCGACATTGGCAACTCCGACATAGAGGAATTGACCACTTGGGTACCTTTTCTGTAGAGAGTCATTGTCCTCATCTAATAATCATATTAATTGCATAAATAAATAAAAAATGAAGAATGGTGGGTATTTATAATACCGGTACATGATAAATAAAATGAAAGATAATAATGAAAGATACTACCTGATAAAGATAGAATAAGATATCCAGGGAATATTTATGATTCTTCCTTATCAGTAACTACTAACCCTAACCCTAACCTACTACGCTAAAATACGATATGGGCTTTGACTGTGAGACTTGGGTCGGTCGGGCCAAGGTCTCATCACTTTACTCAAAGGAGGTTGTAAGCTTTCCTTGTCTAGGTTTAGTAGTAGTGAGAGCAGTTAATGCTTGGTACATGTATTTGGGGATTAACGCCCTTTTATAATGGTCATTTTTAAGTCGGTCCAATCTTCTTGTGACAAGTGTTGCCTTTATAATGTGCCATGGAGCTTTAGTAGACCCAACGTTGACACCAATGGGCCTAGCCCAAGCCCATGTAGGTGTCTTCATGTTTATTAAAACATACTCTACATCCTTCTCCAATTGTAAATTCCCTAGAGGTGACCTTCTACAAGTCCGGGGGAAAGTACCTTCTAGAAATGTACTTTCCCGCCGGATCTTGCTATGTCCTTGGGAGGTTAATTTGAGGTTACTTTATTTTGGTGACATATTGTGTCAGTAGATTATAAGGAGGAAATGTCCTGACATAGGTCTAAATGTGATAGCCTATGTCTTGTATATGTAGTGTTATTGGTTGTAAGTTGTATGTTTCGGAGGTAGTAAAGTAGAGAACTTTTAAACCATAACAAACTAGGAGTAAAGCTTCTTAGTTCGTACTAGGACGTATGATACGGACTAGACATATTTCAATATCATCACTTGCCAAGACCAAAGTTACATGTAGATGGCAGGCGTCACCGCATGGAATGGTTGTTCTTTTCAGTAATGGCTCCTCATTATAACCTAATAATAAAGAAGCTGGATTAGGATGCTTGCTCCTGAACTGAAATGGAAAATTTTCTGAGAGCATTAGAAAAATTTGTAGGCTTATGTGATAGTGTTATGTAGGTTTATGTGGTAGTAACACTGAAGAAATTTGGGTTCTCAAAGCAAAGCAATGGAATATTAAAAGACTTATTGTACGTACAGACTCTCAATATATATGTTCTTTCTTGTCGATGGCACCACCACCCCTCAGACAGGCTAGTCACTCAGTGGCGAATTCAGGACTCAATTTGAGGGGGGTCGAAAATTTAATCACGAAAAATATAATTATAAAATGTATAAACGACTAACATATTACATATAATAATTGCATTTTTTGGAAAATTGTTTACTTTATTCCAAAACAATCCAATACAGATCGTCGATCCGAAGATCCAGACGGGCTACATCAAAGCCATTTACATCACAAGCCGACTTCATCTAGACAAGTAACTAAAATTTGACAATTCACAAACTATAACAGTAAGCTAGTAACTTGTCATTGCCACGACAACAAATCTTGACAACATGCTTGACTACCTCCACAATATGCATATGAAATGGTTGATGCTGATAAAGCTTCATATTGCGTGCCTTCCATATTGCATATACTGTTTCCGTGAAGGTCATCTTCAAGAGGAGCGCCTTCATCGATTTCCCTTTTGCTTCTCCAATGGTCCAAAACAATTCCATGTTAAAGCCCTGGACAGTATGCGAAATTTTCATCCAAGACAGTAAGCGGATCCACACCTGCTTTGCGGCCTGACATTCAAAAAATAAGTGATTTGTTGATTCTTGCAAGCTGCCGCAGAGTACACAGACATCGTCTGCGATGATATTCATTCTGACTAGACGATCGCGAGTGTACAAACGATCCAAACAGGCCATCCATAATATAAACTGAGATCTTGGTCGAGCCTTATTTCTATACAGTACTTGACGCCATGGGACTATCGGCTGAACAGTACGCAATGCAGCATATATATCCTTCGTTACAAATTGGCCATTTTGTTTCGAAGTCTGCCAAGCCCCCAGATTAAGTACCTGATCTCTGGTACTCAAAATTTTGCGCAATAGCCAAGAATAACATGTACCTGGAACATATTCCTCAACTGTTTGGCCCTTGAGATAATAGCTATGAATCCATCGGACCCATAGTTTGTCCGATTTCATACTAATATGCCATAATAACTTTGCAATTGCACATTGTCCTATTTCAACTAACACACGGTGACTAACATATCACCCAAGTAATTGAGAACATACCACTTAAACCATAAGAGAAGAAGAAGGATTACTAACCTCCAGAGCATTCCAAATCTCCGCCTTCCGCTCCGGAGTGAAAGTATGCCACTGGGCTCCAAGTGGTGGGAGAGCCACTTTCTTCATGGATCCCTGGCTGATGAACTGCGCAACATCCCTCGGCATCAACCTGTTGCAATAACGTACACAAATTAATCCAACTAAATAAAACATACAATACCAAGTAAAGACCTATTCATGTACTTACACATGCCCAGCCATGGGCCAGACGGCGAGCTTGCCATTCACCCGCTCATCCGCCACGTACACCTCCCCCGTGTACCTATCATCCGACAGGTTTGCAAACACGTCTGGGCCACCAACGTTCATTGTTTGTACGCATAAAATTGAAGTTTGAACCATGCATGATAATTTGTAACAAAAAATAAAGTCTAACTTATAACTTATCTTAAGGTGAGTATATATACAATTTCTTACGAATATTTTTGTTTTGCATGATTACCGAAGTACAAACACCATATTTAACTTATAACCTTTCCTTGGTTTACATGATTACCGCAATACAAACTTTCCTTGCTTTTCAAGACCCCGACTACACTTGATTGTTAGTTAACTTATTGTCAGTTAATAAGTTGTCACTTAATAAGTACAAACGAGGACTCGGAAAGCAAGGAAAGTTTGTAATGTTTACTCTATGGATACCAGGAAATAAAGTCCATTTATTAGTAACAACGACATTAATTAAATACAATGTTCACAATACAATGGGTGTTCAGTTAAATACAATCAGTTTGCTTAAATGTCAGTAAGGCTTACCAATGGGTGCAAACCAATAAAACGCTTACTGATCGACAGTAAACGTATAGTATTAGTTATCACCCAATGTAAGCCTAATCCAACACTTACATACTAATATATGTATATCATCATCACACCTATTCATTTCAATGAAAAACAAACTCTTATGTGTGTTCAGTCAAATACAATCAGTTCGATTAAATGTTGGGGAGACTTTTCTATGGGACCTAACCAATGTAACGCTCACTGGTCGATAGTAAGCATATACTATTAGTTAGGGCCCAAGAAAAATTCTTACCAAAACACAGAAACCGATTATAATAGCATCATCACACTTAATAGCTTATATAACATAATTAAAATAATTAACATAATTATAATTATCAGAACTAAGTAGGCAGAATTTTAATCTTTTTCATTAATCAAACTTAATCCAACTTAATTCAAAATTTAACAAAATATTAAGCAAATTTAACATAAATATTAAGCATGAATATAATTCATGAAAACAGAACTAACTTAAGCAATTTAACAGCACTAACTTAAAGCAAATTTAACATGCATATTAAGCATGAATAACCAATTTAATATGAATAATGTATTAACATGAATATTATGATATTCAATTCCATTTAACATGAAAATTATGATATTCAATTAACAGCAACATAATCATACTAAATTACAGAATAGATTGATAGATTAAATCTATTTCAATCTACTTTAATAAACCACAAATTACTCGAAATTAATATAAATAATTAAATTAACTAATTAACATAATTAACCAGATTTATGTAACTGAATTAATCTATATTATACTAATTACAGCTAATATAATCAATTAACAACCTCTCATTAATTAAAACAAATTTATAAAATTAAATAAGAAATCGAAAAAATGGAAGAACAAACTGATTATTCCTATACACACTACAAGAAAACAGCATTTTAGCAACCACTTTTAGCAACCGATCGATCGGTTGCTAAAATTAGCGACCGATCGGTCTTTTAGCGACGGATGGGAGCCATTAGCGACGGATAATTATAATCGTGGGAGAGCGCCTTTAGAGCGTACGTGGTTTAGCGACGGATGGCTGATCCGTCGCTAAATAGCGACGGATGGACCCATCCGTCGCAAATTTAGCGACGGATTATAGCATCCGTCGCGAGATTTTATTTTTTTTTTTCTCTTTTTTTGGCCGGTCAACAGTATTAGCGACGGATGGGTTCATCCATCGCTATGCTGTATTTTAAAAAAAATAATAAAATAGGGCGACGGATGCGCCGATCGGTCGCTAATTTAGCGACCGATCGCTATTTTAGCGACGGATGACCATCCGTCGCTAATTTAGCCTACTTCATCGTTCTCACCGGCGATGAAAAACACAGAACACACACAACACCCATTTCCGTCTTCTCCACGGCTCCAATCTCTCCTCCCCTATTTTATTCATTTCTTCACCATTTCAATCAATCTTATAGTCATTTCGGAGCTCTTCCATCAAGGAACAAGTGTAGTTATTCAATTGCGTGATTATTTCCCCATTTCTTCCGCAATCAAAGGTATATATTTCGAACCCTAACTTGTCTAAATTTTAGTATTCTTCATTTTTTTTTCAATTCATTGAATTGTATGCATTCTACTAGTATCTATTATGTTGTGTAGCTCAAATTAGGGGGGATGGACAAGTTTTAGTTGGTGAATTGATAGATTTGGTATGAATTGGGTATTTTATAGTTTAGTTCGATTATGTTTGGTATTTGAATTGAGTTGGATTACGTAGTTAGTTTTGTTCAATTAGTGTAGTTTTGTTTCGGATATACTAATTACTAATTAGATTTGGAAATTGTATAAGTATAATGGAAATATGAGGAAATTATTGTGTATTGTAAGTAGTTATAATAATGGAAATTGTATAATTGTAATGGAAGTATAGATAAATATATGTAATTATAGTATATTGTAAGTAGTTATTATAATGAAAATTGTATAAAATATAGATAAATATAAGTAATTATTATTTTAAAAACACGTAAGTATGAAGGAAATAACTCGATCATAGGTAAATTTAAGTTAGAAAATATTGGGAGTATATATAATGCAATGTAAAAAACTGATAATTAAAATGAATAATCGATGAAAAGATACGTTAGCCGCCACAATGTACTAAACTTCTATTGGCCAGGTTTAGCATTCAATTATGAATCCCGATCGTACTTGGATGTACAGTAGGATTGCAGATGGAGTACTTTTGCCTACGTTTGTACAAGGGGTCAATGCATTTGTCGAATTTGCATTGTCAAAACCTGAGTGTTTGAGTACTGGGATGATGAAGTGTCCTTGCAACCATAAGAAATGTAGGAACCGTCAGTACTTACCCTCTACGGTGGTTGTAGACCATTTGAAGCGTAATGGTTTTGTCCCTAAATATGAGGTGTGGAATCATCATGGTGAGTCAGTTCGTTTGTTGGGGGATTATTCCATGTTGTCGGGGAAGCGTAGGAAAAGGCAGGAGAGTAGTGCTACACCAGGTGCCTGTACTCATGATGATGCCACAGGGGACCGGATGGAAGAGATGGTCCGTAACGCTGCGGGTCAAGAGTTCACGGAGGGTGTTGTTAATGAGGAGCCTCCGAATGCTGAGTCACAACAGTTCTTTGACTTGTTGGAAGCGTCAAAGATGCCACTCTACCCGGGGTGCAGGATGAATGAATTGACTATGTTGTCTCGAATAATGAGCAACAAGGAGGGTGGTGGGAATTCAGAAAGCAGCTGCAACGATTGGTTGAGTTTGATCACGGATGCTATGCCTGAAGGAAGCCTAATTCCAACAAACTATTACCAAGCGCAGAAGAAGATGAAGGCGATGGGATTGCCAATGGAGAAAATAGATTGCTGCCCGGGTATGTGTATGATCTATTGGGGGGAGGATGAAGGTTTTTTGAAATGTAAACATTATGGGAAGGACCGGTATAGTCGTTACAAGGAGGGTGCTGCAATGAAACGACAGAAGAAGAATCTCTCCCACAAGAAAATGTGGTACTTTTCTATAGGTCCTCGTCTGAAGAGGTTGTATGCATCAGATGCATGTGCAGATAAGATGCGTTGGCACAAGGAGAGAGTAGTCGCGGATGACCAAGAGGGTAAGATGGGTCACCCATCAGACTCGCCGGCATGGAAACAGTTTGATGTGAAATATCCACAGTTTGCAGCCCAGTCTAGAAATGTAAGATTGGGACTTAGTACTGATGGTTTCAACCCGTTTGGGAGTGAACGGAAATATTCGTGCTGGCCAGTGATGCTTACACCTTACAACTTGCCTCCGGGTGACTGTTTGAAAAAACCATTCATGTTCTTGACCGTGCTGGTGCCAGGGCCGGATGATCCAGGACAGAAGATAGATGTCTTCTTGCAGCCACTGATCAAGGAACTTATAGAGTTGTGGGAGGATGGTATCCCAGCATACGATGTCTCAACAAAGACGAACTTTACCTTGAGAGCAGCACTACTCTGGACCATCAGTGATTTCCCTGCGTACTCCATGTTGTCTGGAAGGAAAACATCCGGATACAAGGCATGTCCACATTGTCTGGATGATGTTGATTCACACTATCTGCCGAAGAGTCGAAAGGAATCTTGGTTTGATTGTCATCGCAGGTTTCTAGACGATGAACACCCGTTCAGAAAGAACAAGACTCAGTTTCTTAAGAACAAAGTGGTGTTGAAGAAGGCCCCTAAAGAACTAACAAGTGCACAACAATTTGCTATTATAGAACGCTTGGGGTACAAGAAAGTAACTGAGGTTGGGTGGGAACAGCATAACGAGAATATCAAAAGTGAGTATGGATGGAAAAAGAGATGCATCCTATGGGATTTGCCTTATTGGAGTAGTCTTCGCATACGTCATATCTTGGATGTCATGCATATTGAGAAGAACGTATTTGAGAACTGCTTCAACACCATTTGTGAAATTCCCAACAAAACAAAGGACACGGTTAGGTCCAGGGAAGAGTTGGACATTCTATGCAGGAGACCCGGACTGTCAAACAAGAATGCTGATGGCAAGTGGCCGAAGGCTAAATACACTTTGTCCAAAGAGGCTAGAGCGGAACTTTTTGATTGGGTGAAGTTGTTGAAGTTACCCGACAATTATGCTTCTAAATTTGCTCGGTGTGTGGACACGAGTAAGACAAAGATGTATGGGATGAAGAGCCACGATTGTCATGTGTTCATGGAGAGGCTCATCCCGATTGCATTTCGCCAGCTCTTAGATAGATCGGTATGGAGTGCCTTGACCGAGTTGAGCTTGTTCTTCAAGAATCTATGCACACGGGTTGTTGAGGTTGAAGTGTTGAAGACGATGAAGGCTAACATACCGGTGATTCTGTGCAAGCTCGAGCGTATCTTTCCACCTAGCTTCTTTGATTCCATGGAACACTTGCCCATTCACCTACCAGATGAGGCGTTGCTAGCCGGACCTGTTCAGTATCGTTGGATGTATCCCTTTGAGAGGTAAATATTTTAGTATCATATTTACAAACATATATGACACATAATTGTATAGTATATCTAATTATGACAGACATATTATAACAGATACTTAGGCAAGCTGAAGCATTATGTGAAGAACAAAGCTCAGCCTGAGGGTTCGATTGCCAATGCATACATTCGAGCAGAGACTGCAACTTTTTGCTCCTATTTCTTTGACACTGGGGTCCCTACGAAGACATCTAGGCCGGCTAGAAATGCCGACACATTTCAAGTGCAAGAGGACCATAAAGTTTCTCTATCAATCTTTAAGGTTTCGGGGAGGGCGTATGGTGAAGAAAAAGTGGCATATCTGACGGATAAAGAGTACAATGCTGCACATTCGTATGTCCTTCAGAATTGTGCTGAGCTCAACCCATTCCATCTCAAGTTTACTAGGTTAGTTGCCTTCTTACGTTTTACGATTGAATTAAAATCTTATTTTAGAGAAAATGGTAGTATTAAACCAAATATACGCATCATGTGCAGTTTCTTCAGCGCCCGTTGTGTAGAGCAAAATCCTATAGTGGCGGATGACACAATTGAGGACATGCTTAGGGAGGCCCTAGTATCCGAATTTCCAACATGGTTCAAAGAGCATGTACAGAACCCGGCCAACAAAATAACATGTCCTTACTTAAGAGCACTAGCAAGTGGACCTGGGAGAAGATACTCCTCCTTCCCATCTTACATTGTAAATGGACTTAGGTTCAACAGTAGTGAGTGTGGATCGACAGATGCTACAGTTAATGGTGGGGTTCGTGTCTTGGGGAAAGACATAGGTGATGATGTCTACGATTACTATGGGAAGCTTAGGCGTATTATTCGCCTTGAATATCCCGGAGTACCTTTGAAAAGAACAGTATTGTTTGATGTTGATTGGTATGATCCCACTGATGTAGGCACCAGGAGGCTTGAGGAGTATGATATGGTGGAGATAAACTATAAGAAGAAGTACAAAGTGTACGAACCATTTATCTTGGCAAGTCAAGCACTTCAAGCTGTATTTCTTCAGTTTCCTACCTTGAAAAAGGATAAGGGCGATTGGTTAGCTGCTGTACCTATAAATGCTCGATCCAAAGTTGAGTATGTGGAGAAGGACGAGTCAATTAACAACTCGTACCAAGAAGAAGATGTCGATGGTCAGGCTAGAAAACCTGTACAGGCTACAGTAGAAGTTATTCAGCTGCATGATGATGTTTTCATTGACTTACAACCAGAGTAGATTATAGAGGGTACGCGAATTAGTACTAGGTAGTTAGATTAGACTTAGATTAGACTTATCTATCAGGCATATAATAAAAAAATGTTCATTACTTTATCTCTTAATGACTTTACATGTTTTACATGTTTTATATTCAATTGTGTATGTACTAACACGGATCTTTGTATTGCAGATGCCACGACCCAGGAGGCCACGTTACCTGACCCCGCAGTCCCAGAGGGATGATACCGACGGAGAGGACACCGTGCAGGGCTCACAGCAGGGCTCCCCTACTGTTTTTGGGACTCCACCTGGGTCGAGCAGGGGATCGACTCCTCATTCCTCCCTCCACGACCCGTGGGCCCACGTTCCAGACGACGGTTGTCCCTTTCAAAGGCCGGAAGATGGTCTTATGTGGAATGGTCGCCCTGTCCTTTACCCCAATGGAGAGAAGTAAGTATTAGGCATTAACTGATTTACGAACTTTTAATATATATATACCAAACTAACCTTGTCACTATTGACTTACCTGTTCTTCACAGGTTGTATGGGGAGCGCGCTGCTAAAGTACTCAGTGCGATAATACGGAACAGAATGGTCCCACCGCAAGAGGGTGGCAACCAGTGGCATTGCATCCCGGACCAAATTAAGGGAGAGCTGTTCGAGGAGCTGAGGATGAGTTAATAATCGTATAATAATTACCCAATTGTTTGTGTTGTGAGTGGTATGTTAGCCACTTTGTGTGAGTGGTATGTTAGCCACTGTACTTGGGTGATATGTTAGTCACCATTGTTTTAGTGAAATATAGGACAATGTGAGTGGTATGGTAGCCACTATATTTGAGTGGTATGTTAGCCACTGAACTTGGGTGATATGTTAGTCACCGATATACCTGAATAGATGTTGTTTTCCCTTGTTATATATTTGATACATGTTAGCTCCCCTTGTTATACTTGAATGTTTTTTAAGTATTCACCAACGTATGTGTTTCGATGTTTATTTGTAATTGTGTAGAAAGAATTCTTCCTTCCGAAAGCATTGCTGATGGATCTCTGGTGGAGCTTCAGCTCTCACGGTAGTGCCCTTTACAAGTGCATGGTTCATAACCTGAAGAAAATGTGGAAAGAAAACCGTCCACGTACCGGTGATTGGCCCGGAGATGAAATTTGGGAGGCGTGGAAGGTGTATTGGGCTAACGGGAGAGTCCAGGCGCAGGCTGACCAGAACACTGAGAACCGGAAGAAGCAGCCGAATGATGGGACACGTACCCTGGTGACACACCATTTTGGCTCTGAGTCGATCGCTACAGCACATGTGACGCAGAAGGTAAGTATATTAACTTTGTGAATTCATCATTCTTATACTTGTTATTTACTTGCATTTCGAACTTTCAAACTAAGTATATGATGCTTTCATGTGTCATTCAGTTGAAGGATAAGGAGAGTCTCCTATTCACCCTGTTCTCGAGATCTCAGAAGGCCAAGAACGGACAGTGGTTGTGTGACGAGGCCACAGCAATTGCGGTAAGTATCAACAATACATGTGTTTATTAAATACTGATGATTTCATAACTAATTAACAACATAACTAACACCTTATACTCTTGATTTATAATTTCAGACGGCCTACGAGGACAGGATTCGTGATCAGGATCTCACTGTTGAGGAAATGAATGCCATTTTCCTCGAGGTGAATCCTCCAGACGAGAAGGGCCGTCGCTTGGGACTTGGGAGTGCAGCAGCCGTCCCTGAATTGGACTCGAGGCCGACTCGTCGTTCCCGTGCCAGTACATCTTCATCATCTTCAGCAGCAGCAGCAGCTTCCGCTCGAGAGCAGGCCCTCTTACTTCAGTTGCAGGAGAGTGATGAGGAGGTGAAGAGGCTAGCTGCGAAGCAGGCTCAATATGATACTATGTTTGCTCAGCTGTATGCGAAGCTGGGGATGGATCCACCTACTCCATGATCCCCTATCCTTTTCGACTCTATTTACTATTTTCTACATGAATACTGTGTACACTATGATATTATTTTGGATTAGTATTGTGTATTATGATTATTATTATATGTATGGAGGGTTTTGGTACATTTATTATGATTTTTTTGGATTATTTTTTGGTTTATTTGGTCTATAGAATTTCTGTAACATGTTGCTTAATTAAACAGGTTGCATTTGATTTTGGGTCTCATTATTATATCTAAAAAATCAAAAAAAAAAAAAAAAAAAAAACAAATTAGTAACCGATGGGCTCATCCGTTGCTATATCTAGCGACGGATGAGTTTATCCGTCGCTAAAAGTCCCGGACATTTAGCGACGGATAAGGCTCATCCGTTGTTAACATTTAGCAACCGATGAGACTCATCCGTCGCTAAAAGTCCGGTGACTTTAGCGACGGATTATTCATCGGTTGCTAAAAGTCAACCTCATTTTCCGTCGCTAATCCGTCGCAAATTCACGACGGAAATTTCATCGGTCGCTAATTCGCTAGCGACCAACGGTTTAGCGACGACGAATTTATCCGTCGCTAAAAACACCGATCGGTCGCTAGCGAATATTAGCGACCGATCGGTGTGGTTTAGCGACGGATTGTTCCGTCGCTAAACGTCCTGTTCCTTGTAGTGACAACATATATAATCTAACAATTTACAACTAGAAAAATCATAATTAAGCACAAAAATTAGAAAGCCCCAAAAAATAGGGTTAGGGTTCTAACCTTTTATTGGGCAGAGAATCTGAGGTGGTGGCAGTGGTGGATTTGAGGCACCGTTGAATCCTCTACATCCACAAACAAGAAACACAAACAAAGGGAATAAGATAGAGTCAGATTCGAAACCAAATCAGAGAGAAAGGTTAAAACGAAATCAAATCGATTCAAAACCAAATCAGAGAGAAACCAAATCGATTCAAAATATTAAAACGAGACTTACCGTGGTGATGTCGTCGAGGTGGTGGAGCCGATCCGTGGTGGTGCTGGTGGTGGTGAATTTGAGATGGGAGGAGAAGAGGAGTTAGGGTTTGAGATTTGGAAGGGAGAAGTGAATGAATATGTCTGTCTGTACAGACGATGCCGTCTGTATAGTCGACATTTAGCGACGGATAGACTTATCCGTCGCTAAGTGTTCATTTATTTTTATTTTTTTCAATTTTCTTTATTCTGGTCAACAGAGTTAGCGACGCATAGACTTATCCGTCACTAATTGATTGACCCTTTCCAATGATGAACTGGCGTTAGAGCGCAGTTCGTCATTATCCGTCGCTAACCGTAGCGATCCGTCGCTAATTAGCGACGGATAGTATCCGTATCTACTTACCCTCGCTAAATGTCTGATTTCTTGTAGTGCAAGTTCACCCTAATTTCCTCAAATACGTTCCAATATTGGATTTCAACTCTCATTCAGTAAACCCTTAATCTCTTGAATTTCAAAATAGGATAAAGCCAATATACACTTATATGGATAGATAGTCTACATGGTAGTCACATCAAATGCAATCATTATTATAGTTAATATGGAACACAAACCCATCCACTATTATAAATTATTTCGGCATAATTAATTAAGATTGAGTATAATGTCATCCACATGAATGTCTTTCATTTTCTCCGTGACCATCAACTTGTCATGGATCCTATATCACCTTCGCTCTATTTTCCTCAAATTGAATGGGTTCCAATATTGGAGTTCAATAGTCATTCCACAAAACCCCTAATATGTTGAACTTAAAATAGGATAAGCAAGAATACACTTATTATAGATAGATAGCCTATAGAGTAGTAACATCTATTGTGATTGTTATTGTAAATTATCACATGAGTACACCATTCAAACACATTCATTGTTTTTAAGACCGGGTATAATGACATCCACATGAATGTCTTTCAATTGCCCAGTGATCAAGAACTTGCCATAGATCTCATATCACGTTCACCCTATTTTTCTCAAATGCGTTCCAATGTTGGACTTCAATTCTCTTGAATTTCAAAATAGGATAAAGCCAGTATACACTTATTATGGATAGATAGTTTACATGTAGTCCCATCAAATGCAATTATTATTTTAATTATTATGGAACACAAACCCATCCACTATTATAAATTATTTCGGCATAATTAAGACTGAGTATAATGTCATCCACATGAATGTCTTTCATTTGTCCTGTGACCATGAACTTGCCATAGACCCTATATCACCTTCACTCTATTTTTCTCAAATCCGTTCAAATATTGGAGTTAATAGTCATTCAACAAAACTCCTACAACATATTTGGATTTAGGCTATAGAGACCTCTCGACGTATATAATTGACCTCACATTTGGGTTTCAATTATAGAGGTCCTGAATACTGTTCACATTTTGAGAGACCTCTCATTTTTTTCCTCTCATTTTCCCTCTCTCTAGGGGTTTCATCTTTCTCTCTTTATTTCCAACTTTCTCTCTTCCAATCAATAATCAACATCTCATACTTTCACTAATAATATTCAAATAAAATCTATTTTGGTACTCTAGAGAGTGTATGTGTCCAATTTATGTACTTTACACGTTGCCAATTTTGATACATTTTCAATTTAACGATAAAAAATTAAATAATTCAAGTATGGTAATCACACATCCAACATTGAATCGAATATTATTGTAATTCTAATTTATTTCGGAATATACATATCAAACATATCTTTTATTTTAACTTACTTATATAAAGGCTAAATAAATATAAAATAAAATACATAATGATATTTTCTTTCATTTTCATCGATAGACATTTTTCAAACTATAAAGGCTAAATAAATATAAAATAAAATATATAATAATATTTTATTTCATTTTTATTGATAGACATTTTTCAAAATCGTATCACCATATATAAGTGTTATTATAATTTATTGCGTAATACACATGTCAAATATATCTGTTATTCTAAATTATTGTTCAATAAATCCATGAGCAGTGACATAAATACAAAGTAATTAAAATATTATACCGTCTTTTTCAATCATTTTTTTATTTTTAATGTAGGTATGAAATGGTCGGCAGAGGAATCAAAATTTTAATTATAAGATAGAAATTCTAATTTAAATTGTATTTGGGGAGATTATAACTTTACCGCGTTTATTTTCAGGAATACGCTTAGTATTTTGATTTAGATTAATCTTTTTTGGCATATGCTTAGTTGAATTTAGGGAGATTATATTTTCACCACGTTTATTTTCAGGAATACGCTTTGTAAATTATATTTTGATTTAGATTAATTATTTTTTGGCATATGCTTAGTTGAATTTTAATTTTATTCTATTTTTAGTCAATATTTTCCAAGTGAATTTTAAAACAAATTTATTCCAATTAAATGAGAAATTGACACGTTAGCATAAACTTGAATTGAACATTCTGATTGCTTGATATTTTTAGAATGTTAACTCTGAATCTCAGGTGGTCAAGTGATCCAGCTTGGATTTGCCATTGTAGTAACTTGATCCAAGATGTTAGGCAGCTCCTCCACAATTTTGAAGATTGCATACAAAATATCTACCGTGAAAGAAACTCCTCGACGGACACCCTTTCAAAATTAGCAAATAGTTTTAAGAATGAATTAATTCCACCAAATTCTGACTCGCATCTACATAAAATGTACACTCGGATTTGGGACCTCGTACGGTTTTGGTTTGCAAGCTTGTATTAAATCTGATATATTCGAGGAGACTACTCGGGTACTCGCACATCCTCACTCGCAAGGACTCTTTATATTTCTGGTTTGTTTACATTTAACTTGCCCCACAAGTTTCTCCAAAATCATTTGATATCACAATTGGCCAGTAGCCCAATATAATTATGTATGACCCGACCCGACCCGACCCGACCCGACTTCTCCAGCACTAAACCCCTCCTCTCTCTCTCTCTCTCTTCCCCAAATTCAAACTTCTATCACCACTCACACAGTCCCCAATCGAACGGCCACTCATCTTCTTCTTCTTCGTCGTTGTCTCGTTGACACTGGTAAACTTCTTTCTGTGTCTTCAATTCATTGATTTGTCACTTTCTCTGTATTTTGCTTTTATTTGGTTATTAGCTTCTACTAATTCTCTAATTGGAAAATTGCTGCTTAGTTGCTTCTTTCCATATAGTTGGTATTCAATTTTGATATATTCTTTTACTCATTATCATAAAGTTATAATCTTTTTCGGTTTTACTACTACTGTTTTACAATAATGAATTGATATGTGCTGAGGCTAGTTAGTTACATTTCAGTTTTCAAAAAATGGACTGTTTTAGAATAATGAATTGATATGTGCTGAGGCTAGTTAGTTACATTTCAGTCTTCGAAAAATGGCTCGGAACAAGGAGGGGTTAGTTTTGCTCATTGATGTTGGTCCATCAATGCACTCGGTGTTACCCGAAATCGAGAAAGTTTGCTCTATGCTTGTGCAGAAGAAGCTTATTTACAGCAAGGCTGATGAAGTAGGGATTGTCTTGTTTGGCACTGCGGAAACTAACAATGTTCTCACCAAGGAATTGGGGGGTTATGAAAATATTGCGGTGTTGCGTGACATTAAGGTTGTGGACGGAGACCTTGTTGATGCTTTTCAACAGATTCCGAGAGGAACCGTGCATGGAGACTTTTTTGATGCTATTGTTGTCGGGATGGATATGTTGATAAAGAAGTATGGGTCGGGTTACAAGGGGAAGAGACGTCTTTGTATCATTACTAACGCCATTTCTCCGATAAAAGATCCATTTGAAGGAACAAAGGAGGATCAGGTTAGCACGGTTGCTGCTCAGATGATGAGAGATGGCGTGAAGATGGACTGCGTTGTTGTCAAAACGAAACAAGAGTTTAATGTTAATGAGAAGATTCTGGAGGAGAACAACTTTTTATTAGGCGTATTTGCAAATAAATCTGCTGCAAAGAAAGTTTGTGTTGAGAGTGCTACTTCATTGATGGGGGCGCTTCGAACTCGTAATATATCACCTGTGACTACATATAGGGGTGATCTTGAGCTAAGCCCGGGAGTAAAGATCAAGGTGTGGGTCTACAAGAAAACATCAGAAGAGAAGTTCCCCACTTTGAAAAAGTATTCTGATAAAGCACCTCCTAGTGATAAATTTGCCACACACGAAGTTAAGATTGATTATGAGTACAAAAGTGTTGACGATTCTAATCGAGTTGTGCCACCTGAACAGAGGATCAAAGGTTATCGTTATGGGCCTCAAGTCGTTCCTATATCACCAGATGAGTTGGAGGCCGTGAAGTTCAAACCTGAGAAAGGTCTGAAGCTTCTTGGCTTTACAGCTTCTTCAAATATCATGCGACATTATTATATGAAAGATGTAAACATCTTTATTGGGGAACCTGGAAATACGAAGGCCATTCTTGCAGTCTCTTCACTAGCAAGAGCGTTAAAGGATATGGATAAAGTAGCTATTGTCCGTTGTGTTTGGAGACAGGGACAGGCAAATGTTGTGGTCGGGGTCCTATCTCCTAATGTGTCTGAGAAAGAAAATATTCCGGATTCATTTTACTTCAATGTTCTTCCTTTTGCCGAGGATGTAAGGGAGTTCCAATTTCCATCTTTCAGCAATCTGCCATCATCAATGCAGCCAAATGAAAAGCAGCAAGCGGCAGCAGATAAGTTTGTTGAAATGCTTGATCTTGCTCCAACTGGCAAAGAGGAAGCCTTGCAACCCGATTTGACACCCAATCCTGTGCTGGAGCGTTTTTTCCGGTCTCTTGAGGTGAAATCAAAGGATAAAGATGCAGCTGTGCCTCCTCTTGATGAGACTCTCAGAAAGATAACGGAGCCTGATCCTGAACTCTTTTCTCAAAGCCGAACTGTGATCGATGAATTCCGGAGGTTATTTGAGGTAAAAGAGAACCCAAAGCTGAAAAAGTCATCTAGAAGATTTTTAGCAGAGAAGCGTTCTGAATCAGATGAGGAAAGAGACGGTAATGGAGCCAAACCCATGGATGGTATTGAGTATACATCCAACGTGAAAGTGGAAGAGATAGGGAGTTCAAATCCTGTTCAAGATTTTGAAGCCATGCTGACCCGCAGAGATGGTTCACGATGGGTTCAGAAAGCAATTCATCATATGAAAAATAAGGTTTTTGATCTAGTTGAAAATTCTTTTGAAGGCGACAACTATCAGATAGCACTTGAATGCTTAGTTGCTCTCCGTAAGGGTTGCATCAGGGAACAGGTATTCTTTATTTCCCTTTTTGGTGTGTTCTGTTGTTACTTAAAAGTGAATATTTTGTAAACAATGATGCTCCTTAATGGTTTCTAACTCTTCTTTACCAGGAACCAGTACTGTTCAATGACTTCCTTCAACACCTCGATAAATTCTGCCGAGAGAAAGACCTCAAAAGCTTCTCTGAGTTTCTGGCTTCGCATGAGATGACCTTCATAACTAAGGGTGAAGCAGCTGGGAGGTCTGAACTTGAACATTTATTCCGTGTCACCTCATTCCATTTTCACTGCCTTTTTTTTTTAAAAAAAAAACCTTCAGATACCTATATGTGATAAGACTTTTTTATTTGTTTCGCCTTGCAGCAACGTTTCTGAGAATGAATCCCGAATTTTACCAATAAAAAATGAGGCAAAACCGGAACAAGAATCCTGAAAGCACTACTGCGGCATCCATGACATTGGTGAGAAAATCCAAAAGAGACTACTCGGTGTAGCATAATCCTAGAAGCACCCTTTTCTGTAAAAACCTAGTTAGAACTTGAGTAGCGATACTCTGATGATTTATTTCTCGGTAATCTTTTACAGTGGTCCTTGAACTTCAAGGCTGTATGTAAGAGTTGTGAGTGAAGTTAGCCAAATAATATTTGGCTGCGTTAAGTTTCTGCCCTGTTCAGTGTTCAGGAATTGTGTATAAGGAACTCCTAGACGTTTTTTTTATCTGATTGGTCTCTGAATTTATGTCTCAAAGTAAATGAGACGGCAAAGCTGAGTTTCTTCTGGTTTATGGAGGTTTTGTGAAGGAGGCTCGGTTCTTGATTACCAGTGTGTTTGGGTCTTTTGTTATTGTGTGGCAAAACCTTTTAAAGGTCTGCCAGCTCAAAAACTACTGCCAAAATGCCAAAAGAAAATGAAATCTTAATGTTATCATTTTAATTGAAACGGAATTATTAAAGTGTAAAATAGTGGCAAAATGGAGATATAATATATATGTAGGCCACTATATGTAGAGTAATTTCCATTTTAATAAATGGGTAAAATCTTGCGAGACCCGAAAATAATAGAGGATAAAATTTTATATAACAGATTGTTGAACGTATTCTGCGTGCATGCTCGCATTTGGTGCTCTAGCTCGCACTCAAGGTGACTCGACTCAGAAACACATGAAAAACAACAGTTTATGTACTTCTATATCTCTCTTCCCTACACAAGAAAAGAAATCTAAAATAAATCTACTAACCACGTATATATGCTTACATGACATGTAAAAAACAACATAAGTTTGTAATCTAAGCAAAGCCTTCACCCAACCAAGAATTTCATGATTGAAGGCCTTTAGTACCTGCTTTAAATTCATACTTAACGCGATATAAAGATCTTCATAAGATGGCATCCTAAGGATATGCTCCCACTTAAATTTGAAAACTAAAAAATTAATGCTCATGTTTAACACGCCCTTTCAAAATCCCAGGAACATGAGGTGAGGCAGGAGGTCTGCTTGAATTGTTTGACCTCGCAGGAAGAGATACTTGAGGTTGCAACATGTTTGGTGTGCTGGAGCTTTCATCTCCATTCATAGCCGCATGCTGAGCTACACCACAACTAAGAGGTTTCTGGCATAGATTCATTGCCTTCAAAACATAATTATCATCATGTAGCTCAAAAGGAGTACTGCAATGAAGACCAAGAGACCCATTATTGCAGATCATTCCCATGGTATTCGAGACAAGAGAAATGATTGCTGCATCATATTACACAATATACATCTTGGAAGTGCTAAAGTTTTCCAGTTTCCTGTTAAGAAATAGTATATGTTTCTAGATAGCATTGCTTCTCTAAAATGAACCACAAACTGAAATTAGAAACTAAAATCGGAGGCACCGTACCATTGAAGAGATTTAGCGTCATATGAAAAAATAAGAACTTTTGCATATATCTTCGCCTTTAAAGAGAGCAAAAAGACAATAAAAAGAAGCATAGGAGTATATGTTAATCTCCTACTTACCTATTGAAGTCAAAATGCACTAGCTGCATATCTTCTGATATTTCAACCTCCACAGTGGCATGAGGGCGAGTCTGCACATCAGAGAAGAATCAATTGGGAGATGGATATAGGTATAGATTCCACAAGACAATCTTTCCAAAACGAAAGTTTTGTGTGAGGGCGATTACATTCTTGAGAAGTTGAGAAGGAAAAAAAAAATTAAAAAAAGGTAAACAATGGGTACAATTAAGACAACCTTAGCAGACATTAAAATTATACAATATTCATCCTAAACGAACATCTTAGGGAATTAAAAGCTCCAAGAGACGAGAATTTATGTCACTATCAGGAAAAGTATACTTTTTTTTTTTCTTAAACGGAAAATATTACAACTACTATTATACAAACATCCTAAACCACCTTATTTCTCCACACCTATACCGACATTATAACTCCGTCACCGCCATGGATCCAATCATGCACCTCTCCTTTCACTGCTCCAGCTCCTTACCACCGCACCACCTTATGACTCCCGGAAAAGTATACTTTTTACCTTAGAGGAACAGGTTTTAGTAATGTTGGAAGTTAACAGTTATCTATCTCACGACTGTTCAAGCATGTATATCCATTTAAAGGTTAAGTTTACATACTAATACCAACTACACTACAGCAATGCGAATTCCAGGCTATTGCACAACAATGCAGGAAGGTTCTCCTAGAGTGCTTTCACAGTCTTTTTAATTTTTCCAGACTCGTGACCAACAGTCACCAGTGGAGCAACTAACCGTTGGTCCATGCTAGCCATCTTGGATCACACAATTCTGTACTTTGTTAAGTCAACCATGTATTTGCAATAGTCACATGCAGATCTAGAGGAGTTCTACAATCAGCAATTGACACTTAAGATGCATGTACAACTTCCTAGTAATTTTACCTGCACCAAAATGAAAGGTAACGCAACACCTCCAGAAGGAAAATTTCCTGAGCAATATAGTTGCTCATTTCGCTGTATCAGGGTTTGAAGGCCAATATACTGCAGCAAAATATATGAAAGTTGGGTAAATAACTATGTGGGACACGAAGCTCAAGAAATAGCATATAGAAAAGAGAAGTTTTACTTGTTCCTCGAGCTCGTTTAGGTATGCTGTCTTTTTATCAATTTGATTCCTGATTCTAAGTCGTTCACTCTGCAATTAATCATGTACAGTGGGAAATCATTTATTGTTGACATAGAACTGAAGGATATGCAAAAAGGTGAAGGGAATGGGTAAGAGGTAATATATAGATCTAACCTTTAGTTCTTCAGTATCTTCCGCATTTGACTGAGGCAAACCCTTCCATTGTATTTCCTTTTTATCTTTCGAGATAATATCCATTGCCATTAGCACATTTAATGCATCATACACCCTTCGACGTATATTTTTCTCATCGTATTGCGGCTGTAACATATATTTGAGAATATAACTATTACTTACTTTGGTTTCTAACTTTAATATGCAGAAGACAAGAACAAAAAACTGCACAAAACCTGGTCCGGAGCTGCTACAGTAGTGGTAGAATCTTGGAACTCAGCAACAAGCTCATCTGCCACCTGTTAACACAAATCATATCAAATTCAGATAATAGAGAAAACTAGGAAAAATCCTCCATTTTGTACCATATGTTATCCACTCTACCCATTTGGTACCATGAGTCTTCAACTGCCACTTTCGGTACCATATGTTATGAAAAATTCTGATTTCGGTAGATAGGTGAAATTTCCGGCTCAAAGAACTTAAATTAAACACACCCCATTCAAAAGAATTGGCAAATTAGGCATCATTCACCTATTAATTCATCTTTTTTTTATGGGCATCGAAAATTATGCTTAATTCACCAATTTGACCTAATTTCAGTTGGTGTAGGCGGTGTAGCCAGAAATATCACTGGAGTACCAAAAGTAGGAGTGGATAACTTAAGGTACCAAATCGGCATAGTGGAAACATATGGTACCAAACACAGGATTTTTCGAGAAAACTGAAAAGTTCAATTATGTAAAGGGTATGAGATTGCAAATCTGTGCCAGACAAAGTATCACAAACTGTAGAAAGATTAAGATGAAAAAATGCAGAGACATCAAGGAACCATACAGAGAAAGAAAAAAAAAAAAAGAAAAAGAAAAAAAGAGACAAACTGATACATTTTTTTTTTTTTGGTGTAGCAGAGCTAGGGTGGATTTATTGACTGGAAAATAAAGAAAGATAAAGAACAACCTATCTCCGAAGAGATGCCAACCCAAAAGGGCGAAACCAACTCCGAAGAGTGACTAACTAACGTGACAAACTGATACATTCCAAATGAAGATGTGTTACATGAGAAGAAAAAAGAAAAAAAGAATGTACTAACTTTATTCCTCCAAAGAAAATTTATGCTGCAGAGATATCACCAAACCATACGCTAAAAATCTTGCGTGGAACATTCCAAATGAATGAAATCTTATATGAGGAAAACATAAGAATAATACACGAATAGAACTTTATTGCCCAAAATAAATATGGTGGCTTTGATGTTTGTTCTTAGTGAAAAACATTTACTAAGTTACAACTAAATAAGCCAGATGCCTACACATAATCAAGGATAGGTTCAAAATTTGCTGATAGTCGACTATAGAAGCCACGTCCATAAGATGAATTGGTTGAGATCACATGCCCAGTTGTGGGGAATATTAGGGATCGCAGATGTCCATTCTATGGCAGGGATAGCGCCCATGGAAGAGAAGATACAAGATAGTAGATGAAAAAGATAGGCCACATGTGAAGCCCAAATCTACTGGTCCTTTAAGTAAAGTCAATGCGTTTTTTGTCCTTTTAGAAGATCGTCTTGGCTAGAAGTTATATTTAAAGATAGAGAGGCAAAAACTTGCACCTCAAAGGCTTTACTGGCTGTGTTGTTGTCAACTATAGAGCCAAACAAGAATGGACAGTGGGGCCAGATGGAATCAAACTGAAACAACAGTAGCAAATGAAAATGATAGCCAAGAATATACACACCAGCTCGACAAGTGATAGCTCAGGGCTTTATGCATCAATAGTTTGATGAATAGAGAGAGATGTTTTGATTAGACTTGGAACACACCAAAAAAGAATGATGAATATTGGAAGAGGACCCAAAACAAAGGTGTGCATGCTTTATGATGTCAAGTGACAGAGATGGGTGATTCTGGGAACAAATTTTGGAGGATCTTGAAACAACCTATGTTTGATTAAAACCAAGTCAGTCAACCATTCAGAACAATCTTGAGTAAAAGGACTCAACCTCGCGGATCAACAATGTACTCAATGAATGTAATACATGTCAACTTCTCGATCAGCAAGATCTAAGGCTTAAAGCTGATAAGCTATAGAGGCATTGTCGAAAACTACGGTCTAGGGTCTATAAAGATGAAATAACCGACCATTAAGCTGCAAAATATACCCGCTGTACAGTTATCTATCAAATATTGAATTAGTTTATGTTACATAATCTGTCACATTCTGTATTATGATTGCAGCAAGCTCAAAAAAGGAAAAATGTACAAATTGAATGGAAAATGCACTAACCTCATTGTACGTAGTTCTCCCTTTGCTTTCAACTTTCTCGCAAACTGCCACAAAAGATATAAAAGTCAATTATTATGTAAATAAGACAATGGATTCACAATGTTACAGCTGCCACTAGGTTCCTGTCAAAGTAGAAAACAGGCCCTCTTGTTTTAACATTTAAATTATCCACCAAGGTCATGATTTAAACAGGCGGTGTGGATAAGAGACTGGCATCCAAAAACTGAATGCAGCTAACTCAGAACTAATGTTCCACACATGTCTTTTTTTACCAAGTATCTAGACCTGTGTCAGGTACTGGTATACAGGACCAAGGAAACAGAATGACGCTACAGTTTTCCCATAGGCACAAATGAAAGTATAACCTTGCAAAGATGGTTTCACCACAGATATAAAAAGAAAAGAAACCACAGCCTGAAAATGCTAAAGAAGGTGAAACAGGCACAGCTGCAATATTTGATATCACTAGAATTACCTGCCTGCCTGCCTTTCAGTATATAGAAACATGCCACTATATTTGAAAAGTCTCGCATGGTACTGATTGAATTTAGGCGCAAAACTTGAAGTAATTCAGAAATCTCTTTTCAAAGTGAATTTAGCCCTAAATTAAAAAAAAAAAGCCAGTAGACCCAAACATGGAAAGCTGTTTGAAGATGTATCTTCCAAACAATTTCAGTTTATTCATTAAGTACCTCTGTATTAATTAAACTTAGAATGTGCACTGAAACAGTAAAAAAAAAAAATTGAAGCGGCAAAGCGAGGATCAATAATTGTTCCCCATTTACCCCCCTGAAACAGTAAATTGAATCCCCATAAAGCTTCTTGAACGATGAAATGATTTTTATCTGGAAGTAGTATAAATTTAAGAAAGCACAGATATGATACTGCATACAAGCAAGCTGAAAACTCAGGTGCTTTCTTGGGATAAATTGAATTAATCATGAAATTCAATTAACCAATTCAGGCACAGTATAGAAGACAAAATCCTCTAAAAGAGATATGGAGTGTTCACCATAAAATTAATGGAAACAACACAAGAGTGTTACAACCTCAAGGCAACTTACAGGAACATAAGAGTATAGTATCATAGAAGTTAGAAAAGGCTAGAAGAATGCTATCACTCTGCTTCTATCTGCTGATTCCTAGAACCCCCAGCACATGAATGATGATTGCTACTTTACTGTTATCATATAGCTTGATGCAAAACTTCAAAGAGAACTCATACTATTATTCTTTGAGGTGAATGGTAAAGGTAAACTTAAGTGACAATGCCTAAGCGGCATGATAATCTACTGCCACTTGTGGTTCACACAATATCCATGGTGAAATGCAGTGACAGGTTATGAGTTATGCATTAAGAGTAATTTGAATGAGTGTGGGAGTCTATTTGGGAAGGAGCCTTGTACCACTTGGGACCGCTAATAAATTGTACTACTTATCCGAGCACTGTGTTAGTCCCACTCACCGAGCCTAATCAGTGCATCACACTAAGTCATATTCCTTATAAGATTTTGATGTTAAATGATGCTAAGGGATTCATATAACTTAACTCAACAGCACATAGTAAACATTTAATTGCATTTGGTAGCTAAATGAGTATGCTAAGCTAAAATAACGATAACTCGTAGTCATCCGATGCTAACTGCCTATATCTTCTACAATTAACTTGCAGTGGACATGAATATGAAGCTGAATATTGGGGAATGACATTGTACAACAAGCTAAAGGGTCTTGCACCTAAACTTTATGTAAACTCAGCTTCCTATTCTTATAATCTTTGAAAATTCCATATTTCAATAGCCCCATCTAGTTTAAGAAAACAGCAAATGACTTGGTGACACTAGACTGTTGTGACTTCTAATCTACTACCCAAGAGGTGGTCTCCAACAGATGGTCAAAACAAACATGTAAATACACAAACAAAGATATTGACAAATATATGGAAATTATAGATTCTCTATCCACAATGGCTGCGACAAGTCAATCCACCATAAATTCTAATGGTCAAAACTGTGTAGTTATACAAATGAGAACAATGGGAGATGAGAAATGAAAACCTTTCATGCTAAACTGACGGAGCCCTCGAGCACTTTTATCACCTCCAGTTGCTCGTTGTCCACCTCGTTTCTTCCTCCTGTTTCCAGATAAAAGATAATAGCCAGAATTATGTAACATATAGTACCCCCCAGTAAAGACATCACAGAACTAAATTAATCAAACATTTCAATCCTCTAAGATACTTTTGCACCAAACATGCCTCAGTTACCATTTTCAATCATTTCCGTCCGTTTACATAGTGTTGCTTAGTCACCCTATACAACAAATAAACTTCTACAGCTCCACTTTTAGAAAGGTTGAATTCACCAGCTCAATCTCAACATGATATTCATCATTCGCCAGCAATCACGATATAGTTACATTCATGATACTAATTAAGCACTAGACTAGAAAGGCCTTCATCTTGCTATAGTCTAATAACAACTATACAACAAATGATAACTCGGAAGGCTCACCCAGCAGTGCCCTGAGCAGGTACTGCGTCTTCTCCTTGAATATCAAGGTCATTCAAGCGCGCGAATGTGGTGTCTCGATTAGGCGTTGCCATGGGAGACCCCATGCTCCCACTGGTGGACATAGATTGACCAGAAGCAGCAGTACCCCTAGCAGATGGAGTCATACTCCCGTTTTCTTGATTACCACTACTAGTATTGCTCTTATTACCACGTTTCAGCATCACTCCTAACAAATTAACAATCAAAATTACAAATAGACCTAAAAAAAAAAAACACAGACGAGAATTCAGCAAAATAAATGGAGTAGAGCTGAGAAAACTCAACATCAAACAGCAGACAAACGAAATTGAGCAAACATAGAGCAATTAGTAAATCGGAATCACCAGAGAAGACGAATTTGTAAACTGAAAAGAGTACTCACGTCAGTTGCAAAACGAAATTACTCCGGTTTCGATGATTCTGATTATCCTGTCTGTGCTAAGAGCAACAGAAAGAGTGAGTGACGAAGGATTTGTTAGGGTTTGATTTTGCGATCTGTTGCAGAAGAAAAAAGGGGGCAAAAAGAGGAGTTGTGTGTAGAAAAGAATCAGATTGAGAATTGGAGAGGAGAGGAGGGAAAAAACACAACTCTATACTTTTTTCTTTATTTCCCCCCTAGAATAGGAGGGAAAAAACAATTATACGACTTCACCACTTCTTTTTGTTAATTATCAGTATATAATAACATATAATAATAGATAAAAAAAACGCGTGGAGCTCCACGCGCAATATAATTAGTCGACTCTTTAACAATTGTCTAATTAGCCGCTTCTCCCTTATTTTCTCTTTCGATCCAAAATCCGAAATCTCTCCTCTTTCTTCTTCTCGATCCCAAATCTCTCATTCCTTTCTCTCGATCTATATCTTCTCAATGGAAATCTCTCATTCCTTTCTCTCGGTCTATGTCTTGGCAATGGCGGAAGGCTTATTCTGCTCGATTCATCAGGTTTCTTTCACCAGTTAGCTGAATCGATTTCACAGTTGGGATTTTGTGTCGGGGAAGCTGGGTACGGGGGCATGGATGGGATTTTGTGGCTGTCGTGGTGAATTTGGTGGGTATCGATTATGTTGTTGATTATGGTTCTACCATTCCATCATCGGTTTTTCCGGTTGGCACGGAGTTGATCCACTAATCAAGTTGGGCATTCTCATAAGGTTAGTGCAGACGCTTATGTATGTATATCATTCACACTTGAATAAGTTCACTTGACAGATTTATTGACTGTATGTTGTTGCAGCCTTGCAGGAAGCAACTAAAGGTTTAGGCATCAATAAGGATGTCAATATTATTTTCGTTCTGGGTGAGTCTTTAGTTTCTGATTCGGATTGTATTTTATTCCAGGGATACATCTTTATTATTATTGAAAAGTAACAAACTAACAATGATGTGAATGGTAGTATTAGAGTCGGTCGGTGAGGACATAATAATGGTGCAGCAACGGGTTTGAAACCAAGTTATGATGTTATGTGATCTATGGATGTCGGTGACATTTGTAGGAGCTCCCATCTGTATGTTTTGGTACCTGGATCATTCTGAATAATTATTAGTTGCACTAGACTCTTATTATTGCGGCCTTGAAGAGATATAGCAACTTCAATTTGCAGCTGCAATTTCTGTAAGTGGAACATATGTTTCTGTGTTATTAATACCTCATCATGGTTCATAATGATCTCTGTCTTTATCATAATTGTTATCCTTATTTGCCTTCACCATAATGCTTCAATTGAGAGGGAAAAACTTATTATTTACGTCTCCGTGTTCGCTTAAATCAATTTTTATTGTCGACTATACTGCAAGTTAAGCCTGTGACATTTCTCCAGGTAAATCTCTAAATCTTGTGTATATTTGTCTCTGAGATTCTTATTGTAGGATAGTTGTGACTTGTGAAGATGCTTTTAAGTGTTCTCAAGGGACTTTAGTAATTACCTGAAGATTTCGATTGCAAAGTTGTGTTTGGTCTCTCAACTCTCATGCTAAGCTAAGCTCACTTCTTTCCTTAGAGTTGTCCTCTTTCTCAACTCATGAGCAGCTAAGAAAATAAGGTTTCGATCATTGAATCGTAGTTTACAATTGTAATTTTGCTTGGGTTTATAATTGTTGCTCTATATATGTGTTGTAGCATGTAGTTCTCTATGTTTGCTGGTTTGGTCGCCAAGTAACGATTTTGTGTAGATGTACTGTGTTTGGATTCTTTTAATTTATATTCATTCTTCGCATGTTTCTAAAAAAAGTGTTCTTCTCTTGCGTCCTTTTGTTTTACTATTGGATCTTGTCCAGAGTGCTTGGCATCAGCTGATTGGGATTTTGATTAGAATAAACTAGAAAGTTGTTTTAAAAAATGCATTTTGCCCTTGTGAACTCTTTAAAAAAAAAAGATTGATGCCTCAATGCCTAAATTCAGGTACTGCAGGTTATCACTTGGTTATTGATGCCTCAATGTCTAAATTCAGGTACTAGCTAAAACGAAGCGTCTTTTATACCTTATCCAATTTCGTTATGTTGGTTTTGTGCGACGACTTTGTTCACTGTGCTCTTCTTCATCTTGAAATTTTAATATTTGAATCTCCTTTGATTGCTCGGATGGATCCATCTTTTAGATTGATATTTGTGTCGTTCTCTGATTACAGATGACATAATGTGGAAAATTGAGTATGTGATGTTTAGATAAGACTTTCGGCAACAACTTGGTGAGGTGAGAAATAAGTTAGCTACTTGTTGATTTTCTTGTTTCTCAAGATCTGGTTACTTAGATTTGAGTCCATTATTCTCAGTATGTTTGGATGTATTTGTATTGGTTTATTGTACAGGGGGTTAAATTGGAATAAAGCTGATCAGTAAAAACAAATCTTCAGTTTCTTAATGAGCTAATAGACAAGTGTTTCTTGGTGATGTGTTGATGAATCTGTGATTGATGGTTATGAAGTTGATCAATTCAGATTGCTATTTGTTTTGAGATAGTATTTCACAATTAATTATGAATCTGATCATGAGCTTCAGACATTATTTCCTATTTAACCACACATACACATCAATTCTGGTTTGTACCTTTTGCTGTCAAGCGGTAGATCTATAATGGTTCATCTTGTGGTGAATATATAGTTGGCAACACCGATGTTTTTGTTAGGAGAGTTAGAAATAAATTGACTCGCATCTTTTTAAGAATAAATTTGACAGCTCATAGCTACTTTGTATTTATCTTCACAACACTTGTGTTTTCGTAGTGTTTCATAATTCATGGTTTTTGGCATTAAAAAATGAACTTGCCATGAATCAAACAAAAGAACAACTCCTCAAATAATTAATGTATTTATATAGTAGTACTAAGAAGAAGCAGAATGTGTATGAAACTCTTATCAAAACGCTAAATCTCTCTATACGAACTCTTTAAACTGATCTACAACTTGTATTCAAACTCTGGCTCCAGAGGAAAAAAAAAGAAAGAAAGAATTACAAACAGAAACGGAATGAAAATGAGTTAAAACGGGGAAAGCCCTGATTCCAAAATATTAAATTAATGAGGAGAAGATTGAAGAGTTGCTCACAGCTGAGGAGATGGCTGCAAAGTTTCGTGCTACAGGGCATACTCCTTATTCAGTTTTCGGATGCTTTGGAAGCTAAAACCTGTCTAACGTTGTACATCAATCTTAAAAATAAGGCGATATTTCATTTATACTATGCATGTTATTCTTTTATGATGTTCAGGATGTGCTTTGCTCTTGAGAGTCACAATTGATTTGGTTTTTGTTCCTAGAATGTTATTATAGTTCTGTTTTGCGTTGTGAAAATAATTGTGTTTGGACAAGTGTTGTAGTTCTTGAAGGAGTAAGCTGTTGAAAGATCCTAGCTTGGCGCTGTACGCGGTCTGTGCATATATGTGATCCGGAATTCGCTGAATTCTGGCTGCCCAGGAAGTGGTTCATTTGTCTAATGATTTACAACTGCGTCATGTTGATTTTGAAGGTGACTGTCTCACTCTTCAGTTTTTACAAGTGTTTGATAACTACGTTTTTATACTGACAATGCACAATTGAATGATGTAAAATTGCAGGCTGAGTTGTATTGTTTCAAATTGATTCATGATTTTTTATCTAAACTATGTTGTTTGATTTGGAAGTGTTATTTTGTGGTGGATGGATACCATCTAACTGCAATTGAGATTACAAATCATATTGGTAGTAATGTGGAATGTTTCTACTTGGTAAATGTAGAATGGATGTTGCACGTTACAAGCCTTGCAATTCTAAGAAGCTTCCGAAGCATACCTACTATCAGCGGGGTAAAACGGGTGGTGGTCTTGAATGGGATGGGGATATTGACACGCTAGATGCAAAGCTCAGGTCAAGGGGCGCTATTGGTCTGCTAAGTATGATGCTATCGAACATCATAAGAACTTTAAACATGTGTGAATTCGCAAACGTTCAAGTGGTTTGATGGAAGAATATGTTCCCTTATCGGATGAAACTTCAGATAATTCAAGTGGGATTGTGCTAGAAGAGTCATGGGAAGACGAGGTGGTAAGGAAAACAAAGGAGTTCAATAAGATGACGAGGGAACGTTCTCAAGATGAGAGCACGTGGCATTTGCAAAATTTCAGGACAAAGTATCAAGTATGCAGACTCACAAAGGTGCTCGGTTGCAGATTCTTGAAAAGAAAATCAGCATTCTGGAGAAGGCAACTGAGCTCAATCTCTCTTCCCATAACTTCGGATAGGATGAGTTTTATCCAAGGAATGATGAACTGGAACCTGTCGAAAACAAGAAGGATAGAGTGTTATGGGGTAGGACCCGATCTACCTCAGTTAGATCGGGTGCGAATTAACGTTCAAAGTGTTTGGAAGCAAATGGGCAGCATGCATGCATAATATCTGAGAATAGTGTGTGTTGTGATAATAAATGCATGGGTATTTATAGGATACGAACGCGGGGCCCCCAGACTGCCAAGGGTGTTTGCTAAGAACCGGACAATAGTACGTTCTGTCAGTACTAGGAAGTACTATGGTCCCCTTCGACCCTAGACCCTTTCGAGGAATCCTGTTCGATGGGAGAGGTGAATCAGGTTTCGAAGGTAAGCTAAGAGCTCTCTTTGTTCGACCTTCATTGTATATCGTTCGATCCGTATATGTCCCATAACCTCCTCATCATAAGTCCCCCAGATTTCGAGAGACAAAGTGTAGATGTCTGTCGAAATTTGTAGGATCATTTCGAGGGGTCGGCTTGGCGGGAGAAAGGTCGCCGCTGAATTTGAATCGTTCCAGGGATAAGAAAGTCATTTCAATTATCGGCGGTTCGTGAATTTAGACACGTGGCCGGTGCGAGATGGGTGCGTGGGGCTCAATCACCTCGGTTCTCGTGCACAGTTATGACGGAAAAAGGAGGGGGTGAAAAGTAAAAGAGAACAAAATCTGTTTTCTCCTCTCATTATCTTCTCTTTCCTTTTTTCGCCTTTTTAGCAAATCTTCTCTCTAAAATCGTCGTCCGCACAGTCACCGCCGGTCGTTCTCCCGGAAAATCCCCCGCCGTTTATACTTCAGGTACGCTGGTTTATTATTATTTTTTCTTTCCCGTGTTTTACTCCTCTTCTTTCTCTTAATTTGCCGTAATGTAGTTAAAATTGCATGCGCCCTTTTACTTTCGTTTTGCAAGTTTCTTCTTTTTCCTTTTTTGTCGAGTCGTTTCGGCTTCTCTTCGACCCCTATAAGATCCTCTCGAACTTGGTAAATTTCTAAATGCTTAGGTTCCGGGTTGGGGTTTCTTCTGATTGTTTCCTCCGTCTAGAAATTTGGAGATGTCGAAACAAATCGATGACCAACCCGGTGCCGTCGGACCTTCGAGGGAAGCCCACTCTTTTAGTGTAGATAGGCCTTCCCTTCATTTAAACCCCGATCCTCAAACCACCTCTAATTCGTGGGAGTTTTTAACTTCGAATCAGGTTTTTCCCGGTAGATCGGTTATACAAGCCTCAAGCTTTCTTCTTCACATGGCTCGAGCGCGAATTAGGACCCCGAGTGATTCCACAGTTTCTGCCACTGAGCCAGCTCCGACCCGTGACGTGGCGGGTCCTTCGAACCAACCCCCTCCGATGGATGATGACCAGGGTCCTGTTCCTGACCCCATACCCACCGAAAACAATGCTGATGGGAGGCTCTCGGAAGAGATCAACATAGTAAAGATCCGAGAGGTGGAAGTTCTTTACGAGAAGTTTGATATTCCCGACTCCCATGAAATTCTAATTCCCGGCTTCGAGGACCGTATGTACAGTCCTCCCGAAGATTGCCTATGTTTGAATATTCTACATCTAGAGTATGGTTTTCAATTCCCCGTCCCTTCCGGAGTGGCCCGGATACTTACTGGCATCGGGATGTGCCCGACTCAGTTGTTGCCTAACGCCATGGGAAGCTTGATAGCGTTTTGCGTGTGGTGTAAGTTCGTGGGTCGTAGGTTGACGACCTCGAACTTCCTTCACTTCTTCAAGATCCTGGAGAGCCCCGACGGCGGTGGGTTTTACTACTTTTCCCCAATCAAGGGGTTCGAACTTTTTGGGAAATTCCAGTCTTCCCATGGTGCTGGTTACAAGCGTCGATACATTTATGTTCGACTTCCTTCGAACGCGGATGGGACGCCTGGAGTCGTTCCGACCCCTAGACTATGGCGTCGTGGGCCTAATGTGCTCGGGATTAAGGACAAGGATAGGGCACGATGGCCCAATCGCTACCAAAATAGCCCTCTCGAGAATCGGATCAACCCCTATAGTCTCTTGGTTGAGCCGATCCTCTATCTTGCAGGGATCTCGTCGGGCTCCGTACCAGAGATGCGGGGCATCCGAGACTTGAGTAAGTAGTTTACTTTGTTATTTTTCTTCCAAGTGTTTTCTTCACTTCGATGCATGCTTTCGAGTACTAACTGTCTCTTCCTTGTGCTCGCAGCTTATTGGATCAAGATGTCGAACAGATTCCTTCAACGCCGTGCCCTCGAACTTCAGCTCAAGAAGTCTCAAGTGAGCAAGTATACCGAGGCTCGGCCTCATAATGCCGCGGTTCTTATCCCTCAGGACTTTGCGAGGGATATAGTGCCGACGGCTGCTGGCGAGGTACCCGCCACTCCTCCCGCCGCTGCTGCTCCTGCGAACCTGGGGGCCGACCCGGAGCGGGTCGAAGAATCTGGCGGTCCTGGACCAAGTGTTGGAGCTAACGAGCCGGAGGGCTCGAAAAGGAAACTCGAGGGGATACAGCCTTCGACCTCTGATAATCGAAGCAAACGGGCTAGGGAGGATACTCCCGTTATTGAGATCCCCGAATCCCCAACTGGGTCAAAGAAAATGCGCGTGCCTACCGCCGATGAGTTAGGCCAGGCCCGTGGTGGCAAGAGAGCTGAAGTCTCGTTCCTTCGAGGGGAAGGCCAAACGGCTCTCGGGTGGACCGAGATGATGGCCTCGAGAGTTGATCAGGCGGAACTTGACCGCCTCTCCGACGCCGAGGTCAGGGCTAAAGAGGCCCTTCTCCAAATGCAGGTAAGGTTCGAGAGTATTTTCCCTAAGTTGTCTTCTCTTCTTTTCTCTTCTTTTTTAACTCCTGCTTTTTGTGCAGTTGATTACGGTGGAAAAAAATCTCTCAAGCCGTCTCGAGCGGAAGGGGTCCTTGGCCAATTCTTTCCAGCAGAGGATTGATGATGAAAAGAAAGCAAGGCTAAGACTCGAAGGTGCCTTGAAACGAAAAAATGATGAGATTGCTCAGCTCTCGAAGCAGGTCGGGGTCCTGCAAGATCAAAACGCCAAGGTAACCTTAAGCTTGTCCTCGGCCGAAGAGAGGAGTCTGGCCCTTGAGGAAAAAGCTGCGCAACTGGGTAAGGAGCGCGATGGGTTCGAGGCTACACTTCGTAAGACCCGATAAGAGGTGGTGAAGAGCGGCAAGTTTGCCCGGGTTGACGCGGTTCGAGATTTCCTCAAATCTCAGTCCTTCGAGTACTTACTCTCGAAGAAGCATGCTGGCAAAGTGGTCGAAACGAGAGACATGATCGTGGGCCAATTGAGAAAAAGAAACAAACTACCAGCTGACTTCGACGAGAATGTCGACATTGATCTCACAAAGGACGAGAACTTCGAGGACCCCCAAGCTGCTGGTGCCGAAGCCGAAGCGGGCGTAACTGCCGAGGAGTATTTCACAGCCCTAGCCATCGAGGAATTCTTTGGACTTGCCCATCCCGAAGAGGTAGAGATTCCTGCTTCCCCTCCTATGCCTTCTTTCGTAGGCTCAATGTGCGAGGTCGGGAACGACCTCCTTCAGACGGCTGGGATTGATGTGGGTAGCTACTCCCACCGAAATCTGTCTGAGGTAGTTCATTCTGCCGGCATCTTTTTCGCCAACCGTGAGAAGGAGCACCTCGCAGACACCGCTCATAGTGGTGAACAGGGGAAGTGAACGGAGGTCTCCGAAGACTTGTCTTGAAGGCTCGGTATGCCGAGTGTCTTTTGTAACTACCCTGAAATTATTCCCGGACAATTTTTCTTTTAAAGCTTGTAATTAAAATTAGCTAACTGCTGATATTCATTCGATGCTTGTAAACTCGAAACATCGATGTTTACTTTTGTGTATCTCGAACGCCATCTTCGAGAAGGATTCGGCCTAAGGCCTCGTATGCGAAGGTCTGTTGGCCTCGTCGAATCCTTTCGTCTTTTTGTTAATTCAAGTGTTGCTTTGGTTTCGATGTTATATTTGCTTCTTGTCTTTATTTGTTCTTTGCTATATCTGTCGACATAATAAGATACAGAAAACCCCTAGTGTCGAGGGATCCTAGGTTAATCGTTAGACATAAGTACAAACCCGTCGGTTGTCCTTGTCGAATGTTATCTTTAGCTCGAAGTAATGGTTCGAGTCGAAATATTGTCGAGGGGATTGTTATTTCCGTCGAAATAACATCCTTCGACAATTTCCAAAGTCTTGTGGACTTTTTCGATGATTAATAGTCGTATTTAAAGGAGATTTGCCCGTCGGTAATCAACCCATAAATCGAGATTAGATCATTCGAATTTACCGAGTCTGAATCATGTTTTAACAAAAATTCATTCATTCAATCGCACCCCCTTTCAGTGACGACCCTCGACGGGTGGTTTGAGTGGGAAATGAGCTGTCTTGGTTACAAGAGTTGACCAACTATGGCGTAATCATGAAACATTCCTCATCAGTGACGACCCTCGAAGGGTGGTGTGCTAGAGGAATTTTGGTTGTCAAAAGTGCTTCTTGAAACTTTCCTCATCAGTGACGACCCTCGAAGGGTGGTGTGCTAGAGGAATTTTGGTTGCCAAAAGTGCTTCTTCTTGACTCCTAATCATGAGTAATACTTCCTGAGGTTCTTGATGTTCCAGGGCCTTTGTACCGCTATTCCTTCGAGGTCCGAGAGTCGATAGCTCCCGTTTGCTAAGACGGCCGTCACCTTGTAAGGACCCTTCCATGGTTCTTCGAGCTTACCTACATTTTCAAGGATGCTAGTCTTTCGCAGCACCAAATCCCCCACATTAAGATCTCTTCCGATAAGATTCTTGTTGTAGGCCCTTATCATCAAAGCTTGGTATCTTAAGATCCGACCTCTTGCCTTTTCTCTTCTAGCGTCGATCATGTCTAATTCGAAAGCTCGGAGTTCGTCATTCTTCTTGGGTTCGTAGTCTTGCACTTGAAGGGTTTCTACCGCAATTTCACAAGGCACTACTGCTTCGGAGCCATACACCATACAAAAAGGCGTTTCTTGAGTTGCTGTCCTTTGAGTGGTTCGTAAGCCCACAAGACTCCATGTAGTTCTTCCGCCCAGTCTGCTTTCGATGGTCTCAAACGCTTCTCCAAATTTTCGATGATGGTCCGATTGGTGACTTCGGTTT
Organism: Plantago ovata; assembly: GCA_028274465.1. Lineage (NCBI taxonomy): Eukaryota > Viridiplantae > Streptophyta > Magnoliopsida > Lamiales > Plantaginaceae > Plantago > Plantago ovata. The sequence goes on along the minus strand of CM051456.1, from coordinate 28,332,405 downwards.
GCCCGTTAGCTTGTGGATGACCCACGGAGGTGAAGTTTTGCTTGATTCCCAATTTCGAGCACCATGCTTTGATCTTTTTCCCTGTGAACTGAGTTTCGTTATCGGAAACTATAATCCTTGGCAGGCCGAAACGGCAAATGATGTTTCGCCAGATGAAACTTTGAACTACCCCCTCGGTAATTTTTCCGACAGCCTCGGCTTCGACCCATTTGGAGAAATACTCCACCGCCACGATCAAGAACTTCTCCTGGTTGGTCGAAATGGGTAGTTTTCCAACAATGTCTATTCCCCACCTATCGAAGGGACATGAGATCGGGGTTACGATCATTGGTTCACCTGGGGCCGAGCTGTTTCGGGCAAAACGCTGGCATTCGTCACAAGACTTCGATTTCTTCCTTGAATCGGGAATGATTGTTGGCCAGTAAAACCCTTGTCTTCGAATCTTTTGGGCTAAAGTCCTCCCTCCTGAATGATTACCACAACTCCCAGCGTGTACTTCCTCCAAAATGTCTCGCGCCTCTTCTTCATCAACGCACTTCAGATGGGGACCGTCGAAAGATCTTTTGTAAAGATTCGACCCATCCCACAGAAAATTCATGGCCCTCCGTTGTATTCTTCTCGCTTCGTTTCGATCCGTGGGGATGACTCCTTGCTTAAACATCTGCAAAAAATGTTTCTTGGTAAGTGGTAATCCCTTTTGGGGAGTGTGTTTCGATAAGGTGTTTTTGTCATCCTTCGAAGGTTTCGTATTGAAGATTTTCAAGTGTACCTTGATATCATTCAACCATTTGTGGTTTGTGTCGAGGATATTGACCTCAGTTTCCCTTTTCCTCTTAAGGTTATTGGCTCCGATATTCGGTTGTTGGACTGTCATGAGGGTAACCTGTTGTGGATATAAATAATTTTAAGTATTGGTGAATACTTGGTAAATTCGTTCTTCACGAATCTTGTTTTGACCCTCGAAATCATACTTGTCGGGTGTTTATGTTCTGTGACGAACTCCCGGACCTTGCCAGTCCGTCCGCCACTTTGTTGAGACTCCGAGGTATTTGCGCGATTTCCATACTTTGGAATTTAGCTGCCATAGCTTGAAGCTCTGCGAGGTAAAGTTTCATTGGTTCTTCTTTCGCCTCGAAAATACCCGCGTGTTGCTGGGCTACCAACTGTGAATCCGTACGAACAAGTACGTGCTTTGATCCTCCCTCAAGCGAAAGTCGAAGTCCGATTAGGACTGCTTCGTACTCTGCCTCGTTGTTTGTTGCCGGAAAAGCTAGTCGAATCGCGAAGTCTAACTCCAGACCATCTGGGTCTGTCATATGCACTCCCACTCCACCTTGGCCCCTTGTCGAAGATCCATCCACGCACACTTCTCAACGTGCTTCGAGATTTTCTCCCTTTTTTGCCATTTCGGTGGTTAGTACGAGGTTAATGTTCTCGTTGACCCCTAAGAAGAAATCGGCCAAGACCTGAGCTTTCTTCGAGCTGGGGCTTTGGAATTCGAGTGAATATTCCATTAGTTCGACCGACCATCGCACCAACCTTCCCGATAGATCCGGCTTTCCGAGGATCCTTCTCAAGGGTTGTGAGGTGAGAACCACTATTCCGTGTGCTTGGAAATAAGGTCGAAGACGTCTCGAAGCCAACACAACAATGTAAGCAAACTTTTCGATGTCGAGGTAGTTGATCTCGGGTTTAGTGAGAACCTTGCTTAAATAGTAGATGGGATACTGTTGGTTACCCTCGATCCGAACTAGGACAGAGCTAACGACTTCCTGGGAAATGGCCACATGCAAGTACAAGACTTCTCCGGTCTTAGGCTTCGATAGTAGCGGTGGTCTGGACAAGTGGTCCTTCAGATCGGCCAAAGCTTTCTCACTCTCGGCTCCCCACTCGAAACATTTTGCATTCCGGAGAACTTTAAAGAAAGACAGGCTCTTTTCTCCCGATCGTGAGATAAATCGGCTTAGAGCGATTACTCGACCTACCCACTTCTGGACTTCGTTTATGTTTCGAGGGCTAGGAAATTCTTGAATCGCCTTGATTTTGTCTGGGTTGGCTTCAATTCCTCGCTGGGTGACCATGTACCCTAGGAACTTCCCTCCTTTTACGCCGAACGTGCACTTCGAGGGGTTGAGTTTCATCCCAAATTTTCTCAAGATGTCGAAACATCTCCCCAAGTTCTCCACATGCTCTTGTGCTTTCAAACTTTTTATGAGCATATCGTCGACGTAGACCTCCATGGTTCTTCCGATTTCCTTTTCGAACATCATGTTGACTAGTCGCTGGTAAGTGGCTCCCGCATTTCGCAACCCGAAAGGCATGACTCGAAATGAATAGACTCCCGAGTGGGTGACGAAAGCCGTTTTATCCATGTCCTCCTTGGCCATAGGGACTTGATGATACCCTTGGAAAGCGTCCATGAAACTCAATCTTTCCGCCCCGGCCGTGGAGTCGACCAACTAGTCGATTCGAGGGAAAGGATAGGGATCTCGAGGGCAACGTTTATTGAGGTCCGTGAAGTCATTACACATCCTCCATTTCCCCTTGCCTTACTAACCAGGACCACATTACATAGCCAATCCGAAAATTGTGTCGGCTTGATGTGTCCCGCCCTTAGGAGCTTGGCCACTTCTTCGTCGATTATCAGATTCTTCTCTCGGTTGAAGTTCCTCTGCTTCTGGCTCACTGGTCTCGCTTTGGGATCCACGTTCATCCGATGCACTATAATTTGAGGGTCAATGCCTTGAAGATCAATTGTTCCCCACGCAAAAACGTCTGCATTCTTTTGAAGAAAAAGTGACAATGACAACTCAAGTTCTTCTGGGAGATCAGCTGCTATCCTGGTGGTTCTCTCGGGGTAATCCTCCGATAGTGAAAGGTCCTTGACTTCCGAACAAGGTTCCAGACGTTCCTTCTCGGAATGGATTGAAGGGAAATCTAAAGGATCCCCTTCGGCAATCAAACACTATTTCTTACCCGATGGTTTTGAATCCTCTCTTTCGGAGGGAGATGCCGTCTCGACAGACTTAGGCGACTTGGTCGACACACAATAACATTCCCAAGCTTCTTTCGGGTCGCCCTTGACCTCGCCTACCTCTGCCTTGGTGGGAAACTTTATCTTCAGATGGTAGGTGGATACCACGGCTTGGAATTGGTTGATTCCTGGTCTTCCGAAAAGGATGTTATAACCCATTTCACTGTCCACCACGACGTACTGGCAATGGTGGGTCGCCTTGTTGGGTTTCGTCCCGAGGGAGGTTAGTAACCAAATGGTCCCCAAAGGCTTGACCACAGCTCCTCCGAATCCCGACAGATTAGTCGAAACATCTGTAAAGCCCGTTCCTTCGATCTGCATTCTTCTCAAAGTAGCTACCGTAATCACATTGACCGAGCTCCCCGTATCAACTAGGACTTTGCTCACCCCGAAACCCGATACGACCATGGAGATGACCAGAGGGAAGTTGGACTCTTGGTTTTGAGTAGTCTGGGGGTCGGGGATGTCTGAGGCGTCGAAACTTAATGTGATTGGGTGAGCCTCGAGGCTTCCCACATTAAAAGTAGGATTATCAGTCGCGTAAGCACTTCGCATCCTTCGAGCTGTTCGATCCCTTTCTTTTCGAGAGTCACCCCCCGTTGGTCCTCCAGCGATGTACTTGATCTCACCATGTATTGGTGAATTTTCAAGGTCATCTTCGGATCGAACCTCTCTTGATTCTCGGAAAATGGTCGATTGTTGTGGGAGTGGAGGCCTGGGTGGTCGAGAAGCTTCGGGTTTTTCGTGCAGTCTTACGGATAAAACCCCGTTCGATCTCTGTAGTCTTCGACATACCTGTCCGTCACAATGCGTTCTAACTCGGCCGTGAGCTCGATGCATCTGTCTGTATCATGACCTCGCTGCTTGTGAAATTTGCAGTACTCTTGTGAATTTCTGGTGGTGTTAGTTTCCTTGTGTTTTCTGGGCCATCTCGTACCCGGTAATCCCTCGACGATGGAGAAAACTTGTCGCTGTGGATACTTGATTGCCCTTGGGTTCTTCCTGGGGGGGCGTTTGTCGGAATAGCCCCTGTCCCTTGGTTGCTCCTTGACGGGCTCTAGGCGATCCTTCCTGGGAGATCGTTCTCGTCGAGTTGGAACCTCGAACGCCAACTTGGCTTCTTTGTTCATCATCTCCTCTTCGATGTACTTGTTCACGATGTTGGATAAATCCTCGGGAGTCTTCGGTTTTTCTCTCGAAACTTCTTACGCAAGCCCTCTATTTCGGGTGTTGGAAAAGAGGGTTTGTCGTCGAAAGTGCATGGGATGGTCATCCACCTGCAAAGCCACGACGTTGAACCTCTGCCACCACTTACGGAGAGGTTCATCTTCCTTTTGGATGATGTCTTGGAGGCAACTACTCGCTTGTCTCGACTTTTTGTAATCTGTGAAATGACCCAAGAAAGCGTGCATCAGGTCAGCATAGGATCGAATAGATCCCGCCGGCATGTTGTAGTACCATTCCGTGGCTACCCCTTCGAGGTTGCCTGGAAAAACGATCACCATGTCTTTTTCATTGTGTCCATATGTCTGCATCATGTTTTCGAATTTAACCCTATGTTCATGAGGACAAGTGGTCCCCCAGTACTTGGGTAAATTTTTCGGCACTCTCTGGTTCGAAGGGATAGAATGGCTCATAAGCCTTCGCGACAAGGGATTGGGTGCAAAGCCCATTTCCCTCGTAGGGCGCTCTGTCCTCTCATCGTACTTCCTTGCCTCCCTTTCGTCCCTCCTCCTGAAATCATCGTGATCCGAACGAGGCCTTTTAACTTTTTCCTTCCTTTTCCGGTCATGGGCTCGGAGAAGCTCCTCATACTTCTCCCTCTTCTTCTCGAGTGTCTTCCTGCCCCTATCGAAATGATCCTCATCTGAGGAGTCGGAATCATCCGGAATCGTGTACACCGAGTGGGTGCGTGGAAGATCCTTTTCCACTTCTTTCCCCTTGCGGGACTGATGTCTCTCTCTAGGGGTGACTATCGAACTTTCGGCTAAGCTCTCCGTGGTCTTTCGCTTCGAGGGGACCTGAGTTCGACTGTGAGTGCCCTCCGTCTTGGCTGATCGTGTGCTATGGCTTTGCTGGTTACTTCTCGTAGAAAGGCTCCGCCTCGACTTCTCCTTTACCACAACCGACGCAAACTGAGGTTTCTTTGGGGGAAGTCTGCTATCAACGACGGTCTCACAAACCGTTCTGACGAACTGCGTGAGTTGTCCTTCCGTTATCAACATTTGTGGGCCCATCGGAGGGGCGAGGGGCTGCGCCGATTCTCCCGAATGGGGATTGTCTTGCCGGCTGGATTCCATCGATTCTTCATCTTCTTCTCGCTCGGACTCCACATGGGAGGGTTCTGGATTCATGGGCACAGGGTTCACGTTTTCCACATTTCGGTGCTCCCTAGCCGGCGCTCCTGGAGTCTTCTTCTTGTTCGTCATGGCAGCTACACGATAACATTCTTCTTGTTGTTCTTCGACTACGGCTTTTCGTCCCGAATTCCCACAGACGGCGCCAGGATGATGCGGATAAAATGCGGTCAAGTAGAATACACCATCTCTCTTCCCATAACTTCGGATAGGATGAGTTTTATCCAAGGAATGATGAACTGGAACCTGTCGAAAACAAGAAGGATAGAGTGTTATGGGGTAGGACCCGATCTACCTCAGTTAGATCGGGTGCGAATTAATGTTGAAAGTGTTTGGAAGCAAATGGGCAGCATGCATGCATAATATCTGAGAATAGTGTGTGTTGTGATAATAAATGCATGGGTATTTATAGGATACGAACGCGGGGCCCCCAGACTGCCAAGGGTGTTTGCTAAGAACCGTACAATAGTACGTTCTGTCAATACTAGGAAGTACTATGGTCCCCTTCGACCCTAGACCCTTTCGAGGAATCATGTTCGATGGGAGAGGTGAATCAGGTTTCGAAGGTAAGCTAAGAGCTCTCTTTGTTCGACCTTCATTGTATATTGTTCGATCCGTATATGTCCCATAACCTCCTCATCAGTTTGATTTTGCGATCTGTTGCAGAAGAAAAAAGGGGGCAAAAAGAGGAGTTGTGTGTAGAAAAGAATCAGATTGAGAATTGGAGAGGAGATGAGGGAAAAAACACAACTCTATATTTTTTTTCTTTATTTCCCCCCTTAGAATAGGAGGGAAAAAACAATTATACGACTTCACCACTTCTTTTTGTTAATAATTTAATTATTTATTAACGTTCATATCATCAAAATTGATGCACAAATTGTTGTTTTCAGGTCAACATGTGTCGTCTCGAAGATCGTGTCATATCGGCCCATCATGCGTATATGGCGTTAAAAGAAAGTAAAAGACTGAACTCAATGAAAAATTCATACAAAACACCGGCATGCAATAACCTCAGAAGTGTCATTGGCCACAACGGGCCCAAAACTTCACCGGACTCTATTTCTTATGGGTTTGACATGTTGTCTCAATATGCTCTAGTGGTCCAACACATGACAAGATCATTGTTGAAAGTCGGTTGAGCCTTGTCTTTAAGAACGACAAAGAATAATGTAAGTATCCGTCTAGGAATTCTTGATCTCAACCCGTAATTATAAATATCTTTTCATAAGATAAAGACTTTAAAGAGTTAGAGGAGAGGGGGGGGGGGGAATATCATTGTATTATCAAGTGTCCCTCAATGTACAAGTTCAAGCCCTATTTATAGGGAACTCTCCATAACCAAGTGAGTTTTGTAACTCTCAATTTACATAATGGAACAATAAAGTACAATACTAAATGGAGTATAGGAAGAGTCATGAACTCATGACATTCATATTTATAACACTCCCCTTGCATGACATTAGTTTATTTGTCGAATACGCTTTAAAGTTACTGCCTCGTTAAAAACCTTGCTAAGAAAAACCCAGTGGGATAAAAACTTAGCGAAGGGAAAAAGAGTGCAGTGCATATCCGTCTCCCCTGATTGAAACATCACTTTATGTCTTTTAGTCGCCGCATTCCAATCTTACGGACCAATCTTTGAAATGAAGATGTTGGAAGTGACTTGGTGAACAAATTTGCTAAATTCTCAGATGAACGAATTTGTTGTACTTTGATAGCCCCTTGCTTTTGTATGTCATGAGTGAAGAAGAACTCTGGTGAAATGTGTTTTGTCTGGTCTTCTTTAATAAATCATTCCTTCAATTGTGCGATACAAGTTGTGTTATCTTGATAAAGTATTGTCGGAACTTTCTCTTGGAATGTAAGACCAGACATATTGCGAATATGTCCAATTAAGGTTCTCAACCAGACACATTCTGCATGGTTAGAAGAGGGAACAACCAAAGTTTGCTAAACAGAACGCCATGAAATAGCAGTACCTCCACAAGTGAACAAATAACCTGTTTGAGAACGACCTTTGTGTGGATCAGACAAATATCCAGCATCGGCATATCCAATTAACTCAGAGCTACCAGAGTTCAAATAGTACAAACCCATATCACTTGTACCTCGAAGGTATCTAAATATATCTTTGATCCCATTCCAGTGTCTTCGAGTAGGAGAAGAACTAAACCTTGCTAGTAAGTTAACGGCAAAAGCTATATCTGGTCGTGTGTAGTTAGCAAGGTACATTAGTGCGCCGATAGCACTAAGGTATGATACTTCAGGACCAAGAAGTTCTTCATTCTCTCCCGGAGGTCTAAAAGGATCTTTTCCCACATCTAAGTTTCTTACAACCATGGGTGTACTAAGTTGATGTGCTGATGAATGTGTATTTTACACTTTCATTCGAGTCTTTTTCACCTAATTTAGCTATCCTCTATGTTAATTTAGCTATATTTTAGTACATTTTATTAGAATAGTGTCACGTTTCCCTTTAGATTTTATTTTACAGGTTTTGGTTGAAATTCGGAGATTTACGGGCAATTATATTGAAGTCTACAAGGAATTGGTGTTCCAGAAGCATATTTGGAGTATCTGAAGGTTTCCGGATAGGATTTGGAGTCTAGGGGCCGAATCTGGAGGTTAGAAGGCTACTAGAAGTCATAAACCGAGTCCGAAAAGGTGAAGAAATCCAAAACCGCGTCGAAAACGCGAAAATCTCGCGTTTACACTGGGGGGCGAACTGCACCAGCTCTCGGGCGAACCGCCCCAGAGGAATTCCGGGCCTATATAGTTGCGAGTTTTCTCTCCGAAAATCATATCTTTCCAAGTCTTCTTTCTCACCTCTCTCTATAGTTTTAGGTAGGAACTTCCCGGGGCCTGTCCTGGGAGTTCCGTAGCTTAGGGGATACTTTTTCATAGCAGATTGGAGCGCGTAGGATCACAATCATCCGGAGATTGACAACCTTCGGTAACTTTGTATCTTACAACTTTTATCTACTTATTTTATATATTCTTTCAATCTGTTTTCTTCTATGATTGCTATTGATTGCATCACATTATGAGTAGCTAAATTTATCGTTGGTGGTAGTATGTGAATTCTTAGCGAGGGAAGATAATCATGCTAATGGCTATATCGCGCATTATACTCCGTGTCATTGCTTTATTTCGTTGATGAGTTGAACACCAAAATTCTCGTATGTTGTATTGATCATTATGCACACTAGGACACTTGTCGGCCAAACAGATTACGGAACACAATAGGACGTTAGTTGTTGACAGGTCAGACCCATACTATCTTCGTAGTGCACAATACTTACAACAGGACCCTAGATTCATTCAAAGATCTGTATGCAAGACCGAGGAATTTATGCATGATTATCGACCCATTATGTTAAGAAGGACCATACTATCACCAACCTCCATTATCTGCTTAAAAACCCCCTATCGCTTTTTATCTGATGTTTTATATTTTCTTATTAAATAGATAAAGCTAGTTATAGTCCTGAGAGAACGACACTCGAGTCATTCTGCTGCTACACTACGGTTTTCGTTGTAGTTGTGGATTGCCTTTGGCTAAATAACAAATTTATTTGCTGAATCGAGACCTGACAAATCTCCGTTCATCAAATTGGCGCCGTTGCCGGGGACTATATTCCTTTTTTCTATTTAATTTGTTTATATTTACAGCTTTAGATTCCTAACTCTTTTAGTTTTAGTTTTCCTTTTTAATCTCTCTCTGATACTGCTTTCCTAGTCTGTTTCTAATTCTCCTTTCCTTGCCTTAGTAGTATTCGATATCTAGAAATATTCTCGATTTTGAAATTTCTAACGAGGCTAATTTTTAGTTTTGAGTTACTCTTACTATAGACATACAAGTATGATGTCCATGCGCGCTCGCATGACACCCCAATTCTCGCAGGTGAGGAGAGGATCATCAATATACCTGGAAGACGAGTTAAGGAGGTATGAGGTGACGGAGTCCATGGTGAGGTACTTACCGAGGTACGAAGATGGAGTAGGGATGGACACATGGAGTTTCATTCGATCCTATGAGGAGGAAATAGAAAGAATTCCAGCAGAAGGGTTTACTAAGGACCAATTGTGCAGAAAACTATTTTCTTTTGCTCTTGGGTATGAGCCGAGGCGTTGGATTGCAAGGTTTGAACCAGGATCGCTGAAAACTTGGGGCCAAGTAGTAGAGGAGTTCTTGGCGCGGTTCATGCCTTATCATGAGACAATTGTCTTACGTGATAGGATCCAATATTTCGAGCAAGGAGAGTATGAGCAGTTTTATGACGCCTACGAACGTTTTGAGATGTATAAACGTGAGTGCCCCCATCACCGTTTCGAAGATGGGGAGTTGATTTGGTGCTTCGTTGGTGGACTTCGTGAAGAGGAACGACTTAGAGTGGATCAGTTGAGCGGCGGTCTGGGAGAATGTACGGTCGACGAGGCAGAAGAAGTCCTCCGTAAGTACGCCAGAGGTTCAACACAATCCGATGAGGTCATACCAATTCACATCACCGCAAAGGAAGTAGATCGAGGTGAAGCAGGAAGCTCATCCGAGGAGTATTTTGAAACCGAAGAAATCAGTGAGGAAGATGCACATGCCGAGCAAGTTGAAGATGACCTTCGTATAGCAAAAGTTGTTGAAGAAGTTCAAGTAACTGAGCATCTTACGGAAGAATTCAGCTTGTTGAATTGTGCTGAAGTAGAAGAGGTTCGAGAACTTGAAGAGGAGAAAAGATTGGAAGGCGACGCCCCCCTGGAGGTGGGGGGCGAGTCGCCCAGCATGGGGGGAGAACCGCCTCCCATGACCAGTGAGCTGGACGACCCCAGCTCCCCTGTTTCTTTACTCCCAGACATTCGCATCAACCCAAAACCACTTCCTTCCGTTACTACTGAGGTTTTTAAGTACAAAGAGGTGAATCTACTTCTCCGAGGTGGAAAGCTTGACAAGCAAGATACACAGGAGCCACCACTAAACAAGCACCTCGATGAAGTCAAAATAAATGTCCTCCTATTGATGAAGTCCTTATTGGATATGCTTGTAAAGCAAACCAGTCCATTCACCATGGTGAGATCTTTGAAGCTTCCTAGGTCTCTTTGCTACATCGGACCAAGAGAATGACGGCCACCGTGGGGAGGTACTCTTGAGTCCATTCTTGAATACTCAGCCGACCGAGGCCAAACCGTTCGGTAACATCTAGTATCACTTTTTATTTACTCATTTTCTTTTGCTAGGGACTAGCTTAAGTTTCATGAGGGGGATAGGATGTGAACCATGATGTTAAGTATTGTGTGGCTTTGTGATGTTGAGTAGGATAGTCTTGTTTATTTTAATTGCATTTGCACGTTTACTGCTTTCCTAGGATAGTTTTGCATGTTTTATATGGAGTTTATTGCCGAATTTTTTGAACTTTTTTACTGGGTAGACTAACTAACTATGCCATTAATCGTATGCTTCATCTCTATGAATTTGTTTGAGGTTTTTCTCGCTTGGCTTGTCACATTTATGTATTACACTTAGTTAAGCTTGGTAGTCTCGACATCACTTAGTGGTGTTTTCTCTACTGCGGTTCACGAAGGCCTTTATAATAGGATGATGCATGTTACGGTCTTATGGTTGTTTTCCCGAGTAATTATGTACCTAAGAGGCAACAAGTCTTCACCATGCTTTGAGATTGCTAAATGCCTAGGAAGGAGGTAGTGTGAGGTTGTATGATCCTTTGTTTATAACCTATTTTTCCGAATAGGTTTGGGGAGGGGGTTACACCATCATTAGACTTGTTTCTGTTTTTCATTTTCGTATCGTGAGTTTGCTTTTCCTTTTCCGTAAATTTTGTACTCCAACCTATTCTTTCGAATAGGTTTGGGGAGGTCGTGTGAGTCTTTTTGTTTCTCTTTTTGTTATGCTACTGCTGGCTAAAAAAAATCGAAAAAAAAAGAAAAGAAAAATTCCAGAGAAAAAGAAAAAAGAATCTGGAAAGAAAGAAAAAAAAAAGAAAAAAGAAGACCCCAAAAAAGCAAAGAAGGATCCAAAAAAGAAAGCCAAATAGCAGTTTAGCAAAGTTTTGAGTCTTTTCCATTTTCATATTGTTCGTAATCGTGTTTTTTTATTTTTTATCTTTTTTGTCTTCAGTGTCATCTGTTCTAGACCACCCTCGTCCTGCCATTCAGGAAGTGGTGAATAGCTTAAGATTTTACTTGAGAGATGGGTAGAATAGGGGAGAGTTGTCTTTTATAGGGAACCCTCCTTCGTTTGATGAGAGCCAGTACTGGTTCGACCTCTTTTGAGGAAAAGTCTTAACATGGTGGAACAGCAGTAAGTCCTCAGTTTCATAGGCACGGGGCAACCATTCGTATCTTAGCATGCATCATTACGTCGTCACTGACTAGGTCCAGGTAGAGAATGTTACGAGAGACTATCTTGTCTCGACATAAGTGCTTATGTGGACGTGTATAAGTCAATCGAGGTATTCTTCAACCTATATTCATGCTTTGATTTATATGGTTTTTGTTCATATGTTATTTGGTAGATTCAGTAATTTAGTTCATTTTATTTGGCATGAAACTCCATTTTTGAGTCTTGCATGTTTTTTGTATTAGAGTCTAGCTTAGTTGCTTGAGGACAAGCAAAGGTTCGGTTTGGGGAGTTTGATGAATGTGTATTTTACACTTTCATTCGAGTCTTTTTCACCTAATTTAGCTATCCTCTATGTTAATTTAGCTATATTTTAGTACATTTTATTAGAATAGTGTCACGTTTCCCTTTAGATTTTATTTTACAGGTTTTGGTTGAAATTCGGAGATTTACGGGCAATTATATTGAAGTCTACAAGGAATTGGTGTTCCAGAAGCATATTTGGAGTATCTGAAGGTTTCCGGATAGGATTTGGAGTCTAGGGGCCGAATCTGGAGGTTAGAAGGCTACTAGAAGTCATAAACCGAGTCCAAAAAGGTGAAGAAATCCAAAACCGCGTCGAAAACGCGAAAATCTCGTGTTTACACTGGGGGGCGAACCGCCCCAGAGGAATTCCGGGCCTATATATAGTTGCGAGTTTTCTCTCCGAAAATCATATCTTTCCAAGCCTTCTTTCTCACTTCTCTCTATAGTTTTAGGTAGGAACTTCCCGGGGCCTGTCCTGGGAGTTCCGTAGCTTAGGGGATACTTTTTCATAGCAGATTGGAGCGCGTAGGATCACAATCATCCGGAGATTGACAACCTTCGGTAACTTTGTATCTTACAACTTTTATCTACTTATTTTATATATTCTTTCAATATGTTTTCTTCTATGATTGCTATTGATTGCATGCACATTATGAGTAGCTAAATTTATCGTTGGTGGTAGTATGTGAATTCTTAGCGAGGAAAGATAATCATGCTAATGGCTATATCGCGCATTATACTCCGTGTCATTGCTTTATTTCGTTGATGAGTTGAACACCAAAATTCTCGTATGTTGTATTGATCATTATGCACACTAGGACACTTGTCGGCCAAACAGACTTAATTATCTTCGTAGTGTTGAATGATTACGGAACACAATAGGACGTTAGTTGTTGACAGGTCAGACCCATACTATCTTCGTAGTGCACAATACTTACAACAGGACCCTAGATTCATTCAAAGATCTCTATGCAAGACCGAGGAATTTATGCATGATTATCGACCCATTATGTTAAGAAGGACCATACTATCACCAACCTCCATTATCTGCTTAAAAACCCCCTATCGCTTTTTATCTGCTGTTTTATATTTTCTTATTAAATAGATAAAACTAGTTATAGTCCTGAGAGAACGACACTCGAGTCATTCTGCTGCTACACTACGGTTTTCGTTGTAGTTGTGGATTGCCTTTGGCTAAATAACAAATTTATTTGCTGAATCGAGACCTGACAAATCTCCGTTCATCATGTGCCTTATCCATGTAGAATTGTTTTAGCAATTTTTCTACGTTATTCGATTGATGCACAAACGTTCCATTTTCCAAGTGCTCGATTTGCATACCCAAACAATACTTGGTTTTTCCAAGGTCTTTCATTTCGAAATGTTTCTTCAAACAATCAACCGCTTTTGGTAGCTCTTCAGGAGTGCCAATAATGTTCAAGTCATCAACGTAGACTGCGATAATGACAAAATTTGCTCCAGATCGTTTAATAAAAACGCATGGACATATGGTATCATTCTTGTATCCTTCTTTTGACAAGAATGTGCTTAAACAATTGAACCACATTCGTCTTGATTGTTTTAGTCCATATAGAGCTTTATTTAATTTGATCGAATGAACTTCTCGAGCATTTGGGTGTTGTGCTTCAGGCACTTTGAATCCTTCCGGGATTTTCATATAAATACCATTCTCCAAGGACCCATACAAATAGGCCGTTACTACATCCATGAGACGCATCTCAAGTTTTTCATGTATAGCCAGACTTATTAGGTAACGAAATGTAGTAGCATCCATTACTGGAGAATATGTCTCTTCATAATGATGAACGCGGATTTGTCGGTTCCGGTTCAGTCAAATAATATTTGTAATTTAGCCAAAGGCAATCCACAACTACAACAAAAATCGTAGTGTAGTAGTAGAATGACTCGAGTGTCGTTCTCTCAGGACTATAACTAGCTTTATCTATTTAACAAGAGAATATAAAAACAGCAAACAGATAGCAAAAGGGGTTTCTAGCAGATAATGGAGATTGGTGATAGTATGGTCCTTCTTAGCATAACGGGTCGATAATCTTGCATAAATTCCTCGGTCTTGCATAGAGATCTTTGAATCAATCTAGTGTCCTGTTGCAAATATTAAGCACTACGAAGATAATTGGTCTGACAAGTCATTCACTATTGTCCTAATGTGTTCCGTAATTATTCAACACTACGAAGATAATTGGTCTGATGGTCAACAAGTGTCCAATTGTGCATAATAATTAATACAACATACGAGAATTTAGGCTGTGCCTGATCAACGAAATAAAGCAATGACACGGAGTATAATGCGCGATATAGCCATTAGCATGATTATCTTCCCTTCGCTAAGAATTCACATACTACCACCAAAGATAAGTTTAGCTACTCATAATAGGCATGCAATCAACAGAAATCATAGAAGAAGACATGTTGAAAGAATATAAAATAAGTAGAATAAAACTGTAAGATACAAAGTTACCGAAGGGTGTCAATCTCCAGATGATTGCGATCCTACGAGCTCCAAACTGCTATGAAAGAGTATCCCCTAAGCTACGGAACACCCAGGGCAGGCCCCGGGAAGTTCCTACCTAAAACTATAGAGAGAGGTGAGAGAGAAGGTCTGGAAAGATATGATTTTCGGAGAAAACTGAGCAACTATATATAGGCCCCGAAATACCACGGGGCGGTTCGCCCCAGCTGTGCGGCGGTTCGCCCCCGGATTTTTCTTGCGGAATTCCGCGTTTTCGACGCGTTTTTGGATTTCTTCCCCTTTTCGGACTCGGTTTCTGACTTCTAGTAGCCTTCTAACCTCCAGATTCGGCCCCTAGACTCCAAATCCTATCCGGAAACCTTCAGATACTCCAAATAGGCTTCTGGAACACCAATTCCTTGTCAACTTTAATATAATTGCCCGGAAATCTTCGAATTTCAACCAAAACCTGTAAAATAAAATCTAAAGGGAAACGTGACACTATTCTAATAAAATGTACTAAAATATAGCTAAATTAACATAGAGGATAGCTAAAATAGGTGAAAAGGACTCGAATGAAAGTGTAAAATACACATTCATCAAACTCCCCAAACCGAACCTTTGCTTGTCCTCAAGCAACTAAGCTAGACTCTAATACAAAAAACATGCAAGACACAAAATGGAGTTTCATGCCAAATAAAATGGGGTAATGCTATGGTGACGTAACTGTTGTAAAGTCGTAACGCTACGACTTTACACTTGTAAACAGTTGTAAACACTTGTAATCATGATCTGGACGGTTGGAAATCATTTACAACCATCATCTACCATTTACAACTTGATTATCTTGGTTGTAAATGGGATTTTCCGTTTACAACTGAGTTATCTTGGTTGTAAATGATAAATTCCGTTCTTATTAAAAAAATTTAACGACGGTGGGGATCGAACTCTGGTCGCTGGAGTAAAAGAATCCAAACATTACCACTCAGCCACGTTTTGATGTATGCACAATATCAAAAACAATACTACTTTAACAATAAATGTAATTTACAATTTCAAAAACAATACTACTTAACAATAAATGTAATTTACAATTTCAAAATTTCATAACCCTAGCCGTTCATTAGGACAGACGGAGTTCAAAAATATTGCTATTTCATAACCCTAGCCGTTCATTAGGAAAGACGGAGTTCAAAAATATTGCTACTTGTAGATCAGTCGATTCTTCTTCAATCTTTGATCATTCGATTCATCCCCATACTGCAAACTTCTTTCTTGACACCGGAGAGTTCAATTCATAGGTAACATAACAATCATACTCATTGTTAGTAATTTGAATCTCGTTCAATTATGCGAATTATAATTTTACGGTTGAAATTGGTGGTCGAGATGATATTGCAGTGCTTCTAGTTACTCATGATGCCCACTAGTTCGCCTTAATATTCAAATTTCTTGGTCTGTTCTGTTGTGCTGGTCTAGTTTTGTCCTATCAGGGTTGAAATTAGGGGTGGATATGATATTGCAATGATTCTAGTTACTCATGATGCCTACTAGTTGGCCTTAATAGTCAAATTCCTTGTTCTGTTCAGTTGTTTTGGTCTAGTTTTGTCCTATCACGGTTGAAATTAGGGGTGGATAAGATATTGTAATGCTTCTAGTTACTCATGATGCCTACTAGTTGGCCTTAATATTCAAATTACTTGTTTTGTTAAGTTGTGTTAGTCTAGTTGGGTTCATTTGGATTTTTCAATGGTATTGCAAATGGAGGATAGTCAAGGTGGGGTAGTATTGGTATTCCAGGTTGTTCTGATCCTCGATGTCGAGTACTACTGGTTATGGTTATAGATGCGAAATTGATATCGTAGTTTGGTTATGGTTATAGATGTGCATTGGCTATCGCCGTTTGGTTATGATTATAGTAATTTATGTGCACTAGTTATGTAGTAGTTTTATTAGGTATCCATTTTGTTGCGAGTACAAACTAAAACATCTTGGGTTTATTGTAGATATGGAAGCTCCATCTGCTCCTAGTACTCCTGCTACTCATAAGCAGAAGCGTAGAAATAGATATGTCACCTCGAAGAACGGATGGTCATTTCAAGCTTTTGCCTCTAAGGATGATGCTCAAATAGTTGATGAAATAACGGGCCATGTTTTTAGTGAAATGATAGAGGCTGAGTCATTTTATTTAACATATGCTAGACATAGGGGGTTCGATATAAGAACTCGAGATCATAAACCAGATAAACATTGCATGTGGGTTTGCAACCGTGAGGAAGTCAAAAAGGAAATTGCGCTTCGTCAACGAATAAGAAGACGAGATACAAGGTGTAGATGCAAGGAAATGTTTAGGGTGAGGAAGATTGGAGAAGAAGAATGGGAAGTGACAGACTTCATACCGGACCATAATCATGAGTTGGCCGGGCATGAAAAGGAGAGGTTCTTAAAATGTAACAGGTATATCGCCGCTGGTGAACGAGTAATACTGAATTTCATGATTAAAGGTGGGAAAACACCTGGTGAGTCTATGAATATGTTGGAGCAGCTTTCGGTAAATCAGGAATTACCTTTCCTGAGAAAAGATGCTTATAACCTTCTTCAAAAGGAGAAAAAGGAACGGGAAAAAAATGGAGATTTTAATACCGCATTTCAGGTCCTCTCGTCCTACACAGTGGAGGATGACGCATTTTTTATCGAGCACCGGGTCGACGAACATGGTGATGTATCGTCGGTTTTCTGGTGTGATTCGCATTCCAGAGAGGAATACGCAGCCTATGGTGATGTACTGCTCTTGGATTCTACGTACAAGACCAATAAATATCGATATCCGCTTATTATATTTTCAGGTGTAAGTAACGCTGGACGATGTGTGATTTTTGGTGCTGGGCTTCTGCGTAGAGAAACTAAGCAGTCTTACTGCTGGATTTTGGAAAAGTTCTTGGAAGCAATGAATGGAAAGAAGCCAATTTCCATTCTGACAGATCAAGATATATCCATCTGCCTTGCAGTTAAGGAAGAATTTGAGGGCGTTGTACACAGACTATGTCTTTGGCACATGGAACAGAACGCGGTAAAAAGGGTGAAGAAGGGTGGTTTTCCGCAAAAGTTTTGCGAATTGGCAGCTATGAAGTGCAGCATTGCTGAATTCGAGAGGCGCTGGACAGAGTTGGTCAACGATTACAAATTACATGATAACACATGGGTAAAGGACACCTATGAAAAAAGGGAGCAGTGGGCCGAGCCCTATTTTGAAGGTGTTTTCTTTGCAGGACACAGGACAACGGGGCGTGTAGAGGCCGTAAATTCATTTGTAAAGCAGTTCCTGAAACCAAAATGTTCAGCTACTGACTTTGTAAATTTTTACCAGCTCGTTGTGAAACTTAATAGGAAAAGGAGTATCCTTAAGCAAGTGGCAGAGGAGATCAATTGCCAGAGAGGTTTTAAAACAGAGACTGGGCTCCGTGATCTAGAAATTGATGCTGGGACTAAATGCACATCGACCGCATTCAAGTCTATTCTACAGAATATTAGAGATGAGCAGACACTCGAAAGAACAAACTTTGTTCAACTTAATGGCAACTGTGCAGAATTCTACTTTAGAGAATGTGGTAGCGAGGAGCAGGAGAACTTGTGGACTGCTACAGTTGATATCGAACACAAGCGGTTTGAATGTGATTGCAAGTTGCATGAATCCGAAGGCCTGCCATGCTCACACCTGATTTCTTGTTTTAAGTATATGGGCCTTAAGAAGTTCCCTGATGGAAGTATAAATAGTCGGTGGTTCATTGAGACAGGGAAGAAATTGCGGCTATTGTTTAAACAAATGTTTACCCCCAATGATGTTGATGGTGCTGATGCTAAAATGGTGAAAGCAGTGATCAACGTTCAACAACTCTTGGTCGGAGGGAAAGATAATTCCAATATATCCAAAGTTCTGAAGATTTTAGAAGACTGTGCGGAAATATTATCAAGGGGTAGTGCTGAACAGAATGCTCCTGGTAAAAAGAAAACATCCAGACCTCATAAGAGGTCTTTCAATGTTGGGGATCCGAAAAAAGTAGTACCCAAAGGCTGCCCACCAAAAACGCCGAAATGTTGTAGTTTCTGCCGGTAAGTATTTAGTTATTTTTTATCACCAGCAAAAAGTTTATATATCAAACTTTGAACACTTGTGGATTGCTTAGTTTGTTTTGCAATAACAATTCAGCCAGCCGGGACACAACATTAATGCTTGCGAAAAATTCAAGCAAGCTGAGGCCGAGGAAGCTGCAGCGAAAGCTGCTAATGAAGAAGAAGAGAACGAATATGATACTGAAGAAGAAGAACAAAAATATTATACTGAACAAGAAGAGGAAGAGGAAGAGGAAGAGGAAGAAGAAGAAGAAGAAGAAGAACCCAGAAGAAGGTGATGTTGTAGTCACTGCCAGTAAGTTCTTATTATTGTTTATTACCGGTAAAGCATAAAGTTTATATTCCAAACTTTAAACACTTGTGAATTGCTGAATTTGTTTTGCAATAATCTTTCAGCGCACCAGGACACAACATAAAGTCTTGCGAACAGTTAAAGAAAGCCAAACAGAAAGAGGAAGAAGCACGGAAAAAAGCTGCATCGAAAAGAAAAAGAAGAAGAACATAGATTCCAACTATTAGGGTTATCTAGCTTGGTAAATTACAATGGCAAGATAATGTTGTACTGCTCTTCGATTTATATATTGCTGGAAGATACTTGGCCATGTACTTATTGGTGTGATTCTCTTATCAAACACAATTTTCTCACTATTGCTTTGCCTTCAAGGTTCCTTTTAATTTCATGTAATTCAGGTTTACTGTCTTTAATGTGTTTTTTTTTTAATAAGCCGAACGTATATTAAATGAAAGAAAGTAAAGTACAAGAGTCATGAAAAACAATTGTCTTTAATGTGTTTTGATTAGGAAGAAACCTGGAAAAAAAATACTGAAAATGATAGTTGATACACTGATAGACTGAAAATGATAAACACATAGTAGAAGCCTAAACCCAATTATTCCTCCAACACAGTGGCCCTCCGTCTCTGTGATCAAATCTGAATACTGTATACGAATTTAAAAAACAACACTTAAATTAATTCTATCTTCACCCGTGCATATGGTTTTAATCCGGCGGAACGTGCTTCGATGTGCTTTTTAATGATGGCACGAAATTCATCATCACTTCCAACCTCCACATAGTTATCCTCCCCTAATGGTTTCATAAACAACACCGGCACGTAATCGAACATCTCCCATTCAAGATAATTCTTAATGTTCATCATTAGGCTATATGCAGACATGCCATCAGTATCGAAATCCAAAGCAATACTCATGTTGCCTTTTTCAACCAAGAACATTAACCTACAGTTAAGATCAAAATGCTTTCGACGTTAGCATGATATTGTTACTGACATTACTTATACTTACAAAATAAGAAGGTGCACACCTTTTATCAGTATCAGTCACTTTGCTTTCCGTGCCAGGCCGTCCTTCCTGAAGAAGCTCAGATATGGATGACTGCAAAGCAGATTCTACCGCTTCTCCAATCATTTCTGGCATACGCTCTATTAGTATCGAGATCTCATTTAGCAGGTTAGTAATCCGGGCCGCCTGCCTGTCACTCAGAAAACTGGTTCCTTGCTGTAAGTGTGGATATATCAGTGTTGCAATCCTCTGCAAAGTTACCTGTGCTTCCTCGAGTCGACAACCTAATTCGGCTGGAAGAGGGTTGTCTGCTCTGTGAGTATCAGAGATCGAGAGATCCATGACAGGTTCAGAGGTCTGAGTTCCGTGATTCCCTTTGCCATGGTTGGTCTCACCAATGGTAGAGGCGTTGTCCTCAGCGTCCATAAAATCTGTGTATGTTTTTGGTGAGCTTGAATGTGGTTCAGAGTTGTAAGTTTCCGCATTCCCTATGCCAGAATTGATCTTACCAATGGAAGTGTCCTCATCCTCCACACAATCTATTGGTGAGTTCCTAGTTGTTTGTAACGGTTGTTTCATACTGTGGCCTTCATGATATTCTAACAAGTGAGGTACCATGTTTGGTACCTGGAGCTCATCAGGGTAACTGTTGTATGAGTATGAATACGTGTGGGCGCTATTGGATCCTAACGTGACATCGTCTTTAAGAGGTGACCCGCATAACTTAGCAGATGGTTTTTTATGACCTTTAGACGTTTTAGCAGGTGGCAGAAAAGTCAGTTCACTAGATGCTAGAAGTCGAGTATGAGATGGTTGAACTCGACATCGCATTGGCTTCGGATATATATTTCCATTAGTTCCCTGATTCCACTCAATTAGCTCTGTTGGCTCTGGCTGATCTTCAAGTGGATTCACACCTTGAAGTGGTTGATCTTCAAATTGATTCACACAGATGAGTGAATTCTCACATTCAAGTGGTTGTTCTTCAAGTGAATTTGGGCATACAAGAGCCCGATCAGAATTTTGATGACCATGTACATTCTTTTCTTTTATATTACAATTGCTCCTTTTCAGTTTCACTGTCAAGTCGATACTAAATGTTTTCTTTTATATTACAATTGCTCCTTTTCAGTTTCACTATCCAGTTTGCGCCGTTGGCATTTTTGGTCCTCTAACAAATTATACGAGATGAGATATGGCACTATCGACTATATACGATGAATTATGTGTGAAAAGAGGATTCAGTTCGTAAAATGCACCGTAAATTGGACCATAATCGCATAATACCAATACATAGGGACCACAATTGCAATTTTTCCCAATAATTGCACGCCCAAGTTTTAATTAAAAATTAACAACAACGCAACCCTTTGGAGAACTTGTGTCTGTTCATTAGCAACTTTACCTTCACCGGCCTGCCTATATAAGTAGTACTCTTAATGGCGTATGATACATCCAGTTATCCAGTTTCCCTTACAGACGCCCCAATACATGGATTACATAAATACTGGCTTCCTCCCGACAAGGAAAAGGCAGAAGACCGATGATTCCACTACTAAGAATCTACCGGATGATTTGATATGCACAGAAATCTTCTCCAGGCTCCCAACAAAGTCTGTAGGTAGGTGTAGGTGCTTATCCAAATCATGGAGAATTCGTCTTTCCTCCTCCCAGTTCATAAATCTGCACCTCACTCGCAAATCCCACCAAGAACACATCATTACTATTCGAGACTACTCAGTCGACATCATCACATGCTCGACAAGTACTCAAGCAGCTTCACGTCAGAAGATTGATCAGCTGTCCAATACATGGCAAAAAACCGTGATTGGCAGTTGTAATGGTTTGGTTTTGTTAGGGCTTGTGGATAGTTTTATTTTGCTAAATCCTATCACTGTGCAACAGCTCGAGGTACAATCTCCTACTCTTACAAGTAAGGAATTCAATTATCGTGATGCTGGATTTGGTTATGATAGCTCAACTGATGATTATAAGATTGTGGTGGCCACGTATGTTGGTCCATTTAGCCCTGATATTTCAATCGAAATATACTATTTCAAAAAAATGCATGGAAGACATTGAAGGCTGATGATCTCAACCGTAATTACCCACATGTTTTTGTTGAATATCGGTGTATTCTGAATGGGGCTATGCACTGGAGCGCTATGACTGCTCAACCTGGCCGTGGTGTTATTGTTGCTTTAGATTTGGCGACCGAAGACATTCGTGAGATTCCGCTTCCAGCTGATTTTTATGGTGTTGACGATCTTGTGACTATTAGAGGTTGTTTGTGTACCTTGGCGGAGGCAGAAGTATATCTGGACTTTGAGATATGGATGATGAGAGAGTATGGCGTGGTAGATTCTTGGACCAAATTGATTACTGTCTCGTACTCGATCCGCTACGTGATTCCCTCGGTTCTTAGTTGGGATGATGAGTTTGTGATAGGAATCGAGGATGAAGGATTGGTTTTGTACAACATTAGAGAAAGAACAACAAAAAACATAATTCTTGATGGATTTGTTTATTGGCAAGTGAAGCAGGTGTGGTCGTTTGTGGATAGCCTTATCTCGCCTAATCAGGTTGCCGGTGCAAGTTATCAGTAGAAGAATGATATCGAAAGGCTAGAATCTGCGATAAAAAAGTCAAGTACAAATCTGTTTGTTGACTGTTTGTTGATTGTTATGTACGTATTTGATAAAAATCATATAATCCAAGTCATGCTTGTTGATTGTTTATTGATTGTTATGTTTTTCATAAAAATCATATAATCCAACTCATGCTTTCCAGTCCGGGATTGGAATATATTTAAATGAAGAAACAAAATAATTTCAATGAAGAAACTAAAGTGTTATCAAACTAATAAAAGCGAAAGTCTAGACGGGCTTCCAGGAAATTCCCGAGTCTCAATCGTCACCAAGAACTTAGTAAATGAATGTTAGACTATTATTAGTAAATTAATAATTATAATTACTACGTAAGATAAATGCGTAGTAAACGGTTCTGTTAGTGTATAAATGAGTACTTATTGCGTAAGAAGTAGTAGTAGTTATTGTTGTGTAATTTATAGGGTTGTATTTGCGACATCCAGTAATTAAGGGGAAGAAAGTAGTTTTAAGTACTACACCTAATGCAAGTGGTACTGCTCTAATCTCCCTTTTGTACACAATTTATTTCGCTGAATGTACAATCTAATGTGGCACACTCTCATTTGCCTTTTTGAGTTGATTTTCATCATTCGAATGAATTCGGATGTTGTTGATTGTTCATACACATTTAATTCTATACTCGCTGAAAACTTACTACATTTATGAACAAGATTCAAACATCAGAATCATCATGTACACAAACCTGCCAGAACGAGACTGAGAAAATAGAATCTAGGACAGAAACCCAAATTTTGCACATACCCATTCATATATATTATTCCCCACAAATAAGTAAGTTCATAAACATTCCATATACTGGAAGCATTAATGAGGCTTGGGCGTGTATGGAATGGAATGGAGGAGAATAGGACTAATCAAAACGGGTAGTATATATTTTCTATATTTAGATTAAACCATCACTGAATTGGCGTGATTGATTCAGCTGTGCATGGACATTTTTCAAAGACACTAAAATTGAAGACTTACCAAAATAACTTATAGAAAATTGCTAAACTCAATAGAGGTTAGTATCTTAGGGGCCAACAAACATTATAACTAGATTAGTGTATGGAACTTTTCAAAATATAGCAATGCTTCCATCACCGAACATATTACTAAAAATAATTTGAATTTTTATTTAAGCAATTGTATTTTACATTATGGTGTTGTTTGAACAATTAAATTAGAGTAGGTACTCAATTAACTCACTTTTTCATATTTTTCTCTATAAAAAATGGATATATATAGCTGTTTTTATAGTTGGTATAAATATTTAAGTCGCAACTATGTCATATTTGACAATTGAAAACATTGCTCAAGCGAATCGGGAATACTTGTGCATATGACATGGAAGGATTACGGCTACGAGAAGAACCCCCTGTCCCCCTCCACATTTTGACATTATTGTGGTTTCACACTGAAAAAAAGGAAAAATTATTTGAATCGAGAATGGTTAAACCACGTCCACATACCAAAAATGATAGACACCCAAAATACATGCTAGGTTTTAGAATCCAAATACCCAAAATGACCTAGTGTTACAAATAGCATTCTACAAATAATCTAAAACAGAACTATATTGGTCATAAACTTTTGGTCAGCTAATGACCCACATACCCAAACGACTTCTTTCCGTCCTCTGCAAAGAGGACAATCATCCTCAACAAGATTTGGTTGATCACCTTCCCACCCAATGTGAGAAATGCTACAAAATTTACGCTTTGGTCGAAATCTGTTATGCTTGATCCACGTAAACTTGAGTCGCTCCTTCAACATATCTCTCCCATCAGATAGAGAAAGATAACTCTCTTTCTCCAAAGTTTTCAGTGCCTTCGCTCCATCCAGTCGAATCTTCTCATCGGGAGATAACAAGCGTACAAAACCATATGCATAACGAGCTTCAAGATGATTCAACAGCATTGCCTTCTCGAAAATGGGATATGATTCAACGTCGTTACCATTAGTAAAAAATTCCTCCTGCAGTATACAATTTGAAGTTAGTCCACTTGTTAAAATTTAGAATATATTTTCAACTAGGACTAGAGGACCGTGTTACAAACGGTGACTTTGTAAGATGCCCCGCACATGCTTGTTGTAACTATCCGGTGAGGTTCATAATTTGTTTTCAATGCCGATTATAAAGCATCTATGTCATAAGGAAAGGAAAGAACAAATTCATTCAGCATGAAAACAGCAAGAAGGATCATACGCATTAATATAATATAATCCATTCATTAGAATTGTGAATTTGGAAGCAGGGCTGGCCCAGCCATATAGGCAGCTGAGGCCATGGCCTAAGGCCCCCAAAGTAAGAAGGCCCCATTTTCTTAATTAATGTAATTGAATTTATTATGCTATAGTTACTTTATATATCTCGATGATTGAAAAACACCTTCTATATTTATTTTTATAACTAAGATACTGCATTAAATTTACACGGGTAATTGATAGGTAATTAATTGATTTAGTTAGTAGAATAATTTAATTAATATCTGTCTCTTGAATAATGAATACGATTAAAAACCATAAATTTAGACAATTTTATTTCATCTTACTCTTCTTCTTCAACCTATATCTCTATTGGTTCTATTCAATTTCTCAGTTTTTGTACTAAACATTTTAATATTTTATTTCTAGAGTCGATGTTCAGAGACACCAAATTTCACAAAGAAAGTAAATAAGTTTATTACGTAGTCTTTTAAAAAAATATAGTCAAAGTAAGGGTAATTTACCTGATAAACAGGACAGTTTTTTTTTCTAATTAAAGGCCACAAATTCGAATTTGCCTAAGGCCCCCAAAATCGTTGGGCCGCCCCTGTTTGGAAGACTGAAAAAAACTTACTATCTCTTAGTGCAATTTATCAGTGGTGCTAAGTTATTTCGGTTTTATTTCTATTTTTTCAGTGAAAATTTCTTAGATTCCACCTTATTAAGTATTAACCCAAAAGTAGCAAGAAGATTAGAATCACACCTAAGTGCTTTAGCACCTTATGACCAAACTACCAAATGAACTTATCTCATAATCTAATTAATCACATAGCGGAAACTTAAACTCTAAGCCACCAATCATGAAACTAAGTTTTCTAGTTTTAAAATGAAATTCAGGACACAAAAGAACATAGCGCAGACAAGCATTTCATGTTAGAGTGATCAGTTAAAGGAAAAAAGACATTGCTACAGTAATACAGTAATTAAGGTTGCTAAGTCTATGAACAGTATTACCCCATTTTTGTTTATTAGATCTTGGTAGATTATACATAATTATATAGATACATAAAATATGCAATGTATGATAATCATACCAGAGCCTTCCGGTAGACACCTTCCGGGTTATTTGCTGCGACGAGTCTAGCCAGAGTTCTCTCTTTCAATTCAGCGCCCACTCGATCAATTTTCATACGTCGATAAAACGCAGTGTCGGCTTCTCCAATTTCATTTAGGACTTTGCAACTAAAGAAATACAACAATCACCATTTATAAATCAAAAAACAACAACAAAAGAACGTAGTTAGGGTTAAATAAAACAAATAGATTAATCTATGATATACTAGTAAATACTTACGTTTTTTTCGCCCTCATCCAGTCTTTCAATGCATCTTCATTAGACTCATCAGTTAGTCTTCTCATGATTTCAACGACTAAGTCGTAGTTTAGTACTTCGACTAGGCAAACATCGGTATTTTGTTTCTTGTTGCTCATGGTAAGGGTTCCGCTTGAGCTTTCGGCAACTAGGTTATGGGGAGGATTTACGAGTGAACGGAAGTATATATATATATAAATAATGAAGGAAAGAGAAGTAAAAGATATCGTTTAAAGATCCCAAAACAAAAAAATAACCATAAAAAAAAAAATCTTGCTCAAACTAAAGTAATATTTCGTCAGATCAAAGAAATAAAGGGATATCCACAATGCATTTCGTTGATAGTAGTAGAATCAAAACAAATTTTTTACCCTACTTTTAGTAGTACAATCAAAACAATTTTTTTTCTTTTGTTTTTTTTTTTTAAGCTCACGTGAACTTCATCTAATGAGAAACAAATAAATTTATTATATTAATTTCATGTATTCATAAGATAAAGCAAAGTGAAATCCTATTAATTGTTTGTAATCTTATTAGACTGAGGTGTCATGACACTAGAGGTCATAGGTTCAATTCTCGTCAAATGCGAGATTATTTATAGTTTATTACTAGCTTTGTAATGCTACTTATGAAATTGTAATGGTTCGATTATTAAAAAAAAAAAATTGTTTGTAATTGCTATTTTAGTATATATTGGAATTCTTATTTATTTTTTACTAAAGTTTTATATATATTTCAATGAAGTAATTTAAAATGATCTAGTGGGAAGAAACTACTCTACACACTAAATAAATGCTTAGTAGAGAAAAGTCACGTATATAATTATTAGTCCGCCAATGGTGGTAGTTTCCTTCCCACTACTTCATTCTTCCTTTCATGGTGTGATATAACTTCTCTGTCTATCTATACATATTTTACTATATTTTCTGTATCTACTAATATTGCACATACCACGCAATTGAAATTAATCGGAATTTAATCCATTGATTTCAATTTCAATATCAATTTCAATTTCACCGAACCATGACTCTAAACTCCAAACCATTACTGTGAACTCGTCCGTAACATAACTTACGAATTGATCCGGCATCCAGTTTAAAAGGTTTGCGTTTTGAATTTGTGTCGCCTTGGACTTCATAAATTTAAAGCTGAAGGTCTCACAACAAAGGAGATAAAAAAAAACAACAACTAAATATGTTTCGACTTTAGTCTCGGTTCTTACTATTATTGTGCTCCTCGATTGTTATAGACTCCGCGATTTTGGATACACGAATTTACTCGCTCGTTCAGGCGCCACTCGTAAATTCTCCTCTAATTCTAGGCTCAGGCCCTTCGTTAAAGGGTTGAAAATCAAAAGATAAGCAGATGCTAAGTATTAAAAATATATGGAAGAGTAAGAAACTCCAAAATATTGTTTAGTGATAATATAATTGATTGAATATAATACACACAAATGGCCTTATATAGACTATATATATACATTGACGTGACAAACAAATAGAGACTACTACTAGTACTAGAAGACTCCTAAACTAATACTTCGTATAAAACATTAACTAAGTAATTAACTAACCATATATAAGAGGTCACGTATGAGTCCAATTGGTCTATCGTCGTCATTCGGCATCTTGGCTCGCGTATTTCGTCAAGCATAGTTCGATTCGCGATCTCGAATCTTATTATTCCTGAAAACACTAATTTGTTCGACATGGACCATAAAATATAGATACTTGACATATATAAGTAGCAAATTGAAAATGCTACACGAATTGTTCAACAGCACGAAACCATAATTAAACTACATAACAACAAAAGCAGATCCAAATATACGAAAACTGAACATGATTAAGAAATCCATGTGCTATCGGGGCAATTTAGGCGGTAATATTCCCGCCCAAACTCCACCCCGAACTCCGCTAACAGTCTGATTGTAGCTTCAGCTTTTTCCTTTTCCTTGACAACAACATCAATCTGCTCATCAGAGAACTCCGCATCGCCCCCATTGGATATATCATCCGGCAGCATGTAGTACTCCCCATCGCTAGCCAGGTAATCCACATCTTGGAAGTAAACCTCCAGCCAAGCATTGTTCGTATAAGCACGAGAAAACATCACCTGCAGGTCATTGGCTGTCTTTATCGGAACTAGTCGACTGGTAAGTAATTGGAGGCCGTCATCCGTTGGCATACCAGGGGAGACATACCACACCCTCTTTGGCGTACCATTTAGCAGATCCATTTTCTTACCCACATGGAACAAGTCCATGAGGGTGAACTGGGAGCAGTCTACCTCGGTGAGCTCCGCAATCTTCACGTCGTTACCGTGATAAGCGACCTTGCCATTGGTGGCCTTATCAAACCTTCCTCCTCCAAACATGCAGAGATTGAACCTGTATTGTTCCATTTCTGAAAAAAATAAAAGGTATGTTAAATATGAAAACTGGTTGTAAAAAATGGTCATATGTATAAGCAGGAAGAAGGAAGCAACATGGCACTCGAGCACATATCTTTAGAGAAGTTAATGGAACTGCAGATGGACTAACAAAAGAAGGAAGCATCAATTATGCAAATACAACCCTATTAAAACAAGAACCAAAACAGACCAAAGCGTGTTATTGTTTTAAGAGAACATAGTTAGCTAGTTTTCACTTCACTGGTTCCCTTCCATATTTCATACCTTTCTGTAATTCATCTTATCCAATTCAATCTTGTAAATAAAGTTCAATTCCAATTGTAATCTTACCTTCTCATAAATGGAATATTCCAGTTTCTTTTAGATTCTATTTGTCAATAATGAACATTCAAATAGAAGGGACCATGGTTGAAAACAGTTTCATAAGAATGATAACTTAATAAATTTATGGTCTACTATACGGTTGATAACTATCTTCAAATTATTTTGCTTAGTGGAGTCAAGTGAAGAATCTACACTATTTAGCACGCACAATTTCCATATTATTAAGTAAAAAAATAAAATAAAATATTTAAGAACCAAAACACCAACAGTAAAAAATGCATACATTTCTTGAAATAACCAACAATGCGAGAAATTTCTAATTTATAACCATCAAATACAAATAATAATAATAATAATAATAATAATAATAATAATAATAATAATAATAATAATAGTAAAAATAAATTAATAATAATAATAATAATAATAATAATAATAATAATAATAATAATAATTGGTCCCAAGGTCGAGACGCTTGTTTGGATGTTATGGGTGTCTCTCCTTTTGCTGGTGGGGGTTTGGATTCTTGGGTTCCTGGAGCTGCGTTGCAGTCTGCCGTTCAG
The DNA here is from genome assembly GCA_028274465.1 of Plantago ovata. Classification (NCBI taxonomy): domain Eukaryota; kingdom Viridiplantae; phylum Streptophyta; class Magnoliopsida; order Lamiales; family Plantaginaceae; genus Plantago; species Plantago ovata. The sequence continues at coordinate 28,302,905 of CM051456.1, read as the reverse complement.
AAGAAGAAGAGCAAGTATTCTTCTAAGTGTGCGGAGCACGGCTACTCATTCATCCCGTTTGCCTTCTCCACTTTTGGGTAGCTCGATGAGGAGGCCTTGACGACTTTTTCGCGCCTTACGCGCTTGTGTGTTAGCCACTCTAATGATGTTAGGAGTGGTGTTTTCCTTTTTTCAAGACTTAGCTTTTGTATTCAAAAAGGGGTGGGGGCACAACTTGTCTCCCGACTCCCTTCCAATTTTGTGTGATTAATAAAAGTCTAGTTATTATTAAAAAAAATAAAATAAAAAAAAAATAAATAATAATAATAATAATAATAATAGTAAAAATAAATTAATAATAATAATAATAATAATAATAATAATAATAATAATAATAATAATTGGTCCCAAGGTCGAGACGCTTGTTTGGATGTTACGGGTGTCTCTCCTTTTGCTGGTGGGGGTTTGGATTCTTGGGTTCCTGGAGCTGCGTTGCAGTCTGCCGTTCAGAAGAAGAAGAACAAGTATTCTTCTAAGTGTGCGGAGCACGGCTACTCATTCATCCCGTTTGCCTTCTCCACTTTTGGGGAGCTCGATGAGGAGGCCTTGGCGACTTTTTCGCGCCTTACGCGCTTGTGTGTTAGCCACTCTAATGATGTTAGGAGTGGTGTTTTCCTTTTTTCAAGACTTAGCTTTTGTATTCAAAAAGGGATGGGGGCACAACTTGTCTCCCGACTCCCTTCCAATTTTTCTTTCTCTGCAGGCTTGGTATCTTGATGACGGCACTATCATTGGTGATACTCTTATGGTTGCCAAGGCGCTCGATATTATCCGTGTTGATGGACCAGCTTTTGGTTTGCATCTGAATGTCGATAAGACTGAGCTTTTTTGGCCAGTGGAGGACCCTCGTGGAAGGGTGGCTGGCCTTTTCCCTTCTTCTATCTCTCGTCCGCTGCGGGGTGTCAAGCTCCTTGGGGGCTCTGTTAGTGCGGATGCTGGTTTTTGCCTTGATCTAGTTGCGCGCCGGGTTTCCAAGACCATCTCTTTGTTGGAGGCCATCCGCAAGCTCGATGATCCCCAGTGTGAGCTTCTTCTTCTTCGCAATTGTGCGGGGGTGGCGAAGTTATCTTACGCTTTGCGGACCTGCCCTCCGTTGGCTTGTGGGGCTGCTCTAGCCCAGTTTGATCAGGCCTTGCGTACGTCCTTGGAGATGATCGTTACAGGTTCGGGACCTGGTTTCGGGGATTGGCAGTGGCGGCTTGCCACCCTTCCCATCAGGCTTGGAGGCTTGGGGGTCCTGTGTGCGGAGGATGTCAGTCAGTATGCTTTTCTCGCTTCTCGCTTGCAGTCCAGCTCCCTGCAGGATAGGATTCTGTTGCGGTCCGGGGTTTTTTCTTCTGGCCCTACCTATCAGGCTGCGCTTGACAGTTTCTCGACCTTTTGTGGTGTTGATGTTCTATCTGTTACATCTAACTCTCCTGCCCCCCAGTTTATGAAGTCTTTGGCAAAGAGTTATTTTGGTGTCATTGATGCACATCTGACGTCTCGGTTTGGGTTGAGTCATCGACAACAGGCTCTTCTTAGTTGTGTTCGTGCACCTCATGCGCAGGATTACTTACTCACCATTCCTATTGATGGGTTGGGACAGCGGATGAACCCACGACAGTTCCGTGCTGTGTTATGTTATCGCCTTGCAGTTCCTTTGTTCCCCGATGGTTCCTTTTGTTCGAGTTGTCGTGTACGACGGATGGACCAGTGGGGTGACCACGTTGTCCATTGTTCTAGTGAGGTGGGGGTGAAGTTTCGGCATAACCTTGTGCGTGATACCTTGGCTGACATCTGTTCGAGGGTTGGAGTGGCTGTGCGAAAAGAGGCCCCTATGGGGTTCCTCTCAGATGATGGACAGGACCTTCGCCCGGCAGACTTGTTATTATACAATTGGTCCCAAGGCCGGGACGCCTGCGTGGATGTTACGGGTGTCTCTCCTTTTGCTGGTGGGGGTTTGGATTCTTGGGTTCCTGGCGCTGCGTTGCAGTCTGCCGTTCAGAAGAAGAAGAGCAAGTATTCTTCTAAGTGTGCAGAGTACGGCTACTCTTTCATTCCGTTTGCCTTCTCCACCTTTGGGGAGCTCGATGAGGAGGCCCTGGCTACTTTTTCGCGCCTTAAGCGCCTGTGTGTTAGCCATTCCAATGATGTTAGGAATGGTGTTTTCCTTTTTTCTAGACTTAGCTTTTGTATACAGAAAGGGGTGGGTGCACAGCTTGTCTCCCGCCTACCTTCCAATTTTGTGTGAATAATAAAAGTCTAGTTTATAATAAATAAAAATAAAAAATTAAAAAAAAAAAAAAAATAATAATAATAATAATAATAATGATGATGATGATAAACAAAAGTCTAAACTATACCAAGGGTAAAAATGGCAAGGACGGGACTTAAATTAAACTCCCAAAAATCCAAACGGAACTCTCAAATAAAATTTAAAGAAAAACAAATTGTAGGCAGGAATATGAAGGGTCAGCCACCGATCTTCAACCCAATTCCCACTATGTAATCTGATTCAACTAATTATCACATGCAAGGCAAAATATATTTGGAAGATCAAATTTGACAGACAGATCATTCATTATTCACAGCATGCACAGTAAAGATTGCCCTGAAGAAGCTATGAACATATAAAAAATAAAGAGATCAATGTAAATAAAAAAATTTAAAAGATTAAGGATCATACTGTGGGTAGACGCAAGCTTCTTTGCCTTGTGGAGTGACTCTGGATGAGTGGAAGAGAGTGAGAAACTAGAGAGAGAACCAGATAGGTGAAATGGTAATCAAAGAATGAATGTGAGAAGGTGAGAAGTCTTTGGCTTCACTATTTAGTTTTTATAAGTTCCACTTAAATTTCCATTTGCAAGTAAATACGGATGGATGGTACTAGTAGAGTATAGTACTTGAGGAGAAATTAGAGGGTATATTTTGTGTGTGAGTTCCAATAAAATCGATTTGACATGCACAGATACATGATTACATGCTAGACCGATAAGCCTGACTCTCTCCTTTCAGCTTTTTTTCTTTCTTTCTTTCTTTCTTTTATTTATTTATTTTTTTAATGTTTTTGTTACTTGTAGTTGTATCTCTAGTAGTATCTCATAATTGTATTAGAGTATAGGATATATCATTTTTTCTAGATAATTTTTCTCTTGTTAAAATTCCATCATCAGGGATGGACGAGTATTAAGGGTTCAATCTCTTGTTCATCCTATTATCGAATAACATGTCCTTTAGGATTATAATCAATTTAATTAGCATCTACAATATTTAAGACGAAGTAGTAGATAACTATGTTTTAAGATCCTAATTAGAAGGGTCAACCCGGGTCATCTCGGACATTTGTCTCGGAACAGATAAAGAATATGTAAAATCATACGATGTATATAATAAATACTATACATATTTAATTATTTATCAACAAATGACATTGAAAATTCAAACATAAATGTCATATTAACTCATTGAAACCATAATAAAGTCATAGACTCATAGTAGTAGTACATCACTAGAACATTAAAATGATCCAATTTAAACGAACAAGCTAGTTCAAACTTCAAATATTACAATGATCCAAATAAACAAGTTCAAGGTTCAATCAAGTTCTTTTGTTTTTTTTAGTTCAAAATCCCGAGTCCGATATTTTCCCGATTTTTTGTGGTTTCATCCCGCAAAGGGCACCGAGTACCGGTTAAACCGGGCCAGCTCGTGTTGACACGACCAAATCCGGCCAAAAACTTTGAAAGGTCCCGGGTTCCGCCCGAGTTTTTGTGGTTTCGGCCCGCAGAGGGCACCAAATACTGATTAAACCGGGTCAGCTCGTGTTGACCCGGCCAAAAGGGAAAGTTTCTATTCCACTCAACAATTTTTTACTTCCTCCATTTCATTAATACTCCAACTTCCTAGGTTTTTATTTTAGGCGCTCTCAAACAGATTTCCTAATCCAAATATAGAAAGTTTTTCAACCCACTTATCAATTTTTTATTATTTCTCTCTCCTTCTTTATAACCATTGTTTCACTCTCTATCATACTTTATCACCTTTTCACAATTAAATACTCATACAAATCAATGAAATAATTTTTACTCCGTACAATTTAGGAAGTAACTAAAGAAATGGAGGAAGTACGGAGTATTATATTTCTCTCTCCTTCCTTATCACCACATTATCATTCTTTCTTATATTTTACCCCCACTTAGAATTTACTGTTCTTAAACCCTAAGAGCCCGTTTGGTTCTGAGTAGGAAAAGGAAAATGACCTTTTCCTAGGAAATCCGGTTCATAAATTGAAGTAGGAAAACAAGTAGGAAAAATAAGTGTTTTCCTTGTTTGGTTCATTAACCTTATTTAGGCGTGTTAGAGTAGTAAAGAATATTGGCAGCGGATTGTTTGAGGAGCTATGGCATTCGTTGGAATATGAAAAAGCATGTAATGATGGTAAAAATTCGGCTGCACGTAATTATGATGTGAAGGGATGTTTATCTGATTTTCTTTTGGCTGGTAATTATTAATGTTTACAATTAATGAAATTACAGATTGTATTCTTTTTAATTCTTGTACAATAAAACCATAAGAAAGTATGTCTAATTAAAATGAAGTTGAATGTAGAGTGTATCCCAAGCAGAACCAACAATATTTTAATTCTAACATAACCATTGTTTCACTCTCTATCATACTTTATCACCTTTTCACAATTAAATACTCATACAAATCAATGAAATAGTAATTTTTACTCCGTACCATTTAGGAAGTAACTAAAGAAATGGAGGAAGTACGGAGTATTATATTTCTCTCTCCTTCCTTATCACCACATTATCATTCTCTCTTATATTTTAACTAAGATATTCACCTACTATAAATAGGCCATTGTTCTTGTAATTTTTCATCAATAACCACGATCACAATTCACACTACATGCACAAAAAATGTCTCCCCATAACAAACATCCTATATTTAGCCATACACACTATCAATTAGCCAAAGTCTTTTAAATCCTACATAATCCTTGGCAAATCAGTCAAGCCAAGACCATAAGGGGTGAGTAATTTCTTATCTTCTTCCAACTACCAGCCTTCAATTCATTGATATACTACATGCTACTGTTATTTTCCTCTTTGATGATAGTGTTTGAATGACCTTACCTTAATAGGGCTCTGGATTATAACTTTTTGTACACTTTTAGGAAAACTGGATGACATTGGTTGATATCCTCAGAATATCTTGATTGTTCTGATTTCTGTTTTGATATGAACATTGAAGTTTGCCTAACAAAATGGACCCTGGCCATCTTCTTTTTATTTTTTTAATTGAAAATGTAGGGTAATCATTACTTTTCTTAATTAATGTGCATTAGCCTAAAATTTCAATTAATTAAATATGCAGGTCAAATTCTATTTTGTCTACTACTTCACTCCATGAAGTCTCTCCACACACGTACTTCACTTGTCACTTATGACAAAGCTTATCAGGGAAGAGTGGAACAGAAAAAGACAGTAAAAGAAGTTTTAAAGTAGATTAAGACCGAAATCCATTATAACTAGGAAACAAGAAAATGCATAATTTGTATATTAGTACATACCATGCAATTTCAGAAAACACAAACGTTTTAAAGTAGATTAAGAAGACTACAGTTCACATATTACAGACCAAAACATTTAAAAAAACTTGTCCCATATTTGCAGAAATTAAAACAAGATACGTAGCCACTGAAGCCCCGATCCACGTTTCTCAGTCGGTCATAGACACATAAGGCCAGATCCTCGCTGCTTCAAGTCGCTTGCGGTTATAAGGCGAAACCTGGTCGACCGTTTGCTGGATATGAGCGGCATGATCATACAAGTTCTCCATCCCTTCAAAAGGTCTATGAAAGTTCAAAGGGAATGGCACTTTGTAAATGATGTGATCATCCGGGCCGATCATTTCCCAATCGATTGCAGATAAACTCGACCCCAATTAGTCCCAGCAGCTCTGCAATTAGCAATCATCTCCCGAAATTGTGTAGCGGTATGGAGGGGCTTGATACAGTTTGGCCAAGTGGACCCATATTCTTCGTACCAGATGCGGCATGGATTCTGATTGCCTTCATCCTGCTCCTTGAGAACCATCTGCAGTAGTCTAGCCACTTTGAAAGTTTGAGGATCAACATTGTGGATGAAAATTTTCCTACCACCACTGTACGACACTAATTTGAGGACATCATCCATAAACAAGCCCTGATGCCTTACGACTAATTGAAATAAATCAGGGGATTGAGCTGCAAAAAAGAAGCAGCAACTACATTAGTACAATTTAAACACTTATAGATCTGTATGAATTTGATGCTCATAATTTAAATTCTATAGCAAATTTGGCTTATACAGGAAAAAGGTTAAAGGCAAGGGTTGTTCTTACAAATCTCCGATGAATACTTGACCAGTTTTTGCTTCAGAAATGACTCATTGTTAGAGCCTTGACTTGTGGCCATGGAGACGGGTTCCACGCTATTGTCTGCAGTCGAATTGTCACTGGAATCGTCACTGGAAGACATTTTATCAGAGATGGACCTTTCAACTTCTTTGCACTAAAAATTCAAGAGACAGAGAGTAGATGAGAGTTAGTGGTGACTGTAAATGTGGTGAAAAACAGTGATTTAGAATGATTGCTAGAAGATATATTTCACCACGTGGATGACAAACCAAAGCTGTAAAATTAATGTTTCTAAGAAACCATTGAATAAAGTCTCAAGTATGAACTAGAAAGACTAAGTGCATATATTGTTGTGTGTAACATATTGTAAGTACAGTTCTTTTCTCATTTATGTAAAGATCCTTGGAATGAAATGGACGTGAAATCAAATCTTTTTATGGATGAAGTTTAGACCAAGATCTTATTTACAGTAAACTTGTAGTGCATTGAGCTATAGTATTGGTGCAACTTTTAAAACTATTAAAATGTCCAAACAATGAACTAGGTTGGTCTCTTTAATCATCTATTTATTTGTTTTAATGTTTAAAACATCAAATATTGAATTAGTAACCAACTTAAAGCATTCATTTGGGCAGATATACATCTCCTCAATGCCATAATTACAACCTGCAGGGATTAATCCCATCATCACTTGCTTTTTCATATTCCAATACCAGCATTACTCCTAAACAATTTTCAACCAATCAGCTTCATTTCTTCTTTACTCACTTCACACTCTTAACTCCAACTAGCAATACTAAATCTTAGAGCATTCACAATAGTCTCTCTATAAAAATTTCCCTAAAATCGTTTTAAACTCAACCCCTATAATATTTTGAGTACTACGTATTTAACAATTTACTAATCCGAGATTTCCTTTTAGTGATTTAATTTAAATATAAATAATAATTTTAATAACCACATATTCTAAATATAGTATATAAATTAATGATTAATGCACAAAAATATGATTTAGGCATGCATAAGTGTAGGCATATAAATAGAGTGACGGACGGAAAGAGTGTTCCCTATTTATTTAGGTGGTTGATAGATAACGCGGAAGCATAAAAGATAAAAACAATTCTTTTTATCGAAGCGCCAAAGCGAGGATCAGTAATGGTTCTCCATTTACCCCCGTGGTAAATGGGGAACCACGGGGATAAGCTACTAGAATCCCCTACAGTAGTACATGGCAAACAAGCCATCAAAACGAAGCAAAGCGTCAAACGCATACAGGCAAAGGCAATGCGTCTGTTTTATCATAAACTGGAATAATAATAATAATAATAAAACCTAACCTAAGGGACTCTTTAAATATAATCAAAACCACCAATGAGGTCAAGCTCAATTGGTTAGACTGAGGTGTCATGACACTAGAGGTCATAGGTTCAATTCTCGCCAAGTGCGGGATTTAAAAAAATATATATATATATAATCAAAACCCAATCAAGGACCTAGAAACAATAAACCAAAATATAACTTTAATAAATATAAAATAAAGACACCAAAACAATAATATAGCAATTAGGCCCGCTGCCTAATTCATGTTCTCCATCAGTGGTCCATACAAGGTTAAGGGAATCTGATTTTGTTAATATTCTAACACGTATTTTGATTTTTTGCCAATATTTAAGCAAAAAAATACTGTGAATGGTCCACCCCACCAAAAAAGAAACCCTCCTAGCCCTGAGACGGGTGGCCATGCACTGTGTGAACCGAACCGAACCCCTAAGGACCATTATGTGAACCGAACCGCCTAGTAATAAAAAATGGTTAAGAAAAAAAAAACAAAGAGCCCATTCATAAAGTCACTGGCCAAATCTCGTCCCAATCATCCACGCTCTCCGTCATCCCGCCTCAAAACAGTCGATCATTCAAACCTCGACAGCGCTTTCAGGGTTTTGGTGATCAACCGCCTCTTTTTTATTTTTAATTTTTAATTTAACTCTCCGTCGTTATACTTTTGGTCAAATACATTTGTATTTCCAATTGTCGATTCAAATTGTGAGTACACATTAGGTTAGTGATGTTGGATTGTTAATCGATTTGCTTGAATCGAAGTTTGTTTATGTAATTGTTCCCCATCATGCTTCTTAGAAAGTGTGATTGTGTGCGCGCGTGTCCAGATTGTTTGATTAACAGTGCTTTCAGACTTAGAATCGGTGCATTCTATTCATGTTACTCGAATCGGTTAACAATTTGTTTTGTTTTTTTGTATATGTTCAGTTCATTCATTGATGCTTCTTATTTGAAATAGGTTACACCAAGTTTGCAGACCTAATAGTCCAAAGTATTCTCTCAATACCAAAGTTAGTGATGTAAGTATTTTGATTGTCAACAGTATAGACACTTCGGTGTAGAGTATACATCGATGGGAGTGTCCGGTGGGTACTTTCATTGTTCGATAAAGCTTCTTCGAACAACTATGCGCAGTTATGGGAACGTTTCTCGATTGTCCAACAATCCGTTTTGTGGCCGTGGGATCGGCTCACACTTGCTCCAACAAGTATAACCTCCACGCATACTAGTCTTGTCTGGTTCATTCAGACCCCCACATCCGAGATGAACCTCGACTAGGGAGAGTTTGGGATAGATGATAACTCACATAGCTCCCACTATCTGTGTGATAGGTCATCTATCCGAGGGGACATGTTTAATATCAATACAGACAACAATAAAGATATGACATGCTGCAGCCTGGTGTAATATAAATATGAAAGCGATACTCAATAGTAAAATGCAACAAACATATATTATATTACGTTGACCTGTGTAATAGTACATATATGCCCTCTAAGGGCACCATGCCCTTAGTAAGGACTGTCTCTAGGACATATACACTATCAAAGGGTACTATGGCTAAGCCCCGAGTTTACAGCATCGGTGGTCGTGAAGTTCCTGACGCCGCGAATGTGGTTAAAGGTACGTTACTGATCGCTCAAACTTCTTCTAAAGCTTTATTTGATCCTGGTGCTACGCATTCTTTTATTGCTGAAGTATTTGCTTAGTCACTCGTTTTACCGTACAAAGTTTTACCCCACGCTTTAGAAGTTTGTACGCCTTTGGGAGCTAGTTTAATCATTAAGAAGTTCATCGAGCGTTGCGAAATTTCTATGCTAGGAAGAACTTTCCCTGCTGACCTTATCTTTCTACCTCTTTCGACCAACGATGTTATCTTGGGTATGGATTGGTTGTCCGAGCACTACGCACAACTGGATTGTCGAACCAAGGCTATATCCCTAGGAAAACCTGGAGAGGAGAAAGTCGTGTGGAAAGGAGATAAGAGAAAGGATGAGAAGTTTCTGCTGTCTGCTATGGAAGCTAGGAAGCTGTACGTGAAGGGTGCTACCTGCTTTTTAGCGTATCTAATCAATAAACCTAAAGATCAATCAAAAATCGAGGAGGTTAGGGTGGTTAAGGAATTCAAGGGTGTTTTCCCTGAGAAGTTGGATTCCGTACCCCCTGAACGAGAAGTGGAATTTAGTATTGATCTGGTACCTGGCACAACACCCATTTCGAAGTCACCCTATAGAATGGCACCTGCTGAGCTTAAAGAACTTAAGACTCAACTGCAAGATCTGGTTGATAACGGTTTTGTGCGACCTAGTTCTTCGCCTTGGGGATCACCGGTTCTGTTTGTAAAGAAGAAGGATGGTAGTATGAGGATGTGCATCGACTATCGAGGCCTGAACCAAGTCACTGTGAAGAACAAGTACCCCCTACCCCGTATTGAGGAACTCTTCGATCAATTGGAAGGTTCGAAGGTTTACTCGAAGCTTGATCTACGACAAGGCTATTATCAAGTTAGAGTAAGGGAAGAAGACATATCTAAGACTGCTCTGAACTCGAGGTATGGTCATTATGAGTTTGTAGTGATGCCGTTTGGCCTTACGAATACCCCAGCTGTGTTCATGGATTTGATGCACCGAGTTTTTCAGTCGTATTTGGATCAGTTTGTTGTTGTTTTCATCGATGATATTCTCGTTTACTCGAAATCCGAAGAGGATCATGAGAAACATCTTCGAATTGTCTTGGAAACTCTTCAAAACAACAAGTTGTATGCCAAATTCAGCAAGTGTGAGTTTTGGCTAGATAAAGTAGCCTTTTTAGGGCACATTATTGATGAATGTGTATTTTACACTTTTATTTGAGTCTTTTTCACATATTTTAGCTATCCTCTATGTTAATTTAGCTATATTTTAGTGCATTTTATTAGAATAGTGTCACGTTTCCCTTTAGTTTTTATTTTACAGGTTTTGGTTGAAAAACGAGGATTTCCGAGCAATTATATTGAAGTTGACAAGGAATTGGTGTTCCAGAAGCCTAATTGGAGTATCTGAAGGTTTCCGGATAGGATTTGAAGCCTAGGGGTCGAATATGGAGGTTAGAAGGCCACTAGAAGTCAGAAACCGAGTCCGAAAAGGGGAAGAAATCCAAAAACGCGTCGAAAACGCGTAAATTCCCGAAAAAAACTCGGGGCGACTCGCCCGGTGTGTGGGGCCCTTCGCCCCACACTATTTCGAATACTATATATAGTTGCTCAGTTTTTCTCCGATTTTCATACTTTTCCAGACCTTCTCTCTCACCTTTCTCTGTAGTTTTAGGTAGGAACTTCCCAGAGCCTGTTCTTGGGGTTCATAGCTTAGGAGACACTTTTTCATAGCAGTTTGGAGCTTGTAAGATCGCGATTCTTCGGAGACTGACAATCTTCGGTAACATTGTATCTTACAGTTTTTCTACTTATTTTTATATATCTTTCAACATGTTTTCCTCTATGATTTCTGTTGATTGCATGACAACTATGAGTAACTAAACTTTTCGTTGGTGGTAGTATGTGAATTCTTAGCGAAGGGTTGATAATTATGCTAATGGCTATATCGCGCATTATACTCCGTGTTATTGCTTTATTTCTTTGATCTATCAAAATCTATATCTTCGTATTGTTGATTAATTATTACACACAATTGAACAATTCATTGACCTATCGAAATCTATATCTTCGTAGTGTTGAATAATTACGAAACACAATTGGACAATTATTTGGTCTTCGACCTATCAAAATCTGTATCTTCGTAGTGTTTGATAATTACAACAGGACAACTCATAGATCAAAGATCTCCATGCAAAACCGAGGAATTTAGGCATGATTATTAACCCGTTATGCTTTGAAGGACCATACTATCACCAATCTCCATTATCTGTTAAGAAAACCCTTTGCTAAACCGTCTGCTGTTTTATATTCTAAATTAGATTTGATAAAGCTAGTTATAGTCCTTAGAGAACGACACTCGAGGTCATTCTACTGCTACACTACGGTTTTCGTTGTAGTTGTGAATTGCCTTTGCCAAATAACAAATTTATCTGAAGGTTTCCGGATAGGATTTGAAGTCTAGGGGTCGAATCTGGAGGTTAGAAGGCCACTAGAAGTCAGAAACCGAGTCCGAAAAGAGGAAGAAATCCAAAAACGCGTCGAAAACGCGTAAATTCCCGAAAAAAACTCCCGGGCGAATCGCCCAGGATGTGGGGCGAATTGCCCCACACCAGGCGACTAGCTTGGTGTGTGGGGCCCTTCGCCCCACACTATTTCGAATACTATATATAGTTGCTCAGTTTTTCTCCGATTTTCATACTTTTCCAGACCTTCTCTCTCACCTTTCTCTGTAGTTTTAGGTAGGAACTTCCCAGAGCCTGTTCTTGGGGTTCATAGCTTAGGAGACCCTTTTTTATAGCAGTTTGGAGCTTGTAAGATCGCGATTCTTCGGAGACTGACAACCTTCAGTAACATTGTATCTTACAGTTTTTCTACTTATTTTTATATATCTTTCAACATGTTTTCCTCTATGATTTCTGTTGATTGCATGACAACTATGAGTAGCTAAACTTATCGTTGGTGGTAGTATGTGAATTCTTAGCGAAGGGTTGATAATTATGCTAATGGCTATATCGCGCATTATACTCCGTGTTATTGCTTTATTTCTTTGATCTATCAAAATCTATATCTTCGTATTGTTGATTAATTATTACACACAATTGGACAATTCATTGACCTATCGAAATCTATATCTTCGTAGTGTTGAATAATTACGGAACACAATTGGACAATTATTTGGTCTTCGACCTATCAAAATCTGTATCTTCGTTGTGTTTGATAATTACAACAGGACAACTCATAGATCAAAGATCTCCATGCAAAACAGAGGAATTTACGCATGATTATTAACCCGTTATGCTTTGAAGGACCATACTATCACCAATCTCCATTATCAGTTAAGAAAACCCTTTGCTAAACCGTCTGTTGTTTTATATTCTAAATTAGATTTGAAAAAGCTAGTTATAGTCCTTAGAGAACGACACTCGAGGTCATTCTACTGCTACACTACGGTTTCCGTTGTAGTTGTGAATTGCCTTTGGCTAAATAACAAATTTATCTGAAGGTTTCCGGATAGGATTTGAAGTCTAGGGGTCGAATTTGGAGGTTAGAAGGCCACTAGAAGTCAGAAACCGAGTCCGAAAAGGGGAAGAAATCCAAAAACGCGTCGAAAACGCGTAAATTCCCGAAAAAAACTCTCGGGCGAATCGCCTGGGATGTGTAGCGAATCGCCCCACACCAGGCGACTCGCCCGGTGTGTGGGGCCCTTCACCCCACACTATTTCGAATACTATATATAGTTGCTCAGTTTTTCTCCGATTTTCATACTTTTCCAGACCTTCTCTCTCACCTTTCTCTGTAGTTTTAGGTAGGAACTTCCCAGAGCCTGTTCTTGGGGTTCATAGTTTAGGAGACCCTTTTTTATAGCAGTTTGGAGCTTGTAAGATCGCGATTCTTCGGAGACTGACAACCTTCGGTAACATTGTATCTTACAGTTTTTCTACTTATTTTTATATATCTTTCAACATGTTTTCCTCTATGATTTCTGTTGATTGCATGACAACTATGAGTAGCTAAACTTATCGTTGGTGGTAGTATGTGAATTCTTAGCGAAGGGTTGATAATTATGCTAATGGCTATATCGCGCATTATACTCCGTGTTATTGCTTTATTTCTTTGATCTATCAAAAGCTATATCTTCGTATTGTTGATTAATTATTGCACACAATTGGACAATTCATTGACCTATCGAAATCTATATCTTCGTAGTGTTGAATAATTACGGAACACAATTGGACAATTATTTGGTCTTCGACCTATCAAAATCTGTATCTTCGTAGTGTTTGATAATTACAACAGAACAACTCATAGATCAAAGATCTCCATGCAAAACCGAGGAATTTACGCATGATTATTAACCCGTTATGCTTTGAAGGACCATACTATCACCAATCTCCATTATCTGTTAAGAAAACCCTTTGCTAAACCGTCTGCTGTTTTATATTCTAAATTAGATTTGATAAAACTAGTTATAGTCCTTAGAGAACGACACTCGAGGTCATTCTACTGTTACACTACGGTTTCTTTGTAGTTGTGAATTGCCTTTGGTTAAATAACAAATTTATTTGATTCGCGTTGGAACACGACTCCAGCGCGTTCGTCAATTATCTATGGGGAAGATTTGGAGGTTGACCCATCGAAAATTGAGTCGATAGTTAACTGGAAGAGACCCGAATCTGTCACTAAGGTGAGGAGTTTTCTCGGTTTGGCCGGTTACTATCACCGTTTTGTGAAGGATTATTCGAAGATAGCTGGACCCTTGTCCTCTTTAATAGGGAAAAATCCTAAGTTCGTATGGAGTGACAAGTGTGAGAAAAGCTTCGAGGAGCTGAAGAAGAGACTGACCACTGGTCCTATACTAGCTCTCCCCGAGGGGACCTATGACTTTGTGGTTTACACTGATGCTTCAAAGGAAGGTTTGGGTTGTGTACTGATGCAACGGGAAAGGGTGATCGCGTATGCTTCGAGAAAGTTGAAGCCATATGAAAGAAATTACCCAACCCATAACCTTCAACTAGCTGCTATAGTCTTTGCCTTGGGAAAGTGGAGACACTACCTTTATGGTCCTGAGTTCACCATCCTCACTGATCATAAGAGCTTGAAGTATGTGTTCACACAAAAGGAGTTGAACATGAGACAACGACGATGGATGGAATTTCTGGGCGATTACAGTTGTACCATTCGATATCACCCTGGTAAGGGCAATGTGGTCGCTGATGCCTTAAGTCGTAGGGTACATGTGTCAAATCTCGAAGTATCCAACTTGTCTTGTATGTTCGCCAATATCACTTTAGGTATGAGCTGGCAGGTAGGATTCTTGAAGCCCAAGAGCGTGATGAAGAGCTTCAAGACATCAAAGCACATATCACTGAACCTCGCAATGCGAAATTCTATGTTGATGAGAATGGAGCCCTCAGGTTTCAAGGTAGATTGTGCGTGCCTTCTGATGAAGAGCTTAGGCGTCTAATTTTAGATGAAGCTCATAAATCTAAGTACTCGATGCATCCTGGAGGAAACAAAATGTATGAAGATTTGAAGAAGGTTTACTGGTGGACCAATATGAAGCAAGATATTGCACATTTTGTGCAAAGTTGTTTGGTCTGCCAGCAAGAAAAAGCTGAACACCAGAAATTGGGAGGTTTACTACAACCACTCGAGATTCCACAGTGGGAATGGGAGATGATCACTATGGATTTGTAATTGGTCTACCGGTAGCTAGGGGTGGTTTTGATAGTGTTTGGGTTATTGTCGATAGGTTGACAAAATCGGCACACTTTCTGCCTGTGAAAACCACCTACACATCCGAGAAGTTAGCCGAGGTTTATCGCGATGAAATAATTAAGCTACATGGCACTCCGGTGAGTATTGTGTCTGATAGAGATCCGAAGTTTGTTTCGAGGTTTTGGAAGCAAGTACACGAAGGCTTGGGTACTAAGTTGAATTTCAGTACCGCAACACATCCGTAGACAGATGGCCAATCCGAAAGGACCATTCAAACTCTAGAGGATCTGTTGAGATTTTGTGTGCTCGATCACCAAGGAAGTTGGGCACAACATTTGCCATTGGTTGAGTATGCTTATAATAATAGTTATCAAGCATCGATTGGTATGGCACCGTTTGAAGCACTGTATGGTCGGAAATGTAGATCACCGCTGTACTAGGATTTGGAGGACCGAATTTCTGCACCGGTAGCTGGAGAGAGGACTCTCAATGAGATGATACAAGAAACCTTGGAAAATGTTAGGCTTATCCGAGACCGATTGAGAACTGCTCAAAGTAGACAAAAGAGTTACGCCGACAATCGTAGGCGAGATTTGGAGTTCGAAGTTGGTGATTTTGTCTTTCTCAAGCTATCTCCGAGAAAAGGAATTGTTCGTATGGGCCGTAGAGCTAAACTGAACCCTCGGTATGTTGGACCATACGAGATCATTGAGAGGGTTGGCATTGTGGCTTATCGGTTGCAATTACCCACAACCATTACCGGAATTCACAATGTCTTCCACGTGTCTCAACTTAAGAAGTACTATCCTGACCCGTCGCACGTGATTCAACCCGATGAGGTGACTATTGAGGAGGATTTGTCGTATGTGGAGCAACCGGTTCGTATTCTAGACCAAAAGGTGCATCAACTCCGTAATAGGCAAATCAAGCAAGTAAAGGTTCTGTGGCGAAACCATCAGTGCGAGGAGGCAACCTGGGAAAGCGAGGATGACATGCGCCGGCAGTATCCCGAGCTCTTCAACTTTTCAGGTGCAAATTTGGGGACCAAATTCTTTTAAGGGGGGAAGAGTGTAACACCCCCTTTTTTTATTTATTTATTATTTTATTATTTAATTAATTTATTTAATTATTTAATTATCGGAATAAATTATATTTAATTTATTTCCTGCGTGTTCGAGTTCGACGTTGGATAGTTCGCATAGAATTATTTTCGATCCGTTACATGTTGAACCGAGCTAGCAAGACTGTCCAATTGGGCCCAAACCGGATTGCATTACCGGCCCAATTCTCTTCTGGCCCATTGTGTGGCCAACCTCAGCTGGCCCATTATCTCAACTAAACCCTAACCCTAGCTCCAATCTGAGAAAAAAGAAAGAAAGAAGAAACTTCTCTCACTTTCGATCATCTCACACCCTTCATCAAATCCTCCATCTTCAACCCGCCGCCACCGCCGTCGCTCGGCTGCCGCCCTTGTTCAGTCCCGCCCGAGCCGCGCCGTTTTCTGTTCCGATCCGCGCGTGCCGATTGAGCCGCGCCGCCGCCCCGTCGATCTCCGTGTGGCCCTGTTTCGGCTCCGTTCTGGTCGTCCCGTTCGAGTGTCATTTGCTCCGCTCCGGTTCCGTCCCCGCCGCCCCGTCGATCTCCGTGTGGCCCTGTTTCGGCTCCGTTCTGTTCGTCCCGTTCGAGTGTCATTTGCTCCGCTCCGGTTCCGTCCCCGCCGCCCAAGCTCCAATCGAGCTCTGTCGCCGCCGTTTCGATCTATCTGATCCGTCCCGGCCGTGCTCCGATTACGTTCTACTCCTCCCGTCCATTCCGATCCGGTATACATCTCGGTAAGTGCGTGACTCTATTTTGTTTTGCTGAAATCGGTTAGTGTTTAAGATCCCGATTTGATTTCGTTGCCCCCCTTTTGATTCGCAGTTCGTTTCCCGTTTCCGTTTAGTCCCGTACGCGTGCTATTTGTCCAGTTTCGATCTATTCCAGTATGTTCTCTCCGTCCGGTTCCATCGAAGGTAGTACTCTGTTTCCATTTTCGTTTTCTTCCTTCCCCTGTTATTCCTATTTTACCCCTGCTGCCTTCGACCTCGTATTTGAATCGAGAACCTGGACCTAGGATAGTTGTTGTTGTTGGACTATTGATTTGTTGTTTTACCTCGTATGTTGACCGTGTTGGACTTGTTTGATTTTGAAAAACTGACTGGACCTTAATGTATTAATCTGAACCTTGAGGACTTGTTTGAGTATTGTGGAATTTGAGAGGACCTTTTTGCAAATTGTCTTTGACCGTGTTGACTGAGGACTAATTTCAAAGACTGATTTATTTTTGAGGACTGTTGTGCAAGTGTAAAGGGCAGTTGGACTTGATTGTGCTTTCTGAAAACTAAAAGGACATTTCTTCAATTACTGTACGAGGGTAGTTTGGTAATTTTACTGTGCTGGACTAAACTGTTAAAACAAGATTTCTCTAAGGACTGTTCTGGAGTTTGTTGAAAGTGTAGTACTGTTTTGCAATTTACCACTGAGGGTATTTCAGTAATTTCCAGAGTGAAAACATTTCAAGTTAACTAGTATTTTCTTTGGTTATTTTGTAGAGACTGCCTTGCTAGCTTAGTTGGTTATGTAGTACTTAACTAACTTAGAGGTCCCGAGTTCGAACTGATGCATACTTGTATCGTTCTTTGATATATTGTCATGTGCGTCATTATCTCTTGCCATTATGTTTTGCCGATGCCACAATATGGACGATATTCAAATTCCAAGTGGCCTAAGTATCCTCAGCTGGTTTGTCTATCATCAGAGCTAAATTGACGTTTTTGGTTTACAAAGTATGTTTCTTTCATAAGAACATATCATGATTATTTTTAAATTAAGTATTCAAATTCCAAGTGCCCTAAGTATCCTCAGCTGGTTTGTCTATCATCAGAGCTAAATTGACGTTTTTGGTTTACAAAGCATGTTTCTTTCATAAGAACATATCATGATTATTTTTAAATTAAGTATAGTACGATCATAAAACTTTGTGTTAAAAAATAAAGAAATAAGAAGATAATAAATAAAAAAGAAAAAAATACGTCAATAAGATTCGAACCCAACACCTTCAACTAAAATAATGATATAAATAATAGATAAAAATCACGCCAACAAGACTTGAACCAAACACTTTTAATAAAAATTATAATACAAATAATGGAGAAAAATCACACTGACAAGATTCGAACCCTAAATCTTTTATAATTAAATAATAAAACATGTACGCACCAAATTGAGATTGAATCGGATTAGAATTGATTGGGTCGTAAATTAATGGGTAAATAATCATGTTTTATATTACTTTAAAATATAACATCCCTATCTTAATTTGTATATTACTGTGCGTTCATATATATTGAGATAATTAGTATATATTGAGATAATTAGTAAGTCTCAGGATAACCATTGTTTTTCTCCAAAAAAAAGAAAGAAAGGAAAAAAAGGATAGCCATTGTTCCCGCATGGAGTTATCTCCGGGTAAGCTAGCTCAGATCGATCTTTAAATATTTTCTTCCACCGTAGAACTGTTCTAATTTGTGATACGTTCGATTAGTCGAGCATTATTTGTTTTTCTGAAAATTATTAATGGTGGGTGGTTGATCACTTGATCATCAATGTTCCTCATCCTTTAATTTAATCCCCAGAATCCAGATTATTACCACTACTGATTAATTTATTAATCACGCGCTGTTATTGCTTTAGTTATACTCTGCTGTGGACCTTGGTCTAGGATATGGTTCGCTAATTTGTGGGTACGTGCGGTGGTGTTTTATATTGTCTTTTTGGGTTTTTAGAGAATTAGTACTAGTAGTTGTGAGTTTCCAAGATATTTATTTTCTTCTTCTAATATGGTTTACCTAAGTTGAGCATGAAATCTTGTCTGTTCTTCCAGTACTGGAGAACACTTTTTTTTTTTTTTTTTTTTTTTTTTTTTCAGTTTAATATTTGTATGTTTTCGAGATTCCTCACCCTCCCCTATTCCTAATCTTACGAATAATCATAATCCTATATGTAATTTCGCCCAAGTTTCGTAGTTCCACTCTTGTATGTGATTATAAGCTTTATGTCAGCTTATCTTTGATCTATTGATATACTTGCAAAGCAGTGAATATTAAAATCTGCGATTTTGTATGATTTCATTTTGCAGGTAATCCAATTGCGGAAACGAGTGATGATCAAGTTAGTACTAATATTACTAATTTACATGAGAGTGTTTTAAGTCACATACTGTCCCGCTTACCAACGAAGGATGTTGTTCGGACTAGTATCTTGTCAAAAGATTGGAAATCGAAGTGGACCTTGTCCTACAATGTGGACATTCAATTTAAAGATTTCCCCAACTACAGTTCTGCAGCAAGTTTTGCCAACTTAGTTGAAAGGATACTTGTTAATTCTCCAAATATAAGATGTTTCCGCTTTTCCTGTCAGGCGATCATGAACCCAAGTTACATGCAAAAATGGATTTCTACTGTTCTGAGTGATCACAACCTTGAGTGTTTTGATGTAAGCTTTTGCGCTCAAGGCATGGTATACCCTTGTAGCCTTGTTAACAGCACATCACTGAGAAAACTGGCTTTACGTAATTGGCAATGCAGCTTGAATATTGCTCCCAAGAATTATGCTCCTAACCTGACAACTCTGTTACTTTCCGGAGTACAGATTGTTAACAGTGATTCCAACAATAGCACCGTCACATTTACTTTTCCAGTCTTAGAAACACTAATAATGAGACAGTGTGTATGGTTGAATGTCAAGCGTCTAGAAATACATGCTCCTTCTCTCAATGCGTTCTTTTCAGGACCACCCAATAAAATCATTGACTGGGAATGTGACTATTCCATCGTGCTTGTTGCTCCCAGGCTTACCATGTTCAAATGTACTAATACCCCGTCGGAGAATTTCATTTTCAATGGATCATCATCATCAGTTATATCTGCTTTTCTGCTTAGTGAATGTGTGTCAGTGAATCAGCAGTTACATAGAAATATTGGACTACAAGTTCAAACTCTAATCAACCACTTCATTAATATGGAAGTGTTGCAGCTTACTGATTCTATGGCTGCGGTTAGTCCCCCTTACTTTGTACTGCTTAATTAAGTTGTCATTTTCCATAGCTGTAAGGTTTGCTACAAGCATCTTTGCTTATCTTGTTTATTATTTCTGCAACTCTGCCTAGCTATCACAGTTAGGACCTCCTCTCTGCCCCCATCCTAAGCTGAGACGACTCACAATCAAGGGAGTTATTAATGCTGAACAGCTATTTGGATTACTTCGTGCAGCTCCATCATTAAAATTCTTGAGCATGGTCTATGTAAGTCACTACACCTTTTTTTTTTTTTTTTTTTTTCAAATTATTATTATTATTATTATTATTTTTTGGGTGATATTAACTAAACTGTACTTGTATCAGCTTCATGGGGGTGATTATGGTTATGGAGCAGGTGAATCTGTGCCTTGTTGTGTTATCTCTCACCTGGAGGAAGTTGTTTTTAACGGTTTTTCATGTGATGCTCCTAGCTACAAATTAGTAGAGTTTTTGTTGGCGAATGCTAAACAGCTAAAGAAACTTACTATCAACGGGTACGACGGTGAAGAAAGCCGAACACAAGTGATGGAACATTTATCAACGTTTCCTAGACGTTCGCCTGGTGTAACACATTCTGTTTCCGAAAATTTTTATTGGGCGGTCGCCATGCGCTCTCAGCCATCCATCTTTGATCTCTAGCTTGTTCTTCTTAAGTTTATTAATGTAATCGCGCTATATGTGGAGAATGCTTACTGTTCTTGACATTAAATGGAAACGTTTTACGAAAAAATCTGAATTTATTTATTATACTTCTTGATGGTAGATTGGTATGATCCATATCTCTATTTGTTTTATGAACAACTTAAGTGTTTGCTGATCACTTGACTTTACTAACAACACACACTTTGGTGGTTTGCTTGGCAATGATTGAGGAACTACTCAAGCACAGGAAGCTTCAACTGCTAAGCTTTTAGTAACCCCTTGGCAAGGGTCACCTAGCTAGCGTATCAATCGAAACACCAATCCTGCAGCTTCTTGACCCTACACAAGCCTTCTGAACCTGTGCAAGAGCATCTCTGCTCCTGCATCAACCATGGCTAAAACTGCCACATATTCCACGCAGAGTTCCACTTTACCCAACCCTGTGAAGCCTAATGCCACTGGAAAATCCTCTATATCAGTTGCAGAAGATGCCAACAGTGATATCATCATCATCATCCATGAATTTCTTCTAATATTTCCACAAGTCAATGTTAGGTGAAACATCAAGTTGTTGTTGTCTAACTTGCCTTGTTGATTTTAATAAATACGCTAACTAGTCCAATGGAGTTCATTATAAAACTGGAAGTCCATTGACAATTGTGAATTTTAAATGTATCATACACTGTCTTAGCTTCTTAATTCTCTTGGTAAAGCTGTATTGCTGATATTCAAATTAGTACTAGCTCAATTCATATTTCTTGCTTGCTTTACTTGTTCCCCTTGTACAGCTATTCTCTGCATCACCAAATTCTCTTCTCTGTTTCCTTCTTAGTTTTCAATATTTCACCTGAACATTTTCTTTTCTTTTTATCTCGAAAACACATAAGAAATGGCAGCTTATGCTGCTCTTGTATCTCTTTCCAAGGTCATTGACCTAACTCTGTCCAAAAAACAAGAGTACCTTCATCCTTGTAGCAGACAACTGATGATGTCTCTACATGAAAAAGTTGCTCGCTTGCAGGAACTTCTCGAACAACTTTCAGGCAGATCTCACACACCCATCGACATGTTGGAAAGTCGTATAAGAGATGTTGCCTACCGCCTGGAGGATATCATTGAAGATGCCACTCACAGCACCTTGTATGAAAAATTTACCACAAGTTTAAGCATGCGTTCGAGCAGGGGTTCCAGTCTTTAGCCTGTCCGTCTCAAAACCAAACTGTACCAAGTTTTCTGTCAGACCATGGGAAGCTGATTCACCAGCTCTTCCAGCAGGCATGGAAGTTTTGCCAACCCAAATCTTCCCGCTCATGAAAGTACCAGTCGTGAGAACTACAGAAGGTGCATAGAAATTCATGCCAAAGAATGTGCTAACACCCTCCACATTGTCATTCTTTCCCACCAGGAGATCTGTCACCATGGCTTCTCTGATAGAAAGGTTTGGAGTACTGAAAACCAGAATAAATAGTTAAAAAGTGGCAGTAAATGCAGTAAAAAATCACATGTAATTTCCAAGCTCAAACACGGATAGAGTCTCACAGGAATTTATACTTTCGGCAGCTAAGAGACCAATGAAGTTGTAAAAACAAGATTTTTTTTTTATCTAATTACAATAACTTGAAGAACATAATTCTGGCCAACAGACAAATATAAACAAGGAAAAAGTACTAGATGCATAAATGAACTTGCCTCTCCACAATCTTCTTCATCTCCAATGCATATTCTCTTTTATCAGTTTGAGCACGCAGAGCCCTAACAGCAGGGCCCCTTGAGAGATTCAGAATTCTCTTTTGCAAGTAGCACCTGAAATAGGAATAAAAGAAGATCCAAAACATTCAGAAAATTTTTAGAGGTATATGAACGATCGCTCTAAAAATGATGAAGATCTCAATCTAAAAACTAGAAAGCAAACCTTTATTCAAGTTTTTTATTATTTGAAGTGCTAAAACAGCAATTCAGACAATGACAATGGCAGGCATTTTCACAGCATATGAACCAATCTGAAGTCTGAACAAATACTTTAAAGTTCTTTGTTAATTTTCCTTTTACATACCAATCTATCTCTTTTTTCTTTTTTAAATTAATATTCTTACCAACCATTAACACTTGTATATAACGCAAAAAGATAAATAACAAATAGATATATCAGAAGCAACTGGGAAATTGTCCACCTTATAAGATTGATAATCAGTACTCAAAATAATAATAAAACTTCAGAAGCCAAATGAGAGAGCCATTTCTAGGGAAGTGCAATAGATGTCATAATAGTAGATGGTACACGTTGAGTAGGTTATCTGGCCTGAACTTCAAAGAATTTGAAAAAAATAGCAGTGGCGTCCGGTAGGTCATACAATTCTAACATGGTTAAAATAATGTATACTATAATACACACCTATCTGCAATCTTTCCCATTTCACCACCAAGTGCATCCACTTCATGTACAAGTTGAGACTTTGCAGGCCCACCAACAGCGGGATTGCAAGGCTGCACGGAAAACACGATAATTTGTAGAAGTAGATTTATAGAATAACATAGAGTATTCACAATTCAGTACTTATCAACAGACCTGCCATGCAATACGGTCGATATTGAGAGTCAGAAGAAGTGTCCTTGCTCCTAACCTTGCTGATGCAAGCGCAGCTTCACAACCAGCATGGCCTCCCCCAACAACAATCACATCGTATTTCTCATCAGACACATCACTGTGATTATTCCAATCTGCATAAGAGAACATGTCCTTTAGCAACATCTCATTAATAATGTCCTAGCTGATTAAACTAAAGTACTTTAGTGCCACAATACTAGTATAGTATAGCAACCTAATCTCAATATTACAACCTAAGAACTTATATGAAACATACAAAAGTAAAAGTAAATATGCTGAAACCACATTAACCAGACACACACCACCTGTTCGACGAATTGCCCAAGAGAAAAGACATTGCAAAGGTCACTAAAGCATAAAGGGCGTACCTTTGGATATAGTGGGGGACGCTGAAACACAGTAGAAACGACGTCGGGCGGGTCGGAGGAGAGCCGGCGGGTAAGCAGTAGCGCTTGAGGGCGATGGCAGGTTGTGGAAAGAGAGCGGCAGAGAGGGATGAAGTGACATGAAAAGGTAGGTAATTGCGAAGCAAGACGAGTGAAATGGAATGATATAGCAGTAGCCATGTGAGCTTCTGGTGCAACTATAAGGCCTTTCAGACGGAATTTGCCATTGTAGAGATTGTGGCTGGTGAAGAAAGGTTAACAAGAAATTGTACAAATCAAAATCTTGTTTCCACCCTTTACACTTCAGGCTGTTAAACTATAGTATAATTATGAAGAAGTCCTTCAATACATTTTAACTTAACTATGCTGTTGTACATTCAATCTATTCCAACTTCGAAGTGATTATAGGATATACATTCTCACTGAAACTAGAAAATATTTTATTAGTCTACATTTCTCCATTTTTTGTACTGCCTGCATTTTCTTTTAACTGCGGAAGAATAATCCGTACATGGGGAAATGGAAAGCCCGACGAAGTATATGTGAAAGTTTCTAGCATTATTTAAGTAGACATTGTTCCAGAATCAGGGAAAATAAAGACAGTGTTACAATGTTAAAAAAAGCTGCTTCTACCAAAATTGATTTCTCAGAAAACAAGCTGTAATAATCCAATAATGAATACATCCTGCACTATCAGTCATACTTCTGTTAATAAGCTACCTAATCGGAAAGAAATATGAAGTAATCATCATCCAAAACATTACAAAATCAGTTCCATTTACTATTAGCATCATATTCAGTTCATAGCCCATAGGGGATGCTAATCAAACGCCCCAGAGAAACAGGGGAAGTCAATCACGAGCCAGAAATAGGGGAAGTTAACCGTCTTGCTCAACATTGGCACCAGCCCTCAAGAGATACAGTTCCGGGTGACCTAGCATCGCCGGTCGGTGGTAAAAGGAGACAACATCGCCGTTTTGCAAGTGATAAAAGTGAGAGAATTCAGCCCATCCAGAAACAAACCTAGTATTCAACGCACCATCGTGGAAGGTATACGTCATATTAAAGGAGTCTTCATCTCCAACAGGGTAGACACCATCGAAATCTCTAAAACGAATAACGAAGGGAGCTCCGACCAGTTCCAGATTCGGCAGGTGCACTCTGCTCTGTCTTGGGATATAAAGATTGCTGGTACTTGCATCATTTCTGGATAATTGCTTCTGAAAGAGGAAGACTGGAGGTGGCAAAACAAAGTTGAGTGGCTGTGCCTGAATGGGCAATTCTTGGAGCGCCATTTCTTGAATCAAGAAAATTGTAAAAGTGACATCCATTAGTATTAAATTAACTAGGATTATGACAGGAACTTGTTACTTAGCCAATATATACACCAAAATTGTTATCATCAGATAATCGATCATATGTGCAGAGTACACTAATTAAAATTGCTATCATCAGGCATGAGCTGATCGATCAAAATTGTACCGTTCGGCATGAAAAGTTTACATTAATTAACCCCCACGGCTAAGATAATCAAGCGCAACATCAAGTCTAATTAATCATTCCTCAACTAACAAATCCAAATCTCTAGTTTATAACCGAATTTCCCAATAAAGAACATGCCCCTGTTCTTAAAATCAAAAGAATTCACCAACAAAAATAGCATTGCATTGGTTTATCATTTCCAGAAAAAGAAACTGAGTAATTGATCAGATTAAACTCTATGATTTAACTACGCTAAGCAGAGAGTAATGATGGAACCAATTAAACGAAACGAACAAAGAGTAAATCAATATATCGAAAATCGAAGTAGTTAAGTAGAGAACCTGCTGCTGCGATTTTAATTCCGGGGCGTGCGTAGTGCAATCCTGAAATTGATCTCTGTTTTCTTCTGAATTAATGGAAGAAAAGGTCACAGAGAAATCTGAAGGGGTAGAAGAAGTTAGTGACGAGAAGAAAAGAGAGAATTGTAGTTAATTTGATCGCAGTCTTCAGTTCGTTCGTTAATTTAAGCGGTAACCGCTGCTGAATTCCAGATATTTTATTTGAAAGACAAAACAACGTGAATTGCATTTCCACCCCCCAGGTTTTCTGTATTTGCAATTAATATTATGGAGCTTGATTTCCACTTTGAGCCACTGAACTAACCATGTTAAGAGTGGCAGGCTTTTGTGAATAAAATCCCATAAAATTTTCTTTTCTTTTAAGAAAGCCAATGCGCCTAGCTAAAACACGATCGATTATTGTATATGACCAATTGACCATGTGTTTTGCATCCATCAATATCCCCGTTATTGAAGTTTTGCATTATTAATATTCACAATATTTTAATGTAATATAATTATTATTAATTAAGTTCACAAATAATTATTTGAGGAAGTATTGTATAAAATCATATGCTATAACTATTTTATGTTTTTATCTATTTCCAAAGTAAAGATTTTTTAAATTATCGTATTTAGACATAAAAAGTACTACAATTTCTTTGTAATTTATGATTGTAATTATGTCCAATCGTTTCCACATTTTTAACAGTTAACAATTTGATATATTTCATCTGTAATTCTTGTCAATCTGTATGTTAATACAAAATGAATGGAGTACGTATACTGAATATATATGTAATCTTCACATATTTACTTCAAACGTAATCAAATGAAATGTACAAATAAATAATTGAGTAATTAAACTCAACAGAAACGATGTCCTTTAAATGTAAATAGATTATCTAGTCATGCGATTAATAGTTTTGAATTGAATGATATTAGACGTACGAAAAGTATTCATGCGATGAGTTTAGAACCATCCGAAACATCTCTAGGCTCTCGAAATAGTGAACTTCGAAATCCGCAATGCAACTTTCATATGTTAATTGATGTTCTTCATATCTGTTGTATATATTGTCTTGTGCGTTAATACCTTTTGCCATTTTCTTATGTCAATGCCGCAAAATGGATGATATTCAAATTCCAGGTGGTCCGGTATAATTCTCAGGTTCTCGATCCGCAGAGCTAAATTGCGCCTGCATTTCTTCATATAATCGACATACTTTTTAATTTATTTTGTTAATTGCATCCCCTCTTTGTATTCTCTGTTTCTGATTTAGTGTTACTAACTGAAAAACTACTGATGCATACTTGTATCGTTCTTTGATATATTGTCATGTGCGTCATTATCTCTTGCCATTATGTTTTGTCGATGCCACAATATGGACGATATTCAAATTCCAAGTGGCCTAAGTATCCTCAGCTGGTTTGTCTATCATCAGAGCTAAATTGACGTTTTTGGTTTACAAAGTATGTTTCTTTCATAAGAACATATCATGATTATTTTTAAATTAAGTATAGTACGATCATAAAACTTTGTGTTAAAAAATAAAGAAATAAGAAGATAATAAATAAAAAAGAAAAAAATACGTCAATAAGATTCGAACCCAACACCTTCAACTAAAATAATGATACAAATAATAGATAAAAATCACGCTAACAAGACTTGAACCAAACAATTTCAATAAAAATTATAATACAAATAATGGAGAAAAATCACACTGACAAGATTCGAACCCTACATCTTTTATAATTAAATGATAAAACATGTACGCACCAAATTGAGATTGAATCGGATTAGAATTGATTGGGTCGTAAATTAATGGGTAAATAATCATGTTTTATATTACTTTAAAATATAACATCCCTATCTTAATTTGTATATTACCGTGCGTGCATATATATTGAGATAATTAGTAAGTCTCAGGATAACCATTGTTTTTCTCCAAAAAAAAGAAAGAAAGAAAAAAATGGATAGCCATTGTTCCCGCATGGAGTTATCTCCGGGTAAGCTAGCTCGATCGATCTTTAAATATTTTCTTCCACCGTAGAACTGTTCTAATTTGTGATACGTTCGATTAGTCGAGCATTATTTGTTTTTCTGAAAATTATTAATGGTGGGTGGTTGATCACTTGATCATCAATGTTCCTCATCCTTTAATTTAATCCCCAGAATCCAGATTATTGCCACTACTGATTAATTTATTAATCACGCGCTGTTATTGCTTTAGTTATACTCTGCTGTGGACCTTGGTCTAGGATATGGTTCGCTAATTCGTGGTGCGTGCGGTGGTGTTTTATATTGTCTTTTTGGGTTTTTAGAGAATTAGTACTAGTAGTTGTGAGTTTCCAAGATATTTATTTTCTTCTTCTAATATGGTTTACCTAAGTTGAGCATGAAATCTTGTCTATTCTTCCAATACTGGAGAACACTTTTTTTTTTTTTTAGTTTAATATTTGTATGTTTTCGAGATTCCTCACCCTCCCCTATTCCTAATCTTACGAATAATCATAATCCTATACTAGTACATACCCGTGGCGATGCCACGGTATGATATAATTCTTATCTTATATTCATTAAAGAAAAGATTATTCAAAGATAATCGTAAAAAAACGTTTAAAGTAAAGTAAAGTATTATAATGAAGTAATTCGAGTCAAAAGTAGAAAATTCATAATCAATGTATAGCAAAGGAAATACAAAGGAGCATTCATCGCAACTTCCAAAGAACTTCTTTGTACACTAAATTAGTGGTATTGTCGGTGGGTTTACTATCTTGATCAAGTATTAGAACCTTCAACCCTTTCTTGCTAGTAACTCTAGAAAACGCAACATAGAGCTGACCATGGCTGAAAACTGGATTAGGAAGATAGAGGCCAACATTACCCAAAGATTGTCCTTGACTCTTGTTGATAGACATTGCGTAGCATATAGCAATAGGAAACTGTCGGCGCTGGAATCGTATTGGAAACTTGGTGTGGTCAGAAGGTGAAAGAACCATCCGCGGTATGTAAACTCTATTGCCGGCATACTTCCCATGAATTACTTTGGCCTGTATAATCTTTTCACCAAGATCCGTCACCACCAACCGAGTTCCATTACAAAGTTCAGCCGCCGGGTCGATGTTACGCAAGAGCATAACGGGGCAACCAACCTTCAATCGGATCAAGTGGTTTGGCAGCCCAGAAGTTCTGATTGTATTTAGAAATTCAACCGAATAAACATCCTCTCGATTGACAACATCATCCTCATCCGGGCATATACTATCAGAACTCATATACTCAAATGCATCACCCGGCAACAACTCCATGACGTAGTTATTAATCTGTTCTACTACCTCATTTGTCGGCGCCAGTATAGCCCTATCCTGAAAATAATCTCCATCTCCAACATGATCCAAAAGAGATGGATATGTAGATTTCACCATTGCGGCTATAGGATCATCCGGATCTTCAAGAATGAGTATATCCTTTGGCAATTTGAAATCAACCTCACCATCGTTATCGCCCCCTTCCACACCATCTCCGACACGCAACAACCAATCAGCAAACTCCTTTATATTAGAAACTTCCTCAGCTGAACTTCCAGACTACAACAATAAACATAAACACTAAGAAACTAAACACAACAGAACACACATGATAATGAAGTACAAATTATATACTAACCTGCAATCGCATGTTCTTCGTGAGATTCAACACCTTGCAATATCTCCATATACGGTTAGAAGAACATAGTGTTGCATGGACAATATCATGCCTGCTACCCTTGGGTACAACGGGCAAAATCTGACGGAAATCACCACCAAACACAATAACCTTTCCACCAAACGGTTTAGCGTTCGTCAAACCATCCGGCCTCTAATAACATCCCTCAAACTCCTATCAAGAGCCTCAAAACAAAACTTATTTGTCATGGGAGCTTCATCCCATATGATCAACTTGCAGCGTTTTATCAACACGGTCAACTCGCTGTTCGGAGTTATTCGGCTGCACATGGTCGTCTCATCAACCTCTATAGGTATACTAAATCTAGAATGCGCAGTACGGCCCCGAGGAAGGAGAAGAGAAGCAATGCCACTCGAAGCAACTGGAAGGACAATATCACCTCGACCACGAATAGCTGAGCATAATGTTCTCCAGAGGAACGTCTTGCCCGTACCACCATAACCATAGACGAAAAACACACCACCTGTTTCTGATTCAATAGCATCCATGATCATTTGATAATTATTCTTTTGTTCGTCCGTCAAACACGGATACAACTTGGCATGCTCAGCTTGCAATTCATGCAAATCATATGTCATCTCTTCGGCAATTAACTTGTTCAATCCATCACCAATGACAACATTATCCGGAAGTTTCATACCTTCGTATTGATCCAAACTGCACCCGTTCTTCTTCAGGATGTCCTGAATTGCAGAAAGAGCAAGTTGTTTCCGTTGTTCTTCACTCAGTTGCAAATCTACATTGTACGACGTGTTAATAATAATAAAAAAAACATCAAGTAAAACCGATAAAATATCTCACACCACATACGTACCTGGATTGTTAAACTGATTCCGCATATGTATGATTATATCATCCGATAAATACATCCAAGTGTTCTCCCAAACATGC
The DNA here is from genome assembly GCA_028274465.1 of Plantago ovata. Lineage (NCBI taxonomy): Eukaryota > Viridiplantae > Streptophyta > Magnoliopsida > Lamiales > Plantaginaceae > Plantago > Plantago ovata. Next base: position 28,272,600 of record CM051456.1, on the reverse strand, counting down.
TTTGGTCTAGACATACTATTAGACATAAGAAGCATGGAAAACAACTGACGAAGGTAGTAACCCCCACCCCAAAAGAATGCCTCCTTAATGCCATCAATATACTCAGCATCATCATCAAGCAGCCCTAGTGCGTAGCAAGCGTCACGGTACGTTTCATAGACAACACCATTCACCGTTCTCAAATCTTCAAAGCAGGTAGCACCCCTTATGTGATTCAGCATTATCCTGAGATGGTATAAAGCACCGGTACCAGGGGGAACATGATAAATCCTACCAATCTTCCTCCTTGCTTTCTGTCTATCCTTCCACCTGCGCTCAGGAACATCGTACACGTAATGCTGTGGAAACTCCGCATACAGATACTTTCGGTCCTCAGGGTGTTTTTTATTGAAATCCATCCAAGCAAGGAATTTTGAATGTGCAACAGTTTGTTTCTCTTTCAAATCCGGAATGTAGTCACCGTCTTTGAAACACATTGTCTGCTCACCTTCCAAGTGGAATGGCAAACGCTCTACGGGAGGATCTCGATAGTGAATGGGATATCCCAACAAACGCCATACTGCTTCGCAAGCAGATATATAACGGCAATCCACATAATCCTTAACCTCATTCTCAACCATAATCTTTGCACCGCACCTGTCAACACCCTTATTGACATACTTGAAGAGATACTTGATTGAGTTCGTTGAGTTGCACCTCTCAACATTAATATGGGCTTGATATTTCATCAATAAGTAAGGATTGTACGGGACAATGTACCTGTAAATGTAGATCACGAATCACTGATCCAACTATATAAACATATCATAAAAAAAATGTTAATATAAAGTAACGTAGATTTACCTATTGTCCACTTCAATACCATTCTTAATTATCGTGGCACCAGTATCCCGCCTCCCGTAAACGGGATATCCATTATCATCAAATGTCGTTCTTTCATTAAACGACTTGGGAAATTTCTTTGTACATTTCCTCTTCTCTCTATCCATACACGGGGAATTCTGGTTCAGCACACCACATGGTCCGTGTACCATGTACTCCGATACGGCCTTATACAAATCCGGATTAAGTTCCTTGTCCGGTATCTCCGCACAAATAACATTATCAATTTCACTCACATCCAAGGACCTATCATTCCTGTCTATCCACAGTAGAATATGGGCATGTGGTAAACCACGCTTCTGAAACTCAACCGTGTAGACAACTGCAAATGATAGGAAACCGATATATTATTAATACACATAACACATATATAAACTGTTTCATTAATGTTCCCATACCAATATATAAACAAAATGGTACCTGCTATTGCCTTTCCAAATATATTTTCAGTCTTCAAGTCCTTAATTAGCTGATCCAACTTCATCTTGAAAACACGGCATACTATATCCGGCCGGTCTTCTGGTCTCAGTCCCCTTTCTTGAACAAAGCGTGTAATCTCAGGCCATTTAGGATTACACGTGAACGTAATAAACAATTCAGGATACTTCAAGGTTTTGCATATTGCCATGGTGTCCTGAAAATTCTGGACCATATACCGAGGACCACCGGCAAATGTAGAAGGCAACACCAACCGTTTACCTATCATCGAAGCCTCATCAGTCGGATCAATGTCTCCTCTTCGAATAGCATCCTCAATTGACTTATAATTATCTGCCCTCAATAATTTTTATTTCTTGTAATGAAAGATAATCGCTGGGACTCCATCATCATGTATCCATCAACCAAGAATTGTTGGTATAGTTTCCTACCCATAAGAATTGTTTGAGCATCGTCTTCACGGTCAAACATCCTATAGCACAAAAACTCCTTAGGGGTTATATGCTCTCTCTTAATTGTACTACGATCATGAAGCTTGATCTCCGTATGATATCCATCTTCTCCGTAAGGAAACAATAAAGGATATTGTAGTGGAAGATACTTAGCATGCAATTCTGATATACGCTTCAGATTATTATCACGTTCTTCAAGAATTATATCACGGGGTTCCATTTCCATCTCGTCATTACCTGAAATAGTATTAACAGCTTGTGAATATCAAAATTTAAATTGACACTCTATGTACATATTGTGATTTTCCAGTACGAAACAAAAACGCCGTAATAAATCATATATATTCAAGGATGGTCAAACAAAAGAATCTCATACCAACAATGAGTGCAGCAACTTCATTACATGTCGGTAGATCATACATCCTCCCATCACGTGTTCTCTTACCAATGAGCCTTAATCGCACACTACTATTATCATCGACCTTGAAACGTTCGGCAGCCATACGAAAACTCTTAGCCAGGATGTTATGTTCATCTAACATTTCCTTAAGGTCGGATACAACGGAATCAATCGCCCGAGATTTACGATTCTTACTACACAATCAAAAAGAATAAAATTGTTGCTCAATGAGTGAAACAAATGAAAAAAGTCATACTACCAAGAAATAAAATAAACTAAAATGATAAATTGGCTAATTGCAATGACAAACAAATTTACCTTTGGGCACTAATTCTATCTTTCACCTCATCCTCACCGCAATGCATGTATAACTGTGCAAACTTGGGTGATTCTCCTTCTGGCGGCAACAAACTACCCGCCAAATGATAATTACTTCCTCCAAGACGATATGTATACGGACCACGTCCATCATTGACCGACGTATCTTGATGCCCAACCATAGAAGTAAAAGCAAACATCATGTTGTAATCACGGTTGTTGTCAATAAAATTTTGACTATCCACGTGCCTTCCATGTAAAAGATCATCTAGCAGCCTAGGAGGAGGTCGTACGCGCGGCAACTGAACTTTACCACGGTTGCAACACAGACTGAATTCAGGATTTTCATTAGATGAATTTTTCACCTTTTCAGCAAACCACATTAGAGCACCACAAAATGGACACTTATATGTTGGATCACCCAAATCCTCATACGCTGAATGCATGATAAGAACAACTTATAAATATACTAAAACGTAAAGCATTATGAAAATGAAACATATTAGAGTGCATATCTTTACCAACAACATCAACACCAATAGTCCATCTAGCTATCAACTCATTCTTCTTTCTATTGCGAACCATTGCTACTTTACGTTTTTCCCTTGCAACAGCAGCAGAAGAAGACTCTGGAATGTCTAGCGATATACCTCTAATCAACTTAATTGTATATTTATCAAGAAGCATATCTATTCGTAAATTATATATCTCCAAACAATGGTTAATCTCAATCGGTGCAGTAATACCTACAATATAAAAATATAGATGAGATCAAATTTAGAAGATTAAACGCAACATGCTAATACAAAATAATTTGGCTTACCGTATTGAAGATTAGGCTCACTATAAGAAATGAGCTGGTTCGGACGTGATGTCAACATGCGTTTGTTCTGTCGAACAGTCCGCCTATTGAGTCTATTGAACTTCGTCACTGCTCTATAAGCTTTGTCGGATGTACCTTTAAATACAATTGTTAGAAATCACGATGAAGATAGAATAAGATGAGTATAATTATAGAGATCATATTAAATTCCCAATTAAATTTACCTTTGTCGGTTGATACTACATCGATACTTCTCATCTCACATGCTATATCTCTCCTTAGGCTCTCAAGTACCTCTACATGTAGCACATATCTTCTCTTAGGAGCGCAGGGCGTAGAAGACAGAGAACCGTGGAACAAAGTATTTCCTACAACATCAACAATACATTTGAATTACTAAAATATATAATTTAGTAATATATATATACACACGTAGAATTCCATTGTGAGTGATCAGTAACAACTAATTACCATTGGTAACGTGGATTGGCGGAGACATAACAGTATTAACTTCATCCGGAGAGCTCTCTGGAGAACTCTCGAGTATAAAGAACTGCACAGGTTCATGTGAAGGCGTGGCCCTACATGTTGGCGTAATAGGGCCAGGGTACGGGGAATTGTGGTGGCGAACAAACGGTAAGGAAGACTTAGAAGCAACCGAAGCTTGAACATTAGTGGATCCAACCACACCAGGACTTGAACAGTTGTCGAGGAGGACACTTGATATAGGATATTGTAAAGGAAAAGTACCTACGGATATAGGAGCGTAACCTGGCGGTGGAGGCAAAGAGGGTCGTGTGACATTATATGGAATTCCATGCGGTTGTGTAGGATTGTAATATTGCGGAGTAATAACATGTCCGGATAAATTGGCCTTCAAATTCGGTGTTGCCCCGTACATCGAACTTGCTATAGATCCACGAATGTCAAAATTAAGTTATTGGAATCCCATTAAGCGCTGAACATGCTACTACTAATTAAAGACATTCACTAATATAAAAAATATCATATGTGAGAAGTAAAATGAAATGATATTATCATACCAGTGCCAACAATGGACGATGAGTTAATTCGATTTTCATCTTGAGTAACAGTGTTGACGGAAGATTGAGATAGATGTCTCAACGAACCTCCAAGAGTATTGACGTATTCAATACTACTACTCACATGAACATCGACCAATTTAACTAAAAAACAAACAAACTTACAATACATTAGACATAATCCAAATCTTATCCAGAACAGCACACAATGTAGAGTATTGCCAATCTGAAAAACATACCGTTTGTAACGTCACTAAGCGGCGATAAGCTATCATTCACTCTTAATCTTTTTTTAGATTTAGTGACTTTGCGTGTTGAATTTGTATTCGAATTGCTCCCTGCTTCTATTATAGAAGCTGTTGTCAAAATCAAAGTGACAATATAATTAACACTACTCGATTAGCATCATTTTCTAGCTGACACCATTGCCTCTTGGCCTGTTATTCGGAATCACACCATCAGAAACTCCATTAGCATTGTTCAAATGAGAAGCTGCATCACAACTATTTTCAGTATTTCGAGTATAGATTCGCCTATCATTGCAATTGGACGTCTTGCGATTAGTATCCATGGAGAAACCTGTATGCATAAACTGATTAAGAGAAGAAAACAATTTAGAGAATTATATCCGTCTATCAATGATCCATACACACAAACAGATCTGCCATTGACATTTTCGATTCTATATATGTCATATATACTGAATAATAAACACAAGCATAATTACTATTGCTACTTACTAAAATTACTTTGCAAATCTTGGAAATATGCACGCGAGTATATATGCTAAGTATATAGTAGATTCGGAAATAATCAACATCGAATAATATCAAATCAAACATTGCATGAAAATTTATCCGGGTGTAAAAATGATCTATCAAATCCGAGTGAACTTTGAATACGTAACCAATAATTATTTTTGAAATCCTGATTTACTTATATGTCCGGTCTGGTGTACGTATGATGTTAATAAATAACATTGTTTTGCGAATTGCGCTGCTTCTTATCGAGTAATATAATTTAAAGACCTTTCATAAGTTGAGTGCTGATGAAGTGTATGCAGATGGATGATCAAGTTATGAAGCTCATAAAAATCGAACATTGGATATGCTTAAGAATTAGTGAAAATCCATATATGTGCATAAGAATTAGTAAAAAAACTTTCGTTATGTACGAATTATATATTGTCAATAAAAAATCAATACAACGATTCAATGGAACAATGTTTATAAGCTTTTAATTATTCCAAATTAACATGATCATAAGACAAAAAAAGAACTTCCACCATCAATTTACAAATTAAAAGTCTTATTCAATTTCAAAGTGCATAATACATAATTAGAATTTAACTAAATCATATTTAACATTCGAATACAACTCAAATTCAATAACATAAGGGTTCTTCAACTTCATCGATTCAATGCTCAAAAACAACTCCAAAGTCTCAAGTCTGTGAAACTTCAACACCACCATATCAAAAAGTAGCGTAGATTATATAATTCCTTAACGACTTGACGTAGACTGCAATCGATCTCACCTGCTTAAAAAAAGAAAAAAGAGAGAAAACAAAACATAGAAACACAAATATTGAAAAATGATGTATCATTGCAACCTCAACATGGCCATATACTACTTCAAAACGAATAATGGGTGATAAAAAACAGAAAATCACCAGCAATATCCAAAATGATATGGTTCAACATGACCATATAGACGCAATATCAAATCAGTCCAAAATAAAATTTAAACAAACATGTCCAACTTAAAACCATAAACACCAAATTGTTTAATATAAGTTCAAAGGGAAATTACGAAGAAAAAAATTATTTCTCCATTTTGATAGCCTTAATCCTGCTACTCGATTTCTGAGTACCAGTGTTGACATCCTCATCATCACTATCAGAAGACGAAATACGTTTGCAAGGTGTGACGAAACCTTCAGTATCATTGCTAGCATTTTCAGGTCCATCTAGAACCACCTTTTCCTTGCCCTTCCGTACAACTGAATTGTACTTAAAACCGGACACGCCATTCTGGTATATTAGAGAATAAAACATAGAGTTAGGATATTGAAACATCTCATAATAAGATAATCATAACATTAAGAATAATACTAATTTTCCATAATAATAATAATTCGTTTTATTCTACGAATGACAACAGAAAATACCTCAATGCTAATGCTAACGTACTCCCTCAGAATATCAGCATCATCGGTCATCACATCAATGCTAAACTCTTTAAACTTGTCACCCTTCAAGTTATACTCCGTGATTCTCACTTTAGTAAGGTAATCACGGTGCAGCATCACGGAGAAGTCCATTGGTATCATATCCTCATCATCCTCCTGTTTGAGGGACATATCAAATAAAATGACAAACACACTCTTGAATGCTTATAGATAAATATAGATATATAGATGGAATAAATATACCTCTTTCCATTCATCATAAACCTGCTGGCACGTTTTCTTGATAAACTTCATCATCATTTCTTCAAACACAACAACGTAAATTCTCTCCTCCTTAGCACCTCTAGCTATGAATTTCACTCGGAACCTATATTTGATAATAAATAAAAATTTAGATCATAAATCAATTGATTCAATAAGTATATGGAAACTGTCATATAAACTTGATGAAGGAGATTACTTGGGAATGAGAGCTTTGATTGGCTGACCAGCACACTTGATGCTATTGCACGGTTCACCAACTTGAGACTTCTTCGCATTTCCATTGCACGAAGAGCACGACATATAGTACCAAGGAGACATCTCATCAACCTTTTGAAAGCAAACAAAGGTGATGTAGGAACCAGCCTGTCCAAACCAAATTTACTTCATAAGTTTTACTCGAAAAATTATAAATGACATTGTACATCTTCACTCAAACCTAATATCATACCGTCGTGCAATCCTTAATTTGCCTAGCAGTCCTGTGCATGTCCATGTTGAGCCACTCATCAGGTCTTAATGACCTAGGGTCAGCAGTGAGATACGTGACCGAATTACCTTCATTGTCCTTTTTCCTAAAACAATTGAAACTCGACATTAGATAGGAAAGATATAAGATATCAATTTAAATTCATGTAAACTACAAATTAACTCACTTTATGTTGAACTCATGGAATTCAGGAAGATCAGCGTTGATGTAAAGCTTGGTTGCATGATAAGCGGTTTGAACACGTGTCTCATCTGTTTTGACATAAAATTTGAACTCATAAATCATAAACTTATAAATCCGTAAATGATTCAGCGCATGAGTTAGAAAGACTTTTTACTTACTAGGATATGAATTCTTAAGAGAAAATTGAAGAATAATAACAATTCCCGGCTCAACATTTCCGCTAGCAGGGGCCAACTCAATGATCCTATCAGCATAAGACTCCCATAGCACAGCCTTAATAGTGACATTGCTATAAAAATAAAAATATATTTGTAAGCTAGAAAACAACATATTAGCTATTAAAGTATACTGTATTTATACTAAAATAGGTACCTATCGTCTCGAAGCTCAACATCAATTTTGCGAGCACGCATCTTCTCGACAAAGGTAACATCACTTCTACTCGTGACTTGTCCAATAACATCTGTATGATATAGGAAGGGAGGAGGTGAGGAGCTCACAAACAAAGTATAATATCGATTGATTAAAAGGATGTGATAGATTGCAAGAGTGTACAAATTAGAAATTCATGAGCTAAACGACCAAAAAAATACGGTACATATACATTTGAAAATATTGGAGCACCACAGCATACACATAAAATCTAAAACGAATATTGAACATGCAAATCAATAAGTATAAATTTTCGAAATCACATATACGTATGTAATTTTTACTACTAAACAAATTAAGATTTGGCTAAGTAGAACATCTCACCAACATAAACTGTGGATCAGAATCGTTGATGTCACGATAAGCAACCAAATTGATACCGTTAGTCGGAATGCTGAGATCCAGCCTACACTGGGTAACTTCAGCACCATAACACATCACGAGCCTTGCCACATGATTGACCCTCCCCTTCTGATACTTTGGTGGAGTATTTTCCTCCACATCAAACTTGTTGATTCTATATGTTTCTCCCTCCTTAAGCCTTTTGGTTAAAAACTTCAACATTCTCTTCGAAGACGTGCCTTGAATCAAGGTGCCCTATATGATTAAAACAAACAACAAATTAGTGTTGTTACTACAAACGACAGAACATAATAAAGGAACGCATAATAATAATCACCTCATTATCAACTAAAATAGCCTCAACCCCGAGTGGGTTCTTGTTTGTATCCAACGAATTCCAAAGCTTGATAACCTTAACGGTGACGGTGAAAAGCTCGACACCCTGCATGTCCTTACAAAGATCCTTAAGAGCAATTGGATTCATCTTTTACTCTTTTTTTTGTTGTTCGACTGATAACAAAATCGTATGCTTAAGATTTTGCATTAGAGTCTGAGATGCAAGCGCATATATATAGTGAGTTTTTTGGGATATATATCGTTAGTATATTTAAACGTTTTTCTGGCAATATATATCGTTCCTTTTTTGCACATATATTAGTTTTGGCATATATATCGTTTCCGTATATAAGTTGGAACGAATATGAAGTCTAAAAAATGCAAAAGAATAATTGAATTGTTTATGCAAATTTTGAAGCAATCACCACAATATTTAGAAAGATACTAACCGAGGATTCTGTCACCACAAAATCCTTTAAAATTCGAGTGTTTTAAATACAGAAAGAAAATCGAATCAATACCATAATTTGTGTAAAGCGTGTAGGTAAACACATTGCTTTATTTAAACAATTTATTAAAGATGGAAGGTCTACGCCCTATGCGTATTCCAAAATTTGAAAAATTCGACTTCGAGTATTGAACGTACGTAAATTCATATTAAATCAAGTACCAGTATCAAATTTTGTCAAAAATAAACGATGAAAGAGCTGTGGCCGAGTGGAATGTAGTGAGTTTCATCATCCTCACCACCCGGTTTCAATTCCCTCCGGCCACAGCTTTTAGTTATGGATTTTTTTTGTTAAATTCTAAATCTACATTTTGTTAAATTCTCAACAAATAGACAACTTATTTAAATATATAACAATTGTCAAGAAATATAATGACGTACTAATGAAAAAGAGTATTGAACGTAACAGTGAGTCTATAATGTACCTGTTTGCGATCACATTTGTTACAAAACCATGCACACTTCACTCACATAAACTAACATTTTCTAGAACTAAAGTATAACATTTGGTACATTCCAAAGTAACGATGAAACGTGCTGCTGACACTAAACATGCTAGCAAATTGTAAAAATCATACTTCATAAATAACCATTTGAAGTAGAATAGTTCTAAAAGTTTAGTCATGCAAAAAAAGGTGTAAACATGAATAATGAATAATCATAAATAAAATAAAATTGATATATCATACATCCACGTCTTCATCCAAAATGAAATTTCACACGTCTACGTTTAATGTTGTGGAATGTGGTGATGTTCATGGTATATGCCACCCGGGTTCAAATCCCTATGGCCACAGCTTTTTTTTTTCAATTAAATAATTTATTTTATTAATCACTGATTTAATAATTAATAATCTAGAGTAATTATTACGGAAAAAAAACTTAATTGTTAACAAATAAAATTAAAAGCATAAAATATGACATCGACCACCAATACTTGATGTTGTAAACAATGAATGATTGAAAAGCTGTGGCTGAGTGGAATGTGGTGATGTTCATGTTATATGCCACTCGGGTTCAAATCCCTCTGGCCACAGCTTTTTTTTTTTTTTTCTTTCAATTAAATGATTTATCCGATTATATGTCACATTTAATAACTCATAATCTACAGTAATTATTACGGAACAAAACTTAATTGTTACTAAATCAATTTAAAAGCATAAAATAAATTAAAGAAACGGTGTAAACATGAAAAATGAATAAGTATAAATAATTAAAATTGATATCATACATCTACTTCTTCATCCAACATGAATAAATCAACGTGGTAGATAAATACGTCTACATCTTTATTGAGAAATACTTAACAAATCAAAAAAATTGTACCACGGCTAACTTGATCATAAAATTTCTTTTTAATATCTTCCAGTGTTTTATCCCAGATCGAAGCCAACATAATGTAAGATAGAACTTCGAAGTGTTGATTGATAATTTCGAATTTTAAACATTGGCCAACAATGTTAAAGTCATATAATTAATATCAAATTTATATGATTGGGCACAAAGCCGGTAAATTACATTTAAACTAAAAAGATACATTGAATATTGAATAATCAGACGAACAACCGTAGCTACGTATCTAATTATCAGCAAAACACCTATAACAAAAATCACCATCAACAAAAACTAACTCTGGAATTGAATGAATACAAAAAAAATTAGGAATACAAAATTTAGTAATGAACACGCCATCATATAATTTGCAAACTCCTTCCAACCCCGTTTCTTTATATTTCTTCAAATACAACAGCAATCAAGGCATCGAAGCAATCTTGCCACACAGTAAGAATCCATCTTCTCTAATATCTTTGTTGTTATTCAACATTTTATAGATACATGTCGCGTAATCGGACATTGGATGATTCATTTCTATTAAAATGTCTAGAAAAGGTTGTACTCGATGGAAGGTCTTGTACTCGAAAACATCAACCTTAAAAGAAAAATAAAATATCATTAGCGAATGTATAATAGAATACGGATTGAATAAGAATAAAAAAAATACAGGACTGACTACGAATTGTTAGAGATAATTGCAAGATCAAAACTTTCGTAAAGGCATCCAACATCAAAAAAAAATTAATCAAGAAAATTTGACTAATCAATGAGCAGCGAACAATTTCATCAGAATACAAAAACACTGATAAAAACTAACCCAATTAGCATCGAACTTCATCTGTTCAGTAATGCCGTTCAATGCATCATCCCGGAAAAGAAAAGACAAATCTGAAGACATTCGAACAAAAATAAAATATAATTAGCGAATGTATAATAAAATAAGAATATAAAAATACATACAATTCAATTATATTAAATAAAACTTACATTTAGCATCGCGAAATAGAAATGTATTCTGACTAATCTTCTTGATTAGTGATAATTGCAAGATCAAAGCTTTCGTAAAAGCATCCAACGTAAAAAATAATTTAATCAAGAAGATTAGACTAATCAATGAGTGAACAATTTAATCAGAATACAACAACAATGATTAAAACTAACCCAATTAGCATCGAGCTTCCTTTGGTCAGTAATGTCGTTCAATTCATCATCCCGGAAAAAACAAAGACAAATCTGCAGTCATAAGAACAAAAATTTCATACCATTAGCGAACAAATAATTATTACGGAAAAAAACTTAATTGTTACTAAATAAAGTTAAAAGCATAAAATATTAAATCGAACACCAATACTTGATGTTGTCAATAATGAACGATTGAAAAGCTGTGGCCGAGTGGAATGTGGTGATGTTCATGGGATATGCCACCCGGGTTTGATTCCCTTTGGCCACAGCTTTTGCAATTTTTTTTTAATTTATTATTTCCATGAATTTGCAAAAAAGACTATTCTTAAAATAAAAAACACAAATAATTAAATCACTGATTTATTAAATATCATTTTTCAATAATTAAAATTAATTGTGAATGAATAAACTAAAAACAATTAAACTGATTTTCGTAATATAGTGTCTACGAATTTAATTTTAATTCCAGAATATATTTTACCTAGATTTTTAATTAACATTTTAATTCACGTATAAATTAAAAAATATTTATTATTAATTTTAAAATTCAATTTGCCAAGAATTTAATTGACACCGTAATTCAACATTTAATTAATAAACGATTTACTTTTAAATTCAGAAATCTGTTTTGTTGTATAATAATTCAATTAACATACTATTTTTTAATTGCAGAAATTGTTTTGTTGTATACATTTCGGATTTTTTAATTTATATATAGCTGGACGTTTTTTATAAGAGGAAGGAGAATTAAAATTACCAAAATTAGATGAATGAAAACTTACCAAAACAAATGAAATTGAATCTTTTCCATCCTCTCAAAATTATTGCCACATAGTGTGAAAGCTCTTGAGAATGAAATTGGGAGAGAGAGCCTAGACACCTAGCTTTCATGTATATATAGATGTAATTTCGCCCAAATTTCGTAGTTCCACTCTTGTATGTGATTATAAGCTTTATGTCAGCTTATCTTTGATCGATTGATATACTTGCAAAGCAGTGAATATTAAAATCTGCGATTTTGTATGCTTTCATTTTGCAGGTAATCCAATTGCGGAAACGAGTGATGATCAAGTTAGTACTAATATTACTAATTTACATGAGAGTGTTTTAAGTCACATACTGTCCCGCTTACCAACGAAGGATGTTGTTCGGACTAGTATCTTGTCAAAAGATTGGAAATCGAAGTGGACCTTGTCCTACAATGTGGACATTCAATTTAAAGATTTCCCCAACTACAGTTCTGCAGCAAGTTTTGCCAACTTAGTTGAAAGGATACTTGTTAATTCTCCAAATATAAGATGTTTCCGCTTTTTCTGTCAGGCGATCATGAACCCAAGTTACATGCAAAAATGGATTTCTACTGTTCTGAGTGATCACAACCTTGAGTGTTTTGATGTAAGCTTTTGCGCTCAAGGCATGGTATACCCTTGTAGCCTTGTTAACATCACATCATTGAGAAACTGGCTTTACGTAATTGGCAATGCAGCTTGAATATTGCTCCCAAGAATTATGCTCCTAACCTGACAACTCTGTTACTTCCGGAGTACAGATTGTTAGCAGTGATTCCAACAATAGCACCGTCACATTTACTTTTCCAGTCTTAGAAACACTAATAATGAGACAGTGTGTATGGTTGAATGTCAAGCGTCTAGAAATACATGCTCCTTCTCTCAATGCGTGTGAATGTGTGCCAGTGAATCAGCAGTTACATAGAAATATTGGACTACAAGTTCAAACTCTAATCAACCACTTCATTAATATGGAAGTGTTGCAGCTTACTGATTCTATGGCTGCGGTTAGTCCCCCTTACTTTGTACTGCTTAATTAAGTTGTCATTTTCCATAGCTGTAAGGTTTGCTACAAGCATCTTTGCTTACTTATCTTGTTTATTATTTCTGCAACTCTGCCTAGCTATCACAGTTAGGACCTCCTCTCTGCCCCCATCCTAAGCTGAGACGACTCACAATCAGGGGAGTTATTAATGTTGAACAGCTATTTGGATTACTTCGTGCAGCTCCATCATTAAAATTCTTGAGCATGGTCTATGTAAGTCACTACACTTTTTTTTTTTTTTTCAAATTATTATTATTATTATTATTTTTTGGGTGATATTAACTAAAATGTACTTGTATCAGCTTCATGGGGGTGATTATGGTTATGGAGCAGGTGAATCTGTGCCTTGTTGTGTTATCTCTCACCTGGAGGAAGTTGTTTTTAACGGTTTTTCATGTGATGCTCCTAGCTACAAATTAGTAGAGTTTTTGTTGGCGAATGCTAAACAGCTAAAGAAACTTACTATCAACGGGTACGACAGTGAAGAAAGCCGAACACAAGTGATGGAACATTTATCAACGTTTCCTAGACGTTCGTCTGGTGTAACACATTCTGTTTCCGAAAATTTTTATTGGGCGGTCGCCATGCGCTCTCAGCCATCCATCTTTCTCTAGCTTGTTCTTCTTAAGTTTATTAATGTAATCGCGCTATATGTGGAGAATGCTTACTGTTCTTGACATTAAATGGAAACGTTTTACGAAGAAATCTGAATTTATTTATTATACTTCTTGATGGTAGATTGGTATGATCCATATCTCTATTTGTTTTATGAACAGCTTAAGTGTTTGCTGATCACTTGACTTTACTAACAACACACACTTTGGTGGTTTGCTTGGCAATGATTGAGGAACTACTCAAGCACAGGAAGCTTCAACCGCTAAGCTTTTAGTAACCCCTTGGCAAGGGTCACCTAGCTAGCGTATCAATCGAAACACCAATCCTGCAGCTTCTTGACCCTACACAAGCCTTCTGAACCTGTGCAAGAGCATCTCTGCTCCTGCATCAACCATGCTAAAACTGCCACATATTCCACGCAGAGTTCCACTTTACCCAACCCTGTGAAGCCTAATGCCACTGGAAAATCCTCTATATCAGTTGCAGAAGATGCCAACAGTGATATCATCATCATCATCCATGAATTTCTTCTAATATTTCCACAAGTCAATGTTAGGTGAAACATCAAGTTGTTGTTGTCTAACTTGCCTTGTTGATTTTAATAAATACGCTAACTAGTCCAATGGAGTTCATTATAAAACTGGAAGTCCATTGACAATTGTGAATTTTAAATGTATCATACACTGTCTTAGCTTCTTAATTCTCTTGGTAAAGCTGTATTGCTGATATTCAAATTAGTACTAGCTCAATTCATATTTCTTGCTTGCTTTACTTGTTCCCCTTGTACAGCTATTCTCTGCATCACCAAATTCTCTTCTCTGTTTCCTTCTTAGTTTTCAATATTTCACCTGAACATTTTCTTTTCTTTTTATCTCGAAAACACGTAAGAAATGGCAGCTTATGCTGCTCTTGTATCTCTTTCCAAGGTCATTGACCTAACTCTGTCCAAAAAACAAGAGTACCTTCATCCTTGTAGCAGACAACTGATGATGTCTCTACATGAAAAAGTTGCTCGCTTGCAGGAACTTCTCGAACAACTTTCAGGCAGATCTCACACACCCATCGACATGTTGGAAAGTCGTATAAGAGATGTTGCCTACCGCCTGGAGGATATCATTGAAGATGCCACTCACAGCACCTTGTATGAAAAATTTACCACAAGTTTAAGCATGCGTTTGACTTCACACTCATTTCGCAGTTGCGATAAAAAGATTGGTATCCTTCTTGAGGAGGTAATCAAAATGAAGGAAAAATATCTCCAGGATGAAGATACATCAGGAGCAGGTCATCGTGTTCAGCCACCTACTGCCAAGCTGGATCTCATTGATGTTCCGGTCAAGATAATGGATTGGATTTTTCGTAGCGAGTCTAAGATGCAGATCGTTCCTATAACTGGGATGGGTGAAATTGGGAAGACTACTCTCGCTAGAGCTGTGTACCAATATCCAAACACTCCGCGTCATTTTGATATTTGTTCCTGGGTAACCGTTTCTCAGGAATACAATGTCAAAGAGATTCTTCGTGGGCTTCTTCCATCTGAGCAACAAAGTGAGCCTGATGAGAGACTAATAGAGTTCGTGCACAAGAGATTGGTAGGCCGGAGATATCTTATTGTGCTTGATGACATGTGGTATGTAAAAGCTTGGGATCGTATTAGGAATGCATTCCCTGATGACAACAAAGGCAGTCGCATTATCTTGACCACGAGGCTGTTAGATGTGGCTGCGTATGTTGGCTCTCCATCAAGTCAGGTACATGAAATGCCATTCCTGACCGATAAGCAGAGTTGGGATCTGTTGCGAGAAAAGGTGGGTGGATACGAAGACTGGCCTAAGAAACTCGAAGATCTTGGAAGAAAAATTTCAAGAAACTGCAGAGGACTCCCGAGCCTCACACATGAGCCCACTTCCACAGTCGCATCTGAATCTTGCTTCGTATCAAGCTTTGCTAGACATGCTTTTTTGTTCTGCGAAAATATCAAATGCAGAGATCCTCCCATGCTCCGGAGGCAGAGAATCCTGCAACATATAGTACATATGTTCAATTGTTTTCCAAAAATAATAAATAATAAATAGTAATAACAATAATAGTCACAACAACAACAACAACAACAATAATATTCAGTGTATTTAACAGAACATACTTTAGACTTCTGTACCTGGCAAATCATTTTCGGGACGCAATGTCTAATGGTGTATGAATCAACTTCATCAGAAAATTCTGGGTCATAAAAGATGCAATTAGCTGAGAAAAGAAACAATAATCTTTAATCTATAAAAATACAGGAAAAACAAGGCACGTACAAGTTGTTAATAATGCAGAAAATAATTACGTTGGAGGAAAAATGCGATAAGAAATATACACTCTTAGAGCAGTAGCTCAGTTTCATGAGAAACTAAGGTTGCAGTCAAGCATACTACTACTAGTCTATAGCATTAATTCCAACACACCTTTACAGACCAACTTTTACGGAACATCACTAGAGTAGTAATTTAGTACCACATATATTTAAAGTTTAAACTTTTTGGGCCATATGGGGGACTGTTCTGCAATGCCTGCGGATTTCTCATAGTGCAGGCCGTTGGGAATCAGAATCTAGATGTCTGTGTCAGGTTACTAAAGGTAAAGGTAGGATGGCGCAGATTTTGAAAGTTGACACTGGCAGAAACTATCTATGACGTGTGGAAATACAGGAATGAAGGGGTCTTTCAGAATCGACAAACTGGACATGATATTGGGCCACAGATCATTAGTGTGATTATCTACCAGATGCATATTGTATATAATTCTTAGACACTTCCATTCTAATACATAGATTCCATTTAAAAGAATTAGCAAAGACTAACCATCATGACTGAATTTATTTCAGTTTCATCATCAGAATCTCGCATATTTAGAAAACCCTGATCTTCATTGCTGGGTTTCTGGTTACGACACATTTCACCATCATCCATCATCATCATTATTCTCTTTTTCAGAATTGGAATAGTCAATCCCCGAATCATCCTGAAAAATATAAAATTGTCATAAAAAAGATGGCTCATAATCCAACTTTGCCTACTGGGACACCTAAACATGGAAGTAGGAAATAGGCCTTCAAATCTACAGCAAAACATGGTCCTCACCAGGTACCCAGAAAGATCTACTAGAGACATTTCTTCTTCCGTACGTAGGCCATATCTGCAATATTGGAGAAAGATACAATCTCAAAACTAAAATAACAACCAAATAACAGGTTTTCTGCACAGTAGATGATTTGAACAACAAAAGTATTTATGATTGTACTCCGTAACAAACAGCTTATGGTTAATCTGATAGTATGTGCGTGCATGAGTGAAATAATGTAACATCAATAAGTGTTTGAATAATAAGCATAAGAAGCTAATTCTGAACCTCACCTGCCAGAGGTATATCAAACATTTTAGACACCCACCACTTAGCGCACTCTACTTCAGAGACATGCAGCCATATCTCAAGCAACTGAAACCCATGAGTTTTGGCCTACAAATTACAGTTGGTGAACAATCAGCTCAAGTATTCCTTGTGACAAAGCCCAGTAACACTATTCGTGTGAAGAGTAGTGAAGGTTACCAGTAATGTCTCGAAAGCAATGCTGGCAAGCTAAAAAATAAGTAACAGATACATTGAAGAACTTGTAACACTATGCACTCTCGTAGAAAGAAATACCCTGCAACAATAAGCCAGTATTTAATAAAAATGTCAGATAAATCAACGGCAACAGATATATTCCACTTAGAAGTGCTAAGAAACAATGATTGGGAACCAGCAAAACATGGAATAAATCCCTCCGATGCTTAACACTGAGGGAGATAAAACTCAGAAATCATACTGAATATTAGAAAGTAATGCAGAAATCAGTGCTTGATCCACCGAGTAATCAAGAGTTCACAGAACAGACCCAGTCCATGGCTGGGATAAGCTCCAGCCCGTCAAGATTTATTTATTTATTTTTGTAGTATAAAATGTTAATTATTTTTTCGGTAACCCGGGTGCGTGGAAGACTTTCTTTGTCTCTTTTCTGAACTTTTCAATCAGTCAGGGGTAGAAAAATTTTCTCCGTCCACCCCCGGTTCACACCAACATACTTGAAGAATATAAACCCATGAGCCAGGGATCTTCTGGTTTCAGCCAAATGCCTGATGCACCTTCAGTATGCAATGCTACTACATAAAGAAAGCATCTATCAATCTACAGAGAACAAAACTTAGGGTCCCTTGCATGCTACTAAAAGTTGTAGGTAGGGACACATGAAATAATTGGAACTCAATCACTTTCTGAACCTTATGCATGTGAAGCATACAAGGAAGCAGCAAAGGCTGTAATTTAATGGTGTAAAGGGGCATGCTTGTGATACATGGTAAAGATTAAGTATGAACAGCCAAGGGGAGCAACGGCACAAGGATCAATGTGGTCAGCAGGAAAGATAGAGGCTCTTTACACATGGAAGAGTGGAAACAGAAGCACAGAAACAAGGAAATAGGGAAATGTTGCACGTGTTGGTTGCAGCTTGCAGGCACAAAGTTAAGCAGCCCTCCGAACAGAAAGGCTGGGGAAAAACAATGAGGCTATGCCAGCTGGATCCAAGAGCATGGATCCTTCAAGTGATTTTATACTTTTACCATCAAACATCACGGAGAGAGAGCGAGGATTACTCAAGTAGATGAAACCAAAGGATTACAGGTAGATGACAATGTGAATTAAATAAATTACACATCAGCCAATAAGATAAGCAAAAGGCAGTTGTTGGTAAGGTTATACCACCAAAAGGTATCAATCAGGAAAATACGCCAAAACAACGAATTACCACTTTAACGGTGATTTTCACTTTATAATTCAGTTAATCCAGGCCTTGCAAAAAGTAAATAATACTGACCAACTAATCATGTTTTGTATCTGAACATTATAAACCATCTAAAATTCTAAAACTTCTTGAAGTTAAATGTAACAGATCCTCAGTTGTAAATGTAATAGGAATGAGCATTAGGAAGTACCAGAGTAAGTCAACAGAGAAGATAAACAACAGCACTGTATACATGGAAGTATGCCCATGGAGTAGCAGAAGAAAAGGCATTCAAGCGTATCAGTCGTTCCCTAGCGAAAGCTTGAAAAACATCTGCAGTTCACGGTGAATGTGATAGATGAAGTGTAATAAAAATTACTACACAAAAATTATATGAAGTGGATGCTAAAACAATCAAGAAGCAATCTCTCAGTGAAGTAAATTAAACATCATAATTCAAATAGCAGAAGCAAATTCATGGGAAACCCAAACCCAGGCCATTCCGATTTCCGAAATAGTTATAAGCATCATTGCATCAGTACATACTTCAGCCATGAAGACTTCTATACTGTAAGAAATCCAATACTAATATACTAGTAGTTTGATATGTTTTACGAAAAGCAACCAATTCACTTACCCACATATATGTTGAATTTTAGTTCAAATTTTGATTAATCAAACTTTCTATGAGAAGTTGAGAACAAATATACTCAAAATGCAGACGGATATGATACAAAATTACAACTGATGACATGACAGTAAAAAAAATGTAATAATAAATAAATAAAAACCTTGTGCTGAGGTGAGTTTGTGAACATTGCTGGACAATATGGAAGACAGAACTTTGTGCTTCGTGTTGACCTGGACAATAGAGACTAGAGTGACTCGTACTGGCGTCCAACTTACGGCCGGCTATGGATTTTCAGTAAATTGAAAAACTCTGCATTCTGAAATTTGAAGTTTGGGGAAGACGACTACGTTCTTATTTCCAATGTTATAAGTTCGTATTGATTCGTTTGCGAACTAACAAATTTTACGTCGGTCAATTCACGATGGTTTGTGAGTTTGAAGAGATTAGTGTTATCAACATTTCATGCGGCCCAAATCGAATGGGGATTCGGAAATTGCTGGGCGATCCAGCCCAGCCTAATTAATTTCTCTAAGGTCGGCACTATTCTGAACAATTGGAGTTGGTCTGAAACGGGGACGTCTAAGTGGATGCGAATCTCCCACACCCATACTCCAACTATCCAAAATCAAACCTACAGTATGGTCAAGTCTTGTTTGATTTAGTCTCTGTTTTTTTAGTCTGAAAATTGATTATTTTAAATTCAGTTCAGATACATTAAGTTCAGTTCAATTCATATTTACTTAATAGTATTTTGTACTACAAATAAGTTCAGTTCAGTTCAGACGAAGAGAACAGAGCCTCTGAAAAACTTATCTTTTCATTTCAGTTTACGGTTCATTTGATTTCAGGGAAAATGATGGAAATTGAAAATAATAATAATAATAATAAATAAAAATAAAAAGGGAAATCATACTTTTCTTGGAAATCAATAGGGGAAAATATTTATTTTTCTTAATTACCTTTATTTGGTGTATCTGACTTTTTTTTCTTTTTATTCTTCTACTATTTTTTGTTATTCTTCTACATTTAGTTCATTTGTGTTGTTTCGAATGTGAATTTTTTTTATTTGTTGGAGAGAGATAAATAACAAAATTATCCAAAATTTTCTAACTTCTTCACATTTTCTTGAATTTCCGGCGTGAAGCCAAAATGGTGGAAAAATTAAAATTTTCCCTTTTTTTCTTTTCCCTTAAACGTTAAATTTGTTTAGTTGAAAGTTTTATGACAATAAGTTTATATCAGTAAGTTCATATTTCTTAAATGAATCAAATTGCTTCTGCACCCGAACTTGCAGGTGCCTTTTTGAAAAAAATTCTCCTATGTCCTTTTTTTATTTAGAAAATAAATGTAAGGGTAACTTTACCCATCTATTTTTCCATTTTGGTTTCTTTAACAATTCTAAATGAGCATGGTTACGCTTTCCGAAGCTTTCCATCACTTTTGGGAGCACATATTCAAACTTTCAACAACTTTTCAAGCTCAAAATCAAGTTTTCGAGTTCAGAGCTCGCGAGCCGTACACAAGTAGGAACAAATCGAGTCAAGTTTGAGCCAATTAGTAGTGAAGTTCCTGTTGGACTCCAGCTTTCAACCATGTACATAACCTATATAAATTAATAATGTTAAAATTGGGAGATTTCATTGATTTAGCGAGGTACAATTTAATCGATAAATTAATATTTTATTTAGTTATCAACGACGATAAGGATATATGGCAACAACGATTTGGTAGTTTTGGTAATGGTCATCCTGGAAAACGTATTTCGTATGGAACAATAATTTAATTTTATAACTTTTTATTGTAGTATGATAGAAGATAATAGAAGATAATTTTATTAGTAGGATAGAGTATACGCTATTATCTTATTGATTGTGGTCCAAATTTATATAGGTTCCAAGTTGGGATAAAGAAGTTCTTAATTTTGGAGTGATAAAGAAGCAAATATTTTTCAGTTTTCAGTTTAACACTACTTTAAATTTCTGATTATGGTAGACTAGGGCTCTAGAAGTTGGCCATTATCATAAGAATGGAAAAATGGCACCAAAAGATATAGAACACAGTGTCTTGATCATGCTTACCAAAAATACATGCCAGAATTCACTCGGCTCTTGCCATTCCAAGGGGCACTCCCTAAAAAAGAATATAGGAGTAGAAAACAATGTAAAAAACAATGTGTTACCTTGTGTTGTTTGTAGACTGATTGGATGAAGAACCCTTGTTGGATTCAGATCCTGTTTGCTCAGTACAAACTGATAATGGTAGACCCTTAATCTCATAAGGCATTTGAGAATATAAACTGGTGCCTAGTTGTATTTGCTGAGTGGATTGTATGGTTTCTTCATTCCATTCATTCAATAGGAGAGAAATCAAACAGTGGTCGCTACCATAAAAAAATTCGGCTCCAACATTTTCATTAGTGGTTACTCCATGCACGATACAATCCTTCAAAATGGATTTTAATGCCCCCGAGATCACAAAATGATCGCATCTCACCTTATATGCTGCAAATAGGTTTAAATCAAGGATTTAGATATTATAAAGAAAAAAAGCAGATCATAGGTATAAAATATTTTTAAGAA
This sequence comes from Plantago ovata, assembly GCA_028274465.1. Taxonomy (NCBI): domain Eukaryota; kingdom Viridiplantae; phylum Streptophyta; class Magnoliopsida; order Lamiales; family Plantaginaceae; genus Plantago; species Plantago ovata. The sequence goes on along the minus strand of CM051456.1, from coordinate 28,250,525 downwards.
GAAGTTTTGTTGTATTAGTGGGAAAGAAAACTTCTAACTTTATCACTCCAAAAAAATGACCTAGCCCCCTTTCAGGTCTCTTCTTCTCCAGCAGCATCCGGCTGCCTGAGATTCACGTTTTTTCCTCGTCTCCCATCTTATATTCTTCCCTTTTTTTTTTTTTTTTTTTTTTTTTTTTATCTCTTTATCCTTGCTCTCCTCGTTCACTTATCTCGTTTGAACATTTTTGAACATAACCAAAGATCCCCTTTTCTTCCTAGGTCATTGTTCTACAATTTTGTCATTGTTTTACAGTAAGTCCTACATAAATTAATACTGTTAGAATTGGGAGATTTCATTAATTTAGGGAGGTACAATTTAATCGATCAATCAATAATTTATTTACTTAATGAACGACAATAAGAATATAAGGCAACAACGATTTGGTAGTTTTCGGTAATGGTCATCCTGGAAAACATATTTCCTATGGAACAATAATTTAATTTTATAACTTTTTATTGTAGTAAGATAGAAGATAATGTTATTGTAATAGGATAGAAGATAATTTTATTAGTAGGATAGAGTATACGCTATTATCTTATTGATTGTGGTCTAAATTTATATAGGTTCTAACATCAAACAAATTATTAATTGGGTCCATATCTTATTAGTGCCCTGCAAAGCACCCTAATATCATATTTGTTCCCACTAGACTAACAATTACAATTTGGTACCCGAACTTGACTTTCAGCCGCTCTAAGCACTGTTCAAAAATCTGATTGTGACTGAGCCAAACAGCCATTATTTACTGCATGGTAACTTTTTCACGTGACCAGCACGTGGGTACCAAAATGTAATTGAATTTAGTTTATACAAACTTCAGTGTAATTGTTTAGATCAATTTTTGAATTGAAAAACTAGCCGTTGGAAGGGAGTTAGATCTATTTAAAGGGGTAGAATTCACCATTTTTCATCCAAATAAACACACTTTTACACACCCACATCACTTAGCAAAATCAGATTTCATGGGTGGTAGCGGAATTCCTAGCAGTCCTATATGGCATGGGCGTCCGATATGTCGTGCCAACAATTGTCGTAAGCGCACCGTGCTAGTCGTACACCCAAATGGAAGAATGTTTTGGAAGTGTGGCAAACATGGGTTCTCCCAGTGGGGTGATGTTGATGAGGAGGAGTTGTACAAGAACAATGGAGAAGAGCAGTCAAGGGAAGAGAAATGTGAAGGGCATCAAGGTAGAAGGGTGGAGATGAGACGCACTGCAACCGGACGGGCATGTGAAGCAAACTACTTACATCTCATCTATGTACTTGTAGCTATGAATCTGCTACCATTGGCAGTGTACATGAGTGTGCAAATTGTTCAAATTTTCAAGAAGTAGGTGATGTAAGAGAGCAAGCATATGTAATAAGAGCTTCCCATGGATTAATAAAAGTATTTGCATTACATAATGATGCCAATTCCAACTAGTTCACAAGGCATAAGTAGTTCACATACTAGCCAAAACAAACCCAATTGTCAACAAGTATTTGAGACCATAAAGTACCAACACAGTTATAATCAAAAGAAAGGATCAAAGTAGCCATCACAATAGCTTCCAAATGACCAAAAGGAACCATACTAAAGTATCATCAAAGTAGCATTGTAATAACAAAGTAAAGGAACTTAAAGAAGCCAGTCTGGGTAATCCATGGGCTGAGATGATTGATCCTGCTGAGATGCCCTTCCTCTTCCCCTACCTCTTCTTGCTCTTCCTCTTGCTCTTCCTCTACCAGTCCCTCCACCTCTGCCAGTGCCACTTGTTCTAGTTCCACTTGCTCCAGGGCCATTATCACCACTCCCTCCACTTGCAGTAAACCAAGCAGCCATACCTCCTCTCCCTCTACCACTACCAGCCCTGCCTCCATTCCCTCTGCCTCTGCCAGCCCTTCCTCTACCAGCCCTTCCTCCACCTCTTGATGTCTCAGGTACATCAATTGGTTCATCTGTGGCAGCCTGCAAGTACCCAAATTGTCAATGACACCAGTTATGCACAAAGCAGGTAATAAATAAACATACCAATATGCATATACAACAAAAAACCCTTACTTCATGGACTGGAGATACAGGAACAGCTGATTCTTCTTCTGGAATAGGGTCATTGCTATTGGCTCTCAACTACACCAATACAATAACATTGTAATTAGTATTAAAGATGAGCAGATAAAAAAATGAACATTAAATATCTATACTCACCCAATCAGGACATTTTCTATAAGTATGTCCCTTGCCTAGACAACAAGAACATGTTGGAGGCCTTCTTTGTTTATGAACTGGTGTCTTGGACTTCTTTGAGGTACTTCCACCACCTTCAGAAGGATGTTTAATCCTGTTCTTGGGAGGCCTTCCAGGCTGTCTTTTCACATTTGGAGGCAAGCACTGCTGTGTAGTCAAATCTGATGGCCAAAACTGATGTCCTTGAACTGGCCACACTTTCATGTCATAAGTTCTTTTGTAGGCAGCTCTAGTATGGTTTTCAGACATGAAATCCTCAGCTTCTAATCTCATGTAGGTGATGGCACAGCAAGCATGCCTACATGGGATCCCAGAGACATCCCATCTCCTACAATCACAAGACCTACTGTCCAAATCAACCACAAACTTGTATGTGTAGTCTTGCACCTCAAACACAGTACTTCCAGTTTCAGTTACTACCCTACACCTCCCACTTTGCTGTATCTGATCATTAAGTTTGTCTAGGATTCTAGGCATCAACACTGAGGAAAGCTTCTTCTCCTTCTTCTGTCTAAACACAATTCTCCTCATGATCTGCTGCCTAAGACCCTCCATAATGTTGAAGACTGAATGCCCTCTCACACCCTCAATCCATGAGTTAAATGACTCACTCATGTTGTTTGTTACATGGTCAATCTTGACATGTATGTCATATGCATGCCTAGCCCAGAAACCTAGAGGTATGTTGATGAGGTACTGATATGCAGCAGGGGTGGAGTCTCTCATTTTTTTCATGGCCTTAAACCAAAAAAGATATGGGCATACATAAGACAAGCAGTAAACAAGCAGTAAACAAGACAAGAATGACATATATAAGACTAGTACATTAAAACAAAGGAAGACAAAGGCATGTATAAGACAAGTACATTAAGTATGCAATGACTAATAAAGACAAGTACACTAGGCAAAAGAGATACCTTGTTGAATCCATAAGATGTATAGGCAGTGCTTGCTTGCCAATATAGCCTCCTGAGCTCAACACTAGGCCACTTGAGTTTAAAATTATCATAAATGTGCTTGACACATTTTCTATTCACAACAGTTGGTGCTAGTTCCTCAATGGCAGGAACCAGTCCCTGCAATACAAAAAACAAGAGTCAATATAGTGTATATAAAAGAGATTAACACAAGGACAAAATTCAGACTACTTACTTTCTGTCTATCCCCCATGAAGTGCCATGGCCTGCCATCATCCCAAGGACCAACAAATTGCTCAAGACACTTGAGGAAAAAGCCCCAGGATTCCTTGTTCTCAGTCTCCACAACTGCATAAGCAAGTGGATAGATTCCACAATCTGCATCTGTCCCAACAGCACTTAGAAGAACCCCTCCATACTTGCCTCTAAGATGGCACCCATCAAAGAAAAGAAAGGGTGCACACCCCTCCAAGAAACCCCTTCTAAGACCCTCTATCCCAACAAAGAATCTCTTGAATAGTGGAGGTCTTTCAATTGGTTGACCAGTGCTCTCATCCTCCTCAATGTCCTCATCTTCTTCAGTTTGCAGCTCAACAATGCTACCAGGATTGGTCCTCAAGATCATCTGCTTGTACTTTGGAAGCAATAAGAAGGCTTCCTCAGGATTTCCACCAAGTACCCCTATAGCCCATTCCCTAGCTCTGTACATCCTCATGTATGGAACATTGACATGCAAAGTATCTACTGCCCAACTCTGTAGTTCCTTTGCAGTTAGTGTTGAGTTCTTCCTCAACTCATCTAATATCTTGGAGGATAACCACTTGTAATCAGCTTCACGGTAGTCTTGCTTCCTGACACACCTATGCCCACCATGATAAGTCTTTATCATGAAGGTCTTCTCATCATCCAGGACTGATGCATAAAGTCTCCAACTACAGCCCTTCCCAGTACAGAACACAGAGTATTTCTCAAGATTGTTCTTTTTCTTCCCCATTATGAACCCTACCTTCAACACATAGTTCTTCACTCTCCTTCTAAGCTCTGCCACATTAGAAAATGTATCACCAACCTTGAAATCAACATCTGTGTCCTCACAGTTCACCACAAACTCATCTCCAATCCACTCTTTGTCACTGTATTGCTCCTCCTCAAGTGACACATAACCATCTTCCACCTCAGAATCCTCATGTGGATTGTAGTTGGCATCACCAGTCTCATCATCACCTACAACATCCTCATTTGGCCTCTCACCAGTGCCATCATTACCTAACCCATCACCATCACCATTCTCAGCACCTAACCCATCACCATTCTCAGCACCTAACCCATCACCATTCCCATCCTCCTCCATATCACTCTCATGGTCATCACCAGTTGGTTGTACTCTAGTGAACTCTAGGGCTTCATCCTCACTCTCATGTTGATATTGTGAGAATGGCTCATCTACATCCCAATCAAATGCTTTATCATTTTCATCCTCACTCTCATCCTCATTCTCATCCTCATTCTTCTCATCCTCATTCTCATCCTCATCCACATCCATTTCATCACCACTTTTCCAATCCTCTACAACAACATCTTCCTCCTCTCTTACCTTATCCCCTGACTCACCATCACCCTTGCTATTTGTATCTTTCTCCACTCCCCCATCTGCCACTTTCTCCCCTGACTCACCAAGATCAGCTTGATCACTAGTGTTTTCACCTTCAGGTAGTATGTTTGTAGATGATTCATGATGAATAGATGGATTCATACAAGGAGAAGCATTCAAGAAATCATTTCCAAACCAGTCTTTCAAAATGTTTTCAAACTTGTTTTTTTCAACAGTAGGTGGAGTGGTTGTGGTTGGAATCTTTGAGTTGGGAGTTTCAAAGACTGACTGAGGAATGTATGGTGACTTTGGTGTTGCTGGAGGATCTGATTCTTGTGTATCTGTAATGGGAGGTTGAGTTTCTTGGGTGTCAAGTATTATAGGTTGAGATTCTGGTGTTTCATGAATGGGAGATTGTGGTTCTTCTGTGTGATGGACTGGAGTAGGATCACTGTCTTCTGCATCATTCATTTGTTCATCATCAACATCACCAGTCAGATCAACAAATATGGGTGTTTTAGGTGGCATTTTGGCTTTCTTGTATGGGGGCTTGGTTTTTTTACACCTTCTGTCCCTAAAGGTTCTTTCTCTTTCAGGTGGAGCATAGGCAGAGGGATGTGTGGGAACATATGAACCATCCATTTCATCAGGGTCATCACCATCTCCTACAAGAACACTACCATCCAAATCACACCTCCTTCCACTAGGATCAATCACTTGTAAGGGAATGGCTACATCCATCTCCACATACAGTTCAACCTCCCTAAACTCCTTATTCTCCTCAAACATTTTCAACATATCATCATCACACAGAATATCTATACTACCAGTACCAACCATAGCAGAGTAGAAATAAACCATGTTCAAATCAATAACTAACTCATGTTCTCTGTAATAATTTTCTACTATCTTCTTCACATCACGTTTAAGGTCAGAGAATTTGTACCTTTTTGGGTCGATTTTTGTCAATGTTTCCGACTCATCACGACAGTGGTGAATCCTTATGTAGTACTTGCCACCCATCCTTGAACATAAAAAAAAAAAAAAATGTTAGAAACGCAGAAAACTTAGAACTAGGGTTTATGTAAAATTACACCTAATGCTTCTGTATCAGAATTCCGGTCAAAAACCACATTAAACATCAACAATGTGAGGTTTATGAGTAATAACTGTACCTTTTTCTGTGAGGAGCAATGTACTCCAGCTATAACGAAACCACGACCCCTTTAGACTTCCTGACGCAAAATTCTCAGTAATCGAGATACGGCGGTTTCAATGCACTTCAAATGAGCGATTTTGGTGCGAAATTTGAACGGGAGTAAGCGGTGATGAAGTATGGACGAACAGAGCAGTAATGGAGAAGGGGACAGAGAGAAAGGGGGTTAATGGCGTTGGTGACGATGACAAGGGGTAAAACCAATTTATTTTTACTAAGGCCGTGTTTGGATCAAGGCTTTAGGCGTGAGGGCACTTTTGTAATTACATCAAAGTCAACTCAAAATTCCATTTTCAGGTACTAGGATGTAATTGTTCATCTAATGGGAACAAATGTGAGATCAGGGTGTCTATCATGGTACTAATGTGACATTTTCTCTTATTAATTTTATCAAAGTTATTAATTTATTGAGTATTAATTTTGTGAGGCTAGGCATTTCTAAACCTTGAACTTAGTTTGAGAAGGAAGGTTCAAAATCGTTTCAATCGATAATGTAAAAGTTTCAACCACATGGTGGAGGTTTATATCCATTCGTTTTGTACCTTTTAAATATATTCCCTTGAAAAAAAAATAGACATCTTTTATTAATTAAACAAAATCATAAGTTGATTATGTCTCTGTTCTCTTCGTCTGAACAAAACTGATTTGAACTGAAATAAACTGAACTGAACTTAGTTTTAGTACAAAAAAGGCAAATCTAAACTGTACTGAACTTAATGCATCTGAACTGAACTGAACTGAACTTAATGTAATTAATTTTCAGATGAAAAGAACAGAGCCTATCTAATATAATTTCACTTACTTTTGGTATATTACATGATCTTACTGATTTATCATTATTTACATGAATTCATTGATATCCTCAACTAGTAATTGCTTGACTAAGTTACTAGGCTAGGAGTCCATGTTAAGTAATGTACTTTACTGAGAACGCCGTTTATTGAAATGAAATTCATGATCTAGTTCCAAACTCCTCATTATTCATATGATCATACCCTGCCTTAGAATTCTAATTTGCACCTATCTCACACGAAGCAGTGGAAATGTACGTTATTCGCATATGGAGACCCTATATTGTTCTAGGAGACTAATTTACTTGTTCATCTCATGTATGAGATTTCCTGTGAGATCTAGGTTGCCCTCTCGTTAAAAATTACATGGTAAAGTCACCGAGGTAGCCCCCTCATAAAAACGTACACGGTAACCAAATCGTCCGAAGTAGCCCCCTCGTTTCTTTCCTTGCCTCTCTTTTGAACACACTGTTTCACAAAGGAGAAAATAGCCATGTAACAATCATCTTTATCAACTAAATCATCGTCAATAAACAACAAGTGAGATCGTGATATATGATCATAATTGATAAATATAAACTAAATAACTTTACTGTTCCACTACTACACTATACTAAGTTTTTATTATTATTATTATTATTATTATTATTATTATTATTATTATTATTATTATTATTTTATTATTATTATTATTATTATTTTGTTATACATCTCTTCTTCCTTAAGCTCACGTACCGGAGCATTAGAGAAGAAGAAGATGTTTTTTATTTTTTATTTTTTTATACATCTCTTGTTCCTTAAGCTCACGTACCGGAGCATTAGAGAAGAAGATGATGATTTTTTAAAGTTTTTCATATTATTTTTATTTTATATTATCATTTCATTTAAGTTTTTTATTGTTATTATTTTTTTAATCCTAAGAGGTGTTTGGGAGTTCAAACATTGGCTTGGTCAACATTTCAGACAAACTTATAATTGCTAATTTAAGGTGATCCTTTCTATTATAATCGTTTCAATCGATAATCAAAATATTTATACATTAAAAGTTTCAAACAAATCTTTTTTTCATTGATTAATCACTGTTTCTGTTGTTGTGATAAGTTTCCAGATGAGCTACTGAAAGACTCAATGATGGTTGTTAGAGCTCTATGCCACGAGCTTGATTCATTGGTGAAGCTTTGTGAAAGCTTCAAGTTAACACATCAAACTATTTTAGGAACTTGCTCGAGCATGGGGTGAAAAGTCGAAGGCCAGTTTTGGTACGAACTCTATCTCATGCACATACATTGATGGAACCTCAATTCGACTAGCATCAGGAATGCTAAAAGAACTACGGATCCCATATATACCCCCCATATTCACAGCAGATATACGAATAATAATTGCAATTAAACACATAATTCCACTAAGGCCTACTATAGAATAGCAATAACCTGGCGTGGCCGCATTGGGTTGGATCTCCTAATACCGCGGAAGCATTAGGACGGAACAGATACCCTCCGGGTATCCCTCCTAGGCGTGGGATCGGTTCCCCCGGTCCTTCTGCCTCTGGTCGGCTATCTCCCTCGCCGCAAGTCTGGTCTTCGGTTGTCTCCCCTACCGCAGGTCCTATAAAGCTAACTACCCGAGCTGCTCGGTATAATATCGTAACTCTCCTAGCTACGACTCAACCAGTACTTGACTGAATTGAACTCTATTAAACTCATCGATGTAAAATGATGAAATCTTACGGTGCTTTTATATAGTAGAAAAGTAAACAGGCTTAGCCCACTAACGAATTGGACTTAGCCCAACTAAGATAATATTCTAGAGAATATCTCTTCTAACCCTAACCCTAGGAATACTCTAGAAAATGAAGGACATAAATGTAAATTACTATACTAATCTTGTCTAGGAAAGCAATTAAAAGAGATGGGCTCGGTCGAGGTCTCATCATACATGTATGTATTATATGTATAATTTTGCGTACTTCAAAGTATGGGAATTGTTTGCTACATCCGTATTGAGTTTTGGTGAAATGTATAGACTTTGTTCATATGAATATCACGCAAAAATACAGAAGTCATCAGGGAAAATTAAGATCTCATCATGGAATTCATTTTATGACTAAATAGCATAAACTTTTGTTTCTTGTACTGGTGAAGGCAAGCCAAGTTCTCCTCCTTAAAATAAATACCACATTAAACACCAGATATTGAGTTATAAGGTCATGATAGAATTAAGAACACTATATTAATTACACGTAAATATGTTTCTGCTTCTCTAGCTATTTCTGTATCCTCCGAGATTTAGTGGTCTGGGATATTAAGCACATAACTTTAACAGTATAATACTGGAATAGCTAATGGTCTCATTGATTTTAAACCGAAGATGAACCATGAATGGTAACAAACAAGTAACAACCATAGCAACAGTGAGACCTTGATGTCTCTAGGCTTTAACATGAAATACATAGTTACTCAACTTTTGTTTTTGGTCCCTGAGTTGATTACCTGTATGTTCCATTGCATAAAGATGGGATATAGTGGCTTTATTGTGCTAAAGCAAGGACAGATTTCATTATGGTTTTTAATTGCTTCTGTTATGCATGTTCAGGTTCTCTGTGGGGGTGGCGTACGCACATGTAGATGGAAATATTAAAGAAATGTCGACACGGGTGTTTGTGGGGGGGGGGGGTGTGGAAAGAAACCTAACACAGGAAAGTTAGATACTGAATACCCCTCATGGACTTCCTCACTGTAGCGGTGGCCCCACACGTGAAATCTGTTGCTACAGTGAGTGGGCAAACCATGAGAGGGGTGGGGGATTTCTACTTTGAAGAAAACTTAATACAGAAAGTTAGAACTGAACCCCTTTCTCGTCATATCATGGGCTTCCCCCTCACTACAACAGTTCGTCCCACACGTGAATGGGTATACCATGAGAGGGGGGGGGGGGGGGAGGATTCTAGTGCGAAATAAACATGATAGAAAGTTAAATACCGAACACCCCACCATGGTCTCCTCCCTCACTGTAGTGGTGGTGGCTTGGGGTCCACTGCTACAGTGAGTGGGCAAACCATGAGAGAGGTGGGGGATTTCTATCGTGAATAAAACTTAATACAGAAAGTTAGAAACTGAACCCCTTCTCTTGGGCCTCCCCCTCACTACAGCGGTTCGCCCCACATGTCGGGTCTATTGCTACGATGAGTGGGTATACCATGAGGGGGTGAGGTCTACTGTGACGTAAACCTAACAAAGAGTTAGATACTGAGCCACCCCTCCCTTATGGACCTCACTCATTGTAGCAGTGGTTCCACATGTGAAGTCCACTGCTAAAGTGTGTGGGTATACCTTGGGGGTTGGGTGGGTGGGTCTAGCCTGAAGTAAACCTAAACCTAACACGGAAAGTTTGATACTGAACCCCCTTGTAGACCAACTCTTTCACTGTAGTGGTGCCCCCCCCCCCCACGTGGCTCTGTTGACACTGATGTTTTACAATGAATCCGTAGCTGAAGGACTGCTGCACCTTATAGTGCTGGAGGCCTGAGCTGGCAATTGCGGAAAGGACACAAAATGGAGGTTTACATTCTATTATGGATTTGCATGGAGTCGAATCTAGCACTAGCAAATGTTGTTCTGACATTAATATCTGTGAAATAGGTCAGATTCCACATTCTCGGATACTAATTGAGACTGATAGATTATGTCGTGGAGACCTTATATTGTTCTACCCCCTCCTTTGTCTAGGCATTTATCTTGTATTGATCATGTTTGCATGATTTCCATAATTTGTGTCCTTTCGCTTGATTGTTGATCATTTAAACAAAGCAGGTTTAGCTTTAAGATTAATCTCATGTTTAAAGAGTATGAATGGCCATAATTGTTTAGGGAAAAGGGTCATAGACTAAGTTGTTCGGCAATGTATTATTATAATCTCTTTATTCTTTTATATTTCTTTGGTCAGTTATTTGCAATATAGTGATGATATTTAGTTTCTACTGTCATCACCATTTCAGTTATATACGATGCAACTGGAGACTGATAACAGATTTGTCTCAGCAGGAAAAAAAATTAAAAAATAAAAAATAATATAAAGCGCAGGTACTGTCATATAGCCATGTTCATGTGAATACTGAATTCCGTAAGTGTAGATGTTTTACGGAGGTTGACCAGTAGGTTTACCTGGAGGTTGCTCAACCCCGTATTACTGGAAACAGAACACTTAAACGCCTAAATTGGTTTTACCTATTCTAACTCTAATTGTTCCACAGCTGTAGTTGTTTTATGTGTGCAGGAATTATATTAGCACGAGGGGATTAACAAGAGTTCAAGTTAGAAGAGACTTTGTCAAAGAAGAAGGATTTCAAGTTCTACAAGGATTAGAAGTTCATGAATACATAAGTTGAGTCCTAGTTGAAGACTTGTGTTCACACGTCCAAATCTTAATCTCCTGATGGAATTCGACAAGGATATCTGCCACTATATATATGGGTGCTTCGACATTGAAGAAGGACGACACAAAACAATAGAGAGCATACGAGTTTGAAGAGTTTAGGTTTTATTGTTCTAGTTTTTAGTGTCTTTTACCCTAACATAGTATTCTAGACTTCTCTAACAGCGTATTGAAGATATAATAGGTAGATTGGGTTCTACATCATCTGTATAGGTGACTAGCGTTGTTTCAGCTAAGTAGAATAGGGCGTGTACAGCATGATACGAACATATTCTTCTTAGTGGTTCTTTTCTGCCTTGACTAGGCATCAAGCAAGCTATAAAAGCTGCTTGAATATTTTCAAACACAGGTTCTTCTTTACTTACCGCTGTGCTTTAACTTTGATATATATTATCTGTGTTTGTTGACTAATCTGCAGGTAACTGTCGATTATCTGTGGAGGTTGACCTAGGTGTTGCTTAACCCTGTAGTCAACCTTTGGACCGACTGGCTGAGGTAACTGTATCTAAAACAAGTTATATCGATCCTACATTCTTTCAATTGGCATCTAGAGCTTGTTACTTTTTTTAAGTAATTGTTTTAGATACATACAATGGATCCAGCCAAGAAAGGAAGACTTCAAGATGGTCTATTTTATATTATTGGGAAGCGGTATTCCATTAACGTTTTTATTTTCAAAAGACCATCCAAAAATATTTTTCAAAAGAAGTCTATCCTAAATTTTTCTCTTCGGAATATTTTTTCTAAACCTTATGCTATTTATAATGCTAACAACTTGCGGGAGAGAGTCAATTTTTGCTTCTTATCTAGCATTGAAGGTATAGATCCAGGAGAAGAGAAAAGAACAGTAGAAACAAAGGATGCAACTGCTCTATTTACCTCCATAGGAGATGTTGACGATTTTGGTGATGGTGTTGACCATCAATGCTACACAACCCCCTACCTCAACACTAGAGCAGGTATTTAATTTTGATTATTCTGATATCCATTGTTTCCATAGTGCTGTTGTTGTTTACGCAGGACACCCCCTAGAAAGTGCAAAACCAATGGAAACTTCGACGGTGAAAATCAGCAGTGATAGGGTTGAAGAGAGTGTTGACCCAACCCTCTACAGATCCATGATTGGTAGCCTCCTCTATCTTTCAGCCTCTCGACCAGATATCATGTATGCAGTATGTGTGTGTGCTAGGTATCAATCTGATCCCAAACTCACCCACTTGAATGCTGTCAAGAGAATCCTAAGGTATGTTTCTGGAACCATTGAACTTGGTATATGGTATACTAGAGATACTACTTTAAATCTTTGTGGTTTTTCTGATTCTGATTGGGCTGGTGATTTAGATGATAGGAAGTCTACTAGTGGAGGATGTTTCTATCTAGGACATAACTTAGTTTCTTGGTTTAGCAAAAAAGCAAAACTGTGTTTTCTTGTCAACAGCTGAAGCAGAATATGTTGCAGCTGGTAGTGGGGCTACTCAACTTTTATGGTTAAGGTCTATGCTAGCAAATTATGGTCTTAAGTGTGATTCAGTGTTACTTTTATGTGATAATTTGAGTGCTATTCATTTGTCTCATAACCCTGTACATCATGCTAGGTCTAAACATATAGACATTAGGCACCATTTTCTGAGAGAACTTGTTGAGGCTCATATTTTAGACATGGAACATATAGAAACAACCAACCAACCAACTTGCTGATCTGTTCACAAAGCCTTTAGATACTGAGAGATTTTTAAGTCTTAGGAGATCTCTTGGTCTTTGTACTATCTGATACATAGGGTTGTCCCGGGGGTTGACTTAACACCACAGTCAACACCCGTAGTCTGCATGTGGTGTGTGTGTGTCTGTTTTTCAATTTTTGTGTGTCTGTGATAGCATTCACTTGCTATGTGTAAATTTCGTGTCAGTCTACGTACTATGTTGCAAGTAAGTTGTTTGTGAGATTTCTTGGAATGCATGAGAAAGAGGAGCTCTTTAAGAAGTTACTAGTCCCTGTTGACCCTTGTTTTTGCTCACTATTGAATTACTTGATATACTCTCCTGGAGCTTGAGCAACTCAAATATTTGATGGACAATTTGTCTATTATATACTAGGATTATGTTTTCCTATTTTGCATAAGTATGCCTTTTAACAGGAGAAAGAGCACATTAGAGGCCTTGAATTCTCTATTTGTAGCTAAGCAAGTGCTAGGATTATTGTTGCTAAATCTTTATTGTGAATCGTTGTTATCTCTCTTGCTGGTCCGGTATAGGGCATCACAACGTGGTTGTGTCTAGATCGTGCAGTATACACCATGTTGTGGTATCTTCTTTCAGGATTTATTCTGCGTCACTTCCACTGATTCACAATCCTTATGGCAACTTTGGTTCTGGCTTTCTGGCAATCTTTGGGTCTCAAGTCTATGAAAAAAAAAAAAAAAAAACATAGACTATGTACTGAGATTTAAACAAAGACCAGGAATACATTTGTAGCTTGCTTCAAACGTCTTCAAAAATTCAAAAGGGAAAAATACAGGTGTGGCTTTTGATTATTATAGAGTTCCTTGATCGAGTGTTGACCAGGAGGTTGAGCAACACCTTACTCAACACCTCTGGACTGTCTGCGAAATAATTTGTTTAAATATTTGTTAACGTGTTTTGTTGTGTCTAGGTAAAACTCTCTGAGTTGTGTTTAGGTGGTGGTGTTCATGTAGGTCTGTCGTAAGGGGGAGTGCACATATGCATTGGGGATTATAAGGAACTTTGTACTGCTTTTAGTTAAAGTGACTAACTGAGTTATTTTCTCTATACAAAGATCCTCCATTAGTTTAATTCCTAAAATTTATTTTGCTATCTTGATCTTGAATTTTTATAAAATTGTTTTTCATATTTTTGGTATACCATATATCTTGTTTTTTGGTACTAACCTTTTTACAGATATAAAATTTTGGAGCATACCAAAACAATTTTCTGGAAGATCTTGACAGTTATTCATGTGTGCCCTTGCCTTTCCAAAAGATCCCAACATGTCCTTACCAAACAGGTTAGTTTGTTACAAACAAAGCCTTTCCACTTTCCCACAAACTCCAAACTCGAAACCGTTTTCTCTGTGTTGTCTCTCGAACCCGACCCAAGCTAGTGCGTCTGCTACCCAACTCCTACAGTTCCTAGTTCTTCTACTACTGGTGTTACTGGTGCATGTTTATGGTTTTCTCTACCGAGGTTTAATTTTTGATATGGCTATCTTCTAGCTTACTTACTTTGTGAGGATGATATCTCTACGGGATGTTGAGATACTTACTTTGTTAGGCTGATATCTCTACTGGATGTTGAGATTGAAACTACGTGAGCTAAGGTAATAGAACTGATATCTCTACGGGATGTTGAGGTTTACTGAGTTTCTTTTTGCCGATCCCACACCTCAAGGGGGAGAAGTGCACAGTTCATCATGAAATAGAAGAAAGGGTTCTGATTAAGGGGGAGTTAATTCATAAGGAGGAGAAGACTCGCAGCTTGCTAGGTCTGCTCGAAGCTTGAAGTCTATTTAAGGAGATGTGAACTGGAATGAAGACTTTTATCCTTTTGATTTTTCTTTGAACAATCTTTTATTTGCCAAGGAATCTGTTCCTTGATGTCACTAATTGATTGTAATATGAATTCTGATAAGTAGTTTAATCCTAAGGCTAAGTACTAATTCTTGCGTGTGTTTAGTTACTAAGCTGTGATTAATTTGTGCTGCATTGGTTATGTTTATTGATCTAACTGTGCAGGTAGAGTGATGTGTAGAATAGGCGAAAAGGGGGAGATTGTAAGTGGTGCTGTTTTACGGAGGTTGACCTGTAGGTTTACCTGGAGGTTGCTCAACCCCGTATTACTGGAAACAGAACACTTAAACGCCTAAATTGGTTTTACCTATTCTAACTCTAATTGTTCCACAAATGTAGTTGTTTTATGTGTGCAGGAATTATATTAGCACGAGGGGATTAACAAGAGTTCAAGTTAGAAGAGACTTTGTCAAAGAAGAAGGATTTCAAGTTCTACAAGGATTAGAAGTTCATGAAGACATAAGTTGAGTCCTAGTTGAAGACTTGTGTTCACACGTCCAGATCTTAATCTCTTGATGGAATTCGACAAGGATATCAACCACTATATATATGGGTGCTTCGACATTGAAGAAGGACGACACAAAACAATAGAGAGCATACGAGTTTGAAGAGTTTAGGTTTTATTGTTCTAGTTTTTAGTGTCTTTTACGCTAGCATAGTATTCTAGACTTCTCTAACAGCGTATTGAAGATAGAATAGGTAGATTGGGTTCTACATCATCTGTATAGGTGACTAGCGTTGTTTCAGCTAAGTAGAATAGGGCGTGTACAGCGTGATACGAACATATTCTTCTTAGTGGTTCTTTTCTGCCTTGACTGGGCATCAAGTAAGCTATAAAAAGCTGCTTAAATATTTTCAAACACAGGTTCTTCTTTACTTACCGCTGTGCTTTAACTTTGATATATATTATCTGTGTTTGTTGACTAATCTGCAGGTAACTGTCGATTATCTGTGGAGGTTGACCTAGGTGTTGCTTAACCCCGTAGTCAACCTTTGGGCCGACTGGCTGAGGTAACTGTATCTAAAACAAGTTATATCGATCCTACATTCTTTCAAATTCTTTATTTTTCTCGTAGTCCATTTGCATTCTTATATGTTGTGTGCACTTTGATCAGTTTTGCTGATATTATCTTGTTGAGAAGGCAAAAGATGCCAATATGATCAGAATCTTGGTCTGAAAACTTGGAGCAGGTTTTTTTCTTTTTTTAATTGTCAATTCTGTCTCATATGATTAGAGTGTGAAGAGGCTGCACTTAATTTAGTTCCATCAGTTTCATTCTCCATGGAAAATTTAAACTGCTTTTGGGCCTAGGCTTAGCACCATTTCTGTCTTTACCATGTTTGTGGACCTTTTGAGTGAATATACTGATTTTATGGCAACATCAGTCATAGCAACATACTACTTTTCTGTGCAATTGCATTCTCACATTGTTGATTTCTGTGCTCAGTTTCATCACTAAAAGCATCTTAGTTGCTACATTTGGTGGAAGTGTGAAAAACATCTTTTGCAAACTTTTCTGGATGCGAAGAAATATATCCTTGCATCAGTTGTGATGTGCACTGCTTAGTTTTAGAATGTTGTTGTAGCTGTCAATTACAAAACTTCACTGTCCCTTACAAAATGGTGTTCTACTCATGCCCCGTCTAAATTGGTGTTACTCTAATACTCTTATAATTTTGGTATAGGAGTTCACATTGCACATGCGCTTCCAGTACATTTAAAAGCCAGTACTAGCATAAGTGTTTTGAGTATTTCATATTTTTGTTTTTTCAATAATGTTGGTGTTACTTCTGAGTACAACATGAGGGCAGTGGAGATCACCTTTTTGCTTTTTCTCTAGGATAGAATACTGGTAAAACATCCCTCACTTAGAAGGTGAATGATGCTAGTTATTATGTGAATTTAGTTTACTTGGTAACCTAAGAGCAATTTGCTCCTCTTATCTTTGGTAGGTTTCCATAACATCAAACTCATGTAATTCTACGACCTGTTGATTTGTTATAAAACCCTGAAACATATGATCGAGTATAGACAAGAGAATGACCCTACGATCCTACCCCTGTGCAAGTTTCTGGAATGACAGTATCTAAATTCAGTTTTCCATAAGCATCCAGATAATGGATCCTGACTACAAAAATAAGTGTTACATGACAAATTTTAGATGACAATAGGGTCTTTCATCATGATAGATTGATTTACTGTGATATTACGAACTTTGTCACCCAAAATGAATTTACAATGATAATCTGTAACTTTTGTCAATGGAAAGTTATTCTCATGACAATAAATAAGTTCTGTCAGCACAAACAAAGTGTTTAGATGACAATATTAGATTGTTTGTCAACTTAAATCAATAACTCATTCTCTGAAAACAAAATAAAATGTTTTGCTGAAAATTTTAGGTGACAATGTCATTGTCAATTACTCAATTTGTCATCTACACACCAAAAAGGTTCCATTTTGCAATTTAAGTTACAATCAAATTTCGGCGGCATAATAGCAAAATGACAATAAGAATTGTCTGGTAATTAGTCTTCCTCTTGTATTGTTCGTCTTGTTCTAGTCCAAATTTCATTACTGTGCGTAATCCTTGGGAGTGTTGAATTCGATAGCTACCTTTCCATCCGTAATTTGCGTTTGCTTATTCTTAATAATTAATTTATAGAAGTAAGATATTTATTTGATTTACTAGTGATGGTTCTAGATTGAATTTTGACGAGACGAGTAGTATGTTCAGATTGGTGAATCAGGTTTCATGGTTGAAATGATTGTTTGATGATTTCACCTTGGCATGTATTTGTTATTTTATCCTTGTGCAACCTCAGTTCATGTTGATTGGTAAGCATGTACTGCCTTTGTTGGTTTCAATGTAGTGATACTCTCAGTATTCATTTAGAGCTGGGATAATTTGTTGCTGAATTGATGATATTTGCGAAACTGATCTTAATTAGCATAGGCTTAAAAAATGTAAGAACCATTGTTTCTTAGTACAGTAGTACAATATAGTGTATGTAGTTGTCAGGGATAATTTGCAGAGTAGTTGTTGCTAAAAGTATATTTAGATTCAATGACTTGTATTGGCACCTTTGTTAACCAATGTTGTGTGAATGTCTTTCGTAAAACAAAACATCTATATTTGTATGCAAGTATATAAGCTTTTATTTGTTTCAAAATTTCATTCTCCGTATAGATTATGTAAATTCCATGGTATTTGTTGCTGCATGTACTTCATTATTATCATCGATTCTTGCATGCATGAAATACAAAATCTCAATCATGTGCGTACTTATCTGTTTTTCTCTCTTTTTGGTTGTTGGTCTGAGAACTGCTCCATGATAACCATTTCTTTTTGTTTGGAAGACCTGGAATCTAGAATATGTTCCACTCTTACGTTTACTATTCCTCTGCATATACAAAATAAAATTTTAGCTAGAGGTAGTGTGATTTCTGCAGAGGAAGAAATAGCAGCTGATGTATACATACAGGTTCGTAAAATTGGACTTAATTCTTTTGCTCATAATTGGTGAAAGATAACCTTTATTTCTGCCTATACATGTTCTCTTGTAAATGATGTCATATCTGAGGAACTTGATGAAATAACTGGCAGAAGCTTGTTCCTGAAAACCATATTTTCTATTCAGTTCTGTCTGCTACTGCCTTAAGTACCCATTGTTTTGACTGGCCAATGTCTTTATTAGATCTCACATGCTATATGGATTTCCAATCATGCATGGGAATGCTAGAGTACCTACCATTATTCATTCTTCATTAAATATTTTTTAGAGATATTTATTTGGGTGTTTACTCTAGTGGTATGAATCTTGCTTTTGCAAGAGAGGCGAGTTCGATTCTCGCAACACCCGTTCTAGTCTATATTCCTGGCCGAGGGCAAAGTTTTAGGCTTGATATTCATGTCCAGTAGGTTTTTTAGGCTTAGCTAGCTATTCGATATTCACATCCAGTGGGTTGTTATAGGCTTTTTACGTAAACATTTATTAATTGGAATATAGGATATTTATCAGGAAGTTTTCAAAATGGGTATAGTAGGCTTGTGATGAAATGTTTGTCAACTTACTTTAGGTGATGAAAAAACTTATGATGATAATAGGTCTAATTTTAGTTGCAGAAACATTGTCATCCGAATGAGTCTCTGTTGATAATTTTCAGTTTTATCCTGATAAGGTATTTGCCATAGGAAGTGAACTGCTTTCGGTGGCAACTTACTATTGTCATTGAAAGCATGTTATTCATTCAATTGCTTATGGACTTTAGGTGATGAATATGACTTAAGGTAAAGTAGGGTTTAACTAATTTCACAACCTTTTTGTCATTTGAGTAAATCTCCTGGGAAAAATTCATTCACTTTTGTTATGGGAACACCAATCCTGCCAATCTTGCAAATTTACCTGAGGTAAACATCGTTTGGCTTGTTGGTATATAATTATATAATTTTGCTCTTATATAAGTTGGTGAATGCTGAAGTTCTAATACCTGATGTGGCAGGGTGAGTTTGTATTAACATCTCTTGTGCGGAAAGAGCTTTGTTGGACAGTAGGAATCCGTATCTCCTGTCTGTAATCACTCCGTTTGGAGCCCTGCTTGCACTAGATTAGGTATTGTTTCTATTTTGCAAGATTAAGGTTCTGAGTTGTCACAAAATAGAAATCTCCTTCGGAAATATGATAGGATCACACTTTGTTGCATTTATGTCCATTGACTAATGCAAAATATTACCGGTTAAACTTTCAGAGTAAGACAATGGGCGGGAGAGTATTTGACAGAATTCAGAGATCTAATTGCTTCAACTCTG
This sequence comes from Plantago ovata, assembly GCA_028274465.1. Lineage (NCBI taxonomy): Eukaryota > Viridiplantae > Streptophyta > Magnoliopsida > Lamiales > Plantaginaceae > Plantago > Plantago ovata. Next base: position 28,230,912 of record CM051456.1, on the reverse strand, counting down.
TTTGTGGAGACGGAACCGGAACATTCTGAAGAAGCACGGTTTTCTTTCATCAAGGTGGTTACAATGGAGAATTGAGCAATGCAGCAGAAATGTGTCTTGGGTTTGAAAATGATTATCCTACTTATTAGTAATCTCTATTCACCGGTAAAGAGAAAGTGGTATACAATGCTCTGGCCGAGGTATATGATGTGGAGAAGGTTGCTTGGAAAGACTGCAGAAGCTTGAATTGTAATGAAAGTGATACTAGAAATGCTTTCCTTGGCGGAAGTTTAATTCAGGGTGATTCTCGTGAAACCATTGGCGAATTGGTTTTTCATGAACAATCTTATACACCTTTTGAGAGGAGGAAATTTGAGAAGAATGTTGGATTCAGTGCAGTAGATGTTGTGCGTCAAATGGCATGCGTTATTGCTATGATAAATCTGATAATATCTGGAATTTTTACAGTTATCTCAACTTGAAGAGTGGGGTGGTGAGGCATGTCAGGAAGATGGAAATCGATCTTTTGAGGAGCAGGGGATAGGTAAAACAAAAAGTTTGGTTCATGAATAACTTTGAGAGTGGAGTTAGAGAAGAGTGGTCAGGTTCAACATGTAGTGATGATGAAGCTAAAGTTGATCTTGCTGATGATAGTGATATCAGCGGTACCTCTCTGGATAAGAATGATGGCCCGGTTGTGGATGAACTTGAATCGGGTGTTTCTCAAGGGAACTTTGAAGGTGTTAATTCTGGAGAACAAAAACAGATTGACTTTGTTAATGTACGTGCACTCTAAAACAATAAGAGTTAGTCCAGAATCTAAAACTCCTACAGAGTACGTATGGTATTCCTGTATCGGGATCAAAGTTGTGTATAAAGTTTCACTACTAAAAAACTAGACAACATGTGACAGACTAAATATTATTTTAAAAACAGTCCAAGCTCACATATGTGACCGTCTAGTGTCACCAAAGTTTAAATGGGTCAACAAAATGGAAAACGAATGAGAAATGAATTTATATGTCCATTAGCCGTCACATAAGAATTAATAAGTACTTGAATCTACTTTTGTTACAGTCTACTGTCACACTAGTAATATTTGTTTTAGACTTTTTTGCTAAAGAATCTAAATACGATTGAATGTGACAAATAGCAGTCACATAAGTTTCTACACATGTAAAATGGTATTAAATACGTATGTGTTTTGTTTCTTCTCAACTTCTGTGACAGTGCATTGTCACACTAGTAATATAGATTATTTGTGATTACTTATTGTCACATATAATTGGATTGGGATACGGTATACACGACGATATGAGTGAATACAGTATATCTACTACTACCCATAATTCACTTTACCTTTCCAAACGCAAAACCCTTATAGGGTATACACGACGACACGAGTGAATACAGTATATCTTATAGGTTCATCTTGATAAACTTCTTGTGCCTCATTTGGTTGTTGTTGACGTTCTTCAATTGAAGACAAATCGATCGAGTGTCTTGCCCTTATAGGGCATACGACCCATACTGCACCAAGAAATTTACAAAATTGGTTAGAATAATTGTATGAAAGCAAGAGCTTATATGAAAGTAGAAGGGCCTTGTAGAAATCATACCTTTTCGATGTTGACCAATCTTTTTATATGGATACGTTGAGTAGTACACCTGGGTTGCCAGATCAGCCATTATGAAAGTTTTTTTCCTTTTTTTTTTTTTTTTTTTGCAATTTTACCCCAAAAGCAGCTCAACTTCCGGCCCAACGGCTTTCCGATTTTACCGTTTTTTTCCGGTTTTAAGGCGTTCCATTTTTTACCGTTTTAATGGTGGCTTTAGGCCGGTGAGCGCCGGCTCAAACCATTTTTTAAAACATAGCTTGAAAAGGTATATATGTTGCACATCTCGCCCAGAGCAGCTAAAGCTCAACCGGATAATTTCTTTTATCACCCCATAGTAATTAGTGGTAGTTCCGTTTTCACCGTCCGTCTTCACAAAAACTCCATAGTTCATTGTGGTACTTTTGTGCCTGACATATCTCTCTGTTTCAAATTTGTATCCATTGACAGTGTACCCTTGGCACTCCAAGACCGTATATGAGCCTCCATTGAAAATGAATTGAACTTTCTCATCAAACAGTTGACCGCTGAAAATCAATCCTCTCAGCCATGGCAACATTCCCTCTAATCGAGCAATTTCTCGTTGTTCGACATTGTAGTTATTAGGGATATATTGCTTGTTTTGTCTACATCACATACACATATTTTTCATAAAGAAGAATTTCATCAATAAGCACATAACATAAAAGAAATATATGTTTCACTCACAAAAGTTTACCTTGTTAAGTTGAACAGCCATCACTCCACAATGTCTTCAGTTCATCAGTTAGTGGTCGGAGCAGAACATCTATTTTATTACCGGGACTTAATGGGCCAGATATCATCAGACTCATAAAATGAACTCCTCTCTCATGCATAAATCTGGAGGTAAGTTGTAAGGAGTAATAAACACAGGCCAACACGAGTAAGTTGATCCAAACTTCTCGCTTGGACAAACCCATCTGTGCAAATACTAACATGGACGTTACGAATCTCACCTGCAAAATCTTGATGTTCAATGTCAAAGCGCTTCCAGCTCTCACTCTGTGCGGGGTGAACCATTTCATCAAACCACCCTTTGCATTTCTCATGCCATGTCATGTGCTCCGCCGTTTTTTTGGACATGTACAATCTTTGCAGGCGCTTCGTAATGGGGAAGTACCACAACTTCTTAAAAGGAGATTCTGTTTTGCCACCAAAACTCTTTGGCTTGTATCTAGGGTGACCACCAAAAAAAGACAACAGTTATTCTCGCACACATGATATTTAATAACCCCTAGCCCAAGTTTCAGCATCATTGTTTTCATTTTGTAATAACTATCAGGTATTTGATGTTGGTGTTGGGGTAAGGCCGTGCGTCGACATCCTCGAATGTGGGCATTGACTTTTGCCTGTGTAGACATGTGCTTCGTCTTGAACCTCATAACTTCAGCAATCCAATAAAGCAGTGACATATCATGGCCCTCATAAAGAGGTTGGTCAGCAGCGGCAATTAGATCGTAGAAATCCTTTGCATCGTCATTTGGTTCATTCGGCATTTGACCTTCCTGGTACTGATTGTACTGGGGAAACCAATCTTGTACAAAATTGCGATCATGTTGGAACGTGTATTCTGGCTGATGCACATGTGCAGAAGATGGACCCGCACCTCCTACATCAAAAGTCACACCTTGTTGACCATAATCTTCGCCGTGTCGATCCCAAATATAGTATCCATCTCGAAACCCGCTTTTGTATAAGTGGTTGACAACAGTGCTATGGTCAAGGGGCGGCCATCGACAATCACAAACAGAGCAAGGGCACAAAATTTGAGGTTGATGCTGGTGTATAAATCACTACAAGAAATCAGGCATTTAGCGACGGATAAGTAGATACGGATACTATCCGTCGCTGATTAGCGACGGATCGCTAGGGTTAGCGACGGATAAGGACGAACTGCGCTCTAAGCCCAGTTCGTCATTGGGAAGGGTCAATCCGGCATCTACCTAGCGACGGATACAAATCATCCGTCGCTAAATTAGTGACGGATAAGTCTATGCGTCGCTAACTCTGTTGACCAGAATAAAGAAAATTGAAAAATAAATAAATAAATGAACACCTAGCGACGGATAAGTCTATCCGTCGCTAAGTGCCGACTATACAGACGATGGCGTCTGTTACAGATTCATTCTCCATTCTCCATAACTCCTTTCATTTCTCTCTTCTTCTTCCCCAATTGTAAGCCCCGCATCCACCACCGCATCCACCACCGGAGACCGCCACTACCGGACCGGAGACCGCCCACCGCCTTCTCTTCTCCGATTCGATCTCTGCCCAGTAAGTTTCTCTCATTATATATATTACATTTCAATTTTAATTTCATTTCTTAATTCCTCTCTTTTGGTGAAATTGGTAGATCGAGCCACCTCCTCCATCTTATCATCTCCGATTCAATCTCTGAGATCTTCTCCTCTCCGATTCAATCACTGCCCAAATAAAAGGTTAGAACCCTAACCCTAATTTTTGGGGCTTTCTAAATTTTGTGCTTAATTATGATGTTTCTAGTTGTAAATTGTTATATTATATATGTTGTATAGCAAGAATTATTCTAAATAATTTTTTTTCGATTTATTCTGTAAGTTTATAAATTAGTTTGAATTAATTAGATGTTGTTAATTGATTATGTTAACTGTAATTAGTATAAGTTAGATTAATTCATTTAAATAAAATTGGTTAATTAATTTTGGTTAATTTTTAGTTCAGAAATTTAGAGTATTCTGTGTACGTAGTTAGTTCTGCCTAGTTAGTTTGATTAATAAATTAGATTAAAATTCTGCGTATTTAGTTCTGTTAATTATAATTTTGTTAATCAATAGATTAATAATAATGTTATTTTGTTAAATTTTGAATTAAGTTGGATTAAGTTTCATTAATATGTTATATAATCTATATATAAAGTGTGATGATGCTATTATAATCAGTTTCTGTGTTGGTAAGACTTTTCTTGGGCCCTAACTAATAGTACATGCTTACTATCGATCAGTGGGCGTTACATTGGTTAGTTCCCATAGGAAAGTTTCCCCGACATTTAATCGAACTGATTGTATTTGACTGAACACACATAAGAGTTTGTTTTTCATTGAAATATTTTAGTATTTGGATGATAATATGAAGAATTGTGATGGTATAAATATAGAAGAAGCAGAAGCAGGCACAAGCAAGAATAATAAGTCTTTCTTGTGCCTGCTTCTTAATTCTATATTTGTACCACCACAATTCTTCATCTTCTCATCCTTAATATACTACATTATTAATATACTACATTTCTACAAGTTTGATTAAATATGACCTTGTGTTGCGAATGATTGTAGTAAGCAGGCACCGTAACAACAGCATTTCTAATGCCGTTGTTACTGTGCCGGCCTATTTCAGTCATTCTCATCGCGTGTGTAACACCCCGTATTTTCTTTAATTATTTTTAATTATTTAATTACCTGAGTAATTTAATTTATCTATATATACATGAAAACTAGGTGTCTAGGCTCTCCCAATTTCATTCTCAAAAGCTTTCACACTATGTGGCAATAATTTTGAGAGGATGGAAAAGATTCAATTTCATTTGTTTTGGTAAGTTTTCATTCATCTAATTTTGGTAATTTTAATTCTCCTTCCTCCTTTAAAAAACGTCCAGCTATATAATTCATTAAAAAATCCGAAATGTATACAACAAAACAAATTCTGGAATAAAAAAATAATATGTTAATTGAATTATTATACAGCAAAACAGATTTCGGAATTTAAAAATAAATCGTTTATTAATTAAATGCTGAATTATGGTGTCAATTAAATTCTTGGCAAAATGAATTTTAAAATTAATAATAAATATTTTTTAATTTAAACATGAATTAAAATGTTAATTAAAATCTAGGTAAACTATATTCTGGAATTAAAATTAAATTCGTAGACACTATTTTACGAAAATCAGTTTAATTGTTTTTAGTTTATTCATTCACAATTCATTTTAATTATTGAAAAATGATATTTAATAAATCAGTGATTTAATTATTTGTGTTTTGTATTTTAAGAATAATCTTTTTTGCAAATTCATGGAAATAATAAATTAAAAAAAAATCGCAAAAGCTGTGGCCAGAGGGATTCGAACCCGGATTGCATATACCATGAACATCACCACATTCCACTCGGCCACAGCTTTTCAATCGCTCATTATTGACAACATCAAGTATTGGTGTTCGGTTTAATATTTTATGCTTTTAATTTTATTTAGTAACAATTAAGTTTTTTTTCCGTAATAATTACTCTAGATTATGAGTTATTAAATGTGACATATAATCGAATAAATCATTTAATTGAAAAAAAACTAAAAAAAAAAAACAAAAGCTGTGGCCAGAGGGATTCGAACCCGGGTTGCATATACCATGAACATCACCACATTCCACTTGGCCACAGCTTTTCAATCGTTCATTATTGACAACATCAAGTATTGGTGTTCGATTTAATATTTTATGCTTTTAATTTTATTTAGTAACAATTAAGTTTTTTCCGTAATAATTACTCTAGATTATGAGTTATTAAATGTGACATATAATCGAATAAATCATTTAATTGAAAAAAAAAAAAAAAAAAAGCTATGGCCAGAGGGATTCGAACCCGGGTGGCATATACCATGAACATCACCACATTCCACTCGGCCACAGCTTTTCAATCGTTCATTGTTTACAACATCAAGTATTGGTGTTCGATCTCATATATTTTTTCGTAACAATATCTTTAAGTTATTTTGGTAAGTATTAATTTTTATTGTCTTTCCTTTCTTCCCATGCACGCCTCATCAATGCTGAAAATAAAAATATATGGAATGTTTAGATTTTGTGCTTACATAATGTGGTAAGTAATTTTAAAATTCAAATTTTGATTGCATGAATTAAGGATCTTCTAAACCCTAAAAAACTATTATATATAGCTAACCTCATTCTGTATCCTCCCTATCAATCTCCGTTTTTTTATATATAGCTAACCTCATTCTGTATCCTCTGTATCAATCTCCGTATTTGTATGTATTTTTTTATTCTTATTCAATCCGTATTATATTAATCATTCGCTAATGGTATGAAATTTTTGTTCTTATGACTGCAGATTTGTCTTTGTTTTTTCCGGGATGATGAATTGAACGACATTACTGACCAAAGGAAGCTCGATGCTAATTGGGTTAGTTTTAATCATTGTTGTTGTATTCTGATTAAATTGTTCACTCATTGATTAGTCTAATCTTCTTGATTAAATTATTTTTGACGTTGGATGCTTTTACGAAAGCTTTGATCTTGCAATTATCACTAATCAAGAAGATTAGTCAGAATACATTTCTGTTTCGCGATGCTAAATGTAAGTTTTATTTAATATAATTGAATTGTATGTATTTTTATATTCTTATTCAATTCTTATTTTATTATACATTCGCTAATTATATTTTATTTTGTTCGAATGTCTTCAGATTTGTCTTTTCTTTTCCGTGATGATGCATTGAACGGCATTACTGAACAGATGAAGTTCGATGCTAATTGGGTTAGTTTTTATCATTGTTTTTGTATTCTGATGAAATTGTTCGCTGCTCATTGATTAGTCAAATTTTCTTGAAGATTTGTTTTTTGATGTTGGATGCCTTTACGAAAGTTTTGATCTTGCAATTATCTCTAACAATTCGTAGTCAGTCCTGTATTTTTTGATTCTTATTCAATCCGTATTCTATTATACATTCGCTAATGATATTTTATTTTTCTTTTAAGGTTGATGTTTTCGAGTACAAGACCTTCCATCGAGTACAACCTTTTCTAGACATTTTAATAGAAGTGAATCATCCAATGTCCGATTACGCGACATGTATCTATAAAATGTTGTATAACAACAAAGATATTAGAGAAGATGGATTCTTACTGTGTGGCAAGATTGCTTCGATGCCTTGATTGTTGTTGTATTTGAAGAAATGTAAAGAAACGGGGTTGGAAGGAGTTTGCAAATTATATGATGGCGTGTTCATTACTAAATTTTGTATTCCTAATTTTTTTTGTATTCATTCAATTCCAGAGTTAGTTTTTGTTGATGGTGATTTTTGTTATAGGTGTTTTGCTGATAATTAGATACGTAGCTACGGTTGTTCGTCTGATTATTCAATATTCAATGTATCTTTTTTGTTTAAATATAATTTACCGGCTTTGTGCCCAATCATATAAATTTGATATTAATTATATGACTTTAACATTGTTGGCCAATGTTTAAAATTTGAAATTATCAATCAACACTTCGAAGTTCTATCTTACATTATGTTGGATTCGATCTGGGATAAAACACTGGAAGATATTAAAAAGCCGGTAACCGTTCGCAAATCTTTCACTCGAGCCGAATACAGAACTGTTTCTCACACATGTTGTGAAATAATATGGCTAAAGGCTCTACTAAGAGATTTCAATGTCAACACAGAAAAGCCAATCACACTACTATGTGATAATCAATCGGCTATCTACTTAACAAGAATCCGGTCTTTCATGAAAGAACCAAACATATAGAAGTCGATTGTCATTTCGTTAGAGAAAAGGTTGATCAAAAGATTGTGAAACTTGATCACATATCAACAAAGAAGCAATTGGCTGACATTTTCACAAAAGCAGTTCCTTCTTCCAGTTTGCTAGAAGCTCTGTACATACCCAATTAGCATCACCCGATTTATTTTATGCTTTTAAATTGATTTAGTAACAATTAAGTTTTGTTCCGTAATAATTACTGTAGATTATGAGTTATTAAATGTGACATATAATCGAATAAATCATTTAATTGAAAAAAAAAAAAACAAAAGCTGTGGCCAGAGGGATTCGAACCCAGGTGGCATATACCATGAACATCACCACATTCCACTCGGCCACAACTTTTCAATCGTTCATTGTTTACAACATCAAGTATTGGTGGTCGATTTCATATTTTATGCTTTTAATTTTATTTGGTAACAATTAAGTTTTGTTCCGTAATTTTACAATTTGCTAGCATGTTTAGTGTCAGCAGCACGTTTCATCGTTACTTTGTAATGTACCAAATGTTATACTTTAGTTCTAGAAAATGTTAGTTTATGTGAGTGAAGTGTGCATGGTTTTGTAACAAATGTGATCTCAAGCAGGTACATTATAGACTCACTGTTACGTTCAATACTTTTTATCATTAGTACGTCATTATATTTCTTGACAATTGTTTTATATTTAAATAAGTTGTCTATTTGTTGAGAATTTAACAAAATGTCGATTTAGAATTTAACAAAAAAAAATCCATAACTAAAAGCTGTGGCCAGAGGGAATTGAAACCGGGTGGTGAGGATGATGAAACTCACTACATTCCACTCGGCCACAACTCTTTAATCATTTATTTTTGACAACATTTGATACTGGTACTTGATTTAATATGAATTTACGTTCAATACTCCAAGTCGAATTTTTTCAAATTTTGGAATACGCATAGGGCGTAGACCTTCCATCTTTAATAAATTGTTTAAATAAAGCAATGTGTTGAACTACACGCTTTACACAAATTATGGTATTGATTCGATTTTCTTTCTGTATTTAAAACACTCGAATTTTAAAGGATTTTGTGGTGACAGAATCCTCGGTTAGTATCTTCCTAAATATTGTGGTGATTGCTTCAAAATTTGCATAAACAATTCAATTATTCTTTTGCATTTTTTAGACTTCATATTCGTTCCAACTTATATACGGAAACGATATATATGCCAAAACTAATATATGTGCAACAAGGAACGATATATATTGCCAGAAAAACGTTTAAATATACTAACGATATATATCCCAAAAAACTCAGTATATATATGCGCTTGCATCTCATACTCTAATGCAAATCTTAAGCATACGATTTTGTTATCAGTCGAACAACAAAAAAAAGAGAAAAAGATGAATCCAATTGCTCTTAAGGATCTTTGTAAGGACATGCAGGGTGTCGAGCTTTTCACCGTCACCGTTAAGGTTATCAAGCTTTGGAATTCGTTGGATACAAACAAGAACCCACTCGGGGTTGAGGCTATTTTAGTTGATAATGAGGTGATTATTATTATGCGTTCCTTTATTATGTTCTGTCGTTTGTAGTAACAACACTAATTTGTGGTTTGTTTTAATCATATAGGGCACCTTGATTCAAGGCACGTCTTCGAAGAGAATGTTGAAGTTTTTAACCAAAAGGCTTAAGGAGGGAGAACATATAGAATCAGCAAGTTTGATGTGGAGGAAAATACTCCACCAAATATCAGAAGGGGAGGGTCAATCACGTGGCAAGGCTCGTGATGTGTTATGGTGCTGAAGTTACCCAGTGTAGGCCGGATCTCAGCATTCTGACTAACGGTATCAATTTGGTTGCTTATCGTGACATCAACGATTCTGATCCACAGTTTTATGTTGGTGAGATGTTCTACTTAGCCATATCTTAATTTGGTTAGTAGTAAAAATTACATACGTATATGTGATTTCGAAAATTTATACTTATTGATTTGCATGTTCAATATTCGTTTTAAATTTTATGTGTATGCTGTGGTGCTCCAATATTTTCAAATGTATATGTACCGTATTTTTTTGGTCGTTTAGCTCATGAATTTCTAATTTGTACACTCTTGCAATCTATCACATCCTTTTAATCAATCGATATTATACTTTGTTTGTGAGCTCCTCACCTCCTCCCTTCATATATCATACAGATGTTATTGGACAAGTCACGAGTAGAAGTGATGTTACCTTTGTCGAGAAGATGCGTGCTCGCAAAATTGATGTTGAGCTTCGAGACGATAGGTACCTATTTTAGTATAAATACAGTATACTTTAATAGCTAATATGTTGTTTTCTAGCTTACAAATATATTTTTATTTTTTATAGCAATGTCACTATTAAGGCTGTGCTATGGGAGTCTTATGCTGATAGGATCATTGAGTTGGCCCCTGCTAGCGGAAATGTTGAGCCGGGAATTGTTATTATTCTTCAATTTGCTCTTAAGAATTCATATCTTAGTAAGTAAAAAGTCTTTCTAACTCATGCGCTGATTCATTTACGGATTTATAAGTTTATGATTTATGAGTTCAAATTTTATGTCAAAACAGATGAGACACGTGTTCAAACCGCTTATCATGCAACCAAGCTTTACATCAATGCTGATCTTCCTGAATTCCATGAGTTCAACATAAAGTGAGTTAATTTGTAGTTTACATGAAGTTAAATTGATATCTTATATCTTTCCTATCTAATGTCGACTTTCAATTGTTTTAGGAAAAAGGACAATGAAGGTAATTCGGTCACGTATCTCACTGCTGACCCTAGGTCATTAAGACCTGATGAGTGGCTCAACATGGACATGCACAGGACTGCTAGGCAAATTAAGGATTGCACGACGGTATGTTCTATTAGGTTTGAGTGAAGATGTACAATATCATTTATAATTTTTCGAGTAAAACTTATGAAGTAAATTTTGTTTGGACAGGCTGGTTCCTACATCACCTTTGTTTGCTTTCAAAAGGTTGATGAGATGTCTCCTTGGTACTATATGTCGTGCTCTTCGTGCAATGGAAATGCGAAGAAGTCTCAAGTTGGTGAACCGTGCAATAGCATCAAGTGTGCTGGTCAGCCAATCAAAGCTCTCATTCCCAAGTAATCTCCTTCATCAATTTTATATGACAGTTTCCATATACTTATTGAATCAATTGATTTATGATCTAAATTTTTATTTATTATCAAATATAGGTTCCGAGTGAAATTCATAGCTAGAGGTGCTAAGGAGGAGAGAATTTACGTTGTTGTGTTTGAAGAAATGATGATGAAGTTTATCAAGAAAACGTGCCAGCAGGTTTATGATGAATGGAAAGAGGTATATTTATTCCATCTATATATCTATATTTATCTATAAGCATTCAAGAGTGTGTTTATCATTTTATTTGATATGTCCCTCAAACAGGAGGATGATGAGGATATGATACCAATGGACTTCTCCGTGATGCTGCACCGTGATTACCTTACTAAAGTGAGAATCACGGAGTATAACTTGAAGGGTGACAAGTTTAAAGAGTTTAGCATTGATGTGATGACCGATGATGCTGATATTCTGAGGGAGTACGTTAGCATTAGCATTGAGGTATTTTCTGTTGTCATTCGTAGAATAAAATGAATTATTATTATTATGGAAAATTAGTGTTATTGTTAATGTTATGATTATCTTATTATGAGATGTTTCAATATCCTAACTCTATGTTTTATTCTCTAATATACCAGAATGGCGTGTCCGGTTTTAAGTACAATTCGGTTGTACGGAAGGGCAAGGAAAAGGTGGTTCTAGATGGACCTGAAAATGCTAGCAATGATACTGAAGGGTTCGTCACACCTTGCAAACGTACTTCGTCTTCTGATAGTGATGATGAGGATGTCAACACTGGTACTCAGAAATCAAGCAGCAGGATTAAGGCTATCAAAATGGAGAAATAATTTTTTTCTTCGTAATTTCCCTTTGAACTTATATTGAACAATTTGGTGTTTATGGTTTTAAGTTGGACATGTTTGTTTAAATTTTGTTTTGGACTGATTTGATATTGCGTCTATATGGTCATGTTGAACCATATCATTTTGGATATTGCTGGTGATTTTCTGTTTTTATCACCCATTTTTCGTTTTGAAGTAGTATATGGCCATGTTGAGGTTGCAATGATACATCATTTTTCAATATTTGTGTTTCTATGTTTTGTTTTCTCTCTTTTTTCTTTTTTTAAGCAGGTGAGATCGATTGCAGTCTACGTCAAGTCGTTAAGGAATCATATAATCTACGCTACTTTTTGATATGGTGGTATTGAAGTTGCACAGACTTGAGACTTTGGAGTTGTTTTTTAGCAGTGAATCGATGAAGTTGGAGAACCCTTATGTTATTGAATTTGAGTTGTATTCGAATGTTAAATATGATTTAGTTAAATTTTAATTATGTATTATGCACTTTGAAATTGAATAAGACTTTTAATTTTAAATTGATGGTGGAAGTTCTTTTTTTGTCTTATGATCATGTTAATTTGGAATAATTAAAAGCTTATAATACGTTGGTAAAGACTTCTTGGAACTAACATTGTTCCATTGAATCGTTGTATTGATTTTTTATTGACAATATATAATTCGTACATAACGAAAGGTTTTTTACTAATTCTTATGCACATATATGGATTTTCACTAATTCTTAAGCATATCCAATGTTCGATTTTTATGAGCTTCATAACTTGACCATCCATCTGCATACACTTCATCGGCACTCAACTTATGAATGGTCTTTAAATTATATTACTCGATAAGAAGCAGCGCAATTCGCAAAACAATGTTATTTATTAACATCATACGTACACAAGACCGGACATATAAGTAAATCAGGATTTCAAAAATAATTATTGGTTACGTATTCAAAGTACAATCGGATTTGATAGATTATTTTTACACCCGAATAATTTTTCATGCAATGTTTGATTTGATATTATTCGATGTTGATTATTTCCGAATCTACTATATACTTAGCATATATACTCGCGTGCATATTTCCAAGATTTGCAAAGTAATTTTAGTAAGTAGCAATAGTAATTATGCTTCTGTTTATTATTCAGTATACATGACATATATAGAACCGAAAATGTCAATGGCAGATCTGTTTGTGTGTATGGATCATTGATAGACGGATATAATTCTCTAAATTGTTTTCTTCTCTTAATCAGTTTATGCATACAGGTTTCTCCATGGATGCTAATCGCAAGACGTCCAATTGCAATGATACGCGAATCTATACTCGAAATACTGAAAATAGTTGTGATGCAACTTCTCACAAAAACAATTCTAATGGAGTTTCTGATGGTGTGATTCCGAATAAGAGGCCAAGAGGCAATGGTGTTAGGAACTTATCACCACTTAGTGATATTACAAACGGTATGTGGTTATGTCTCATATAAATTGTTCTTGCTGAAATTTTGATTATGTCTCATAAATTGTTGATATCTTTTCCAGCTACTCCCTTCAATTCTAACGTAATTCATAGAAGTGATTATGTTGATTCTAATCATTCTTCGAGACATCTTTCGCTACCCTCTATCAATAATTGTACTCAAGATGAGAATCAAATTATCTCATCACCGTTCCATGGTAAGTCTGAAATTATGATTATGTCTCATATACTGTTTGTTCGATTTTTCAGCTAGAAAATGATGCTAATCGAGTAGTGTTAATTATATTGTCACTTTGATTTTGACAACAACTTCTATAATAGAAGCAGGGAGCAATTCGAATACAAATTCAACACGCAAAGTCACTAAATCTAAAAAAGGTTAAGAGTGAATGATAGCTTATCGCCGCTTAGTGACGTTACAAACGGTATGTTTTTCACATTGGCAATACTCTACATTGTGTGTTGTTCTGGATAAGATTTGGATTATGTCTAATGTATTGTAAGTTTGTTTGTTTTTTAGTTAAATTGGTCGATGTTCATGTGAGTAGTAGTATTGAATACGTCAATACTCTTGGAGGTTCGTTGAGACATCTATCTCAATCTTCCGTCAACACTGTTACTCAAGATGAAAATCGAATTAACTCATCGTCCATTGTTGGCACTGGTATGATAATATCATTTCATTTTACTTCTCACGTATGATATTTTTTATATTAGTGAATGTCTTTAATTAGTAGTAGCATGTTCAGCGCTTAATGGGATTCCAATAACTTAATTTTGACATTCGTGGATCTATAGCAAGTTCGATGTACGGGGCAACACCGAATTTGAAGGCCAATTTATCCGGACATGTTATTAATCCGCAATATTACAATCCTACACAACCGCATGAAATTCCATATAATGTCACACGACCCTCTTTGCCTCCACCGCCAGGTTACGCTCCTATATCTGTAGGTACTTTTCCTTTACAATATCCTATATCAAGTGTCCTCCTCGACAACTGTTCAAGTCCTGGTGTTGTTGGATCCACTAATGTTCAAGCTTCGGTTGCTTCTAAGTCTTCCTTACCGTTTGTTCGCCACCACAATTCCCCGTACCCTGGCCCTATTACGCCAACATGTAGGGCCACGCCTTCACATGAACCTGTGGAGTTCTTTATACTCGAGAGTTCTCCAGAGAGCTCTCCGGATGAAGTTAATACTGTTATATCTCCGCCAATCCACGTTACCAATGGTAATTAGTTGTTACTGATCACTCACAATGGAATTCTACGTGTGTATATATATATATTACTAAATTATATATTTTAGTAATTCAAATGTATTGTTGATGTTGTAGGAAATACTTTGTTCCACGGTTCTCTGTCTTCTACGCCCTGCGCTCCTAAGAGAAGATCTGTGCTACATGTAGAGGTACTTGAGAGCCTAAGGAGAGATATAGCACATGAGATGAGAAGTATCGATGTGGTATCAACCGACAAAGGTAAATTTAATTGGGAATTTAATATGATCTCTATAATTATACTCATCTTATTCTATCTTCATCGTAATTTCTAACAATTGTATTTAAAGGTACATCCGACAAAGCTTATAGAGCAGTGACGAAGTTCAATAGACTCAATAGGCGGACTGTTCGACAGAACAAACGCATGTTGACATCACGTCCGAACCAGCTCATTTCTTATAGTGAGCCTAATCTTCAATATGGTAAGCCAAATTATTTTGTATTAGCATGTTGCGTCTAATCTTTTAAATTTGGTCTCATCTATATTTTTATATTGTAGGTATTACTGCACCGGTTGAGATTAACCATTGTTTGGAGATATATAATTTACGAATAGATATGCTTCTTGATAAATATACAATTCAGTTGATTAGAGGTGTATCGCTAGACATTCCAGAGTCTTCTTCTGCTGCTGTTGCAAGGGAAAAACGTAAAGTAGCAATGGTTCGCAATAGAAAGAAGAATGAGTTGATAGCTTCTGTTGGTGTTGATGTTGTTGGTAAAGATATGCACTCTAATATGTTTCATTTTCATAATGCTTTACGTTTTAGTATATTTATAAATTGTTCTTATCATGCATTCAGCGTATGAGGATTTGGGTGATCCAACATATAAGTGTCCATTTTGTGGTGCTCTAATGTGGTTTGCTGAAAAGGTGAAAAATTCATCTAATGGAAATCCTGAATTCAGTCTGTGTTGCAACCGTGGTAAAGTTCAGTTGCCGCGCGTACGACCTCCTCCTAGGCTGCTAGATGATCTTTTACATGGAAGGCACGTGGATAGTCAAAATTTTATTGACAACAACCGTGATTACAACATGATGTTTGCTTTTACTTCTATGGCTGGGCATCAAGATACGTCGGTCAATGATGGACGTGGTCCGTATACATATCGTCTTGGAGGAAGTAATTATCATTTGGCGGGTAGTTTGTTGCCGCCAGAAGGAGAATCACCCAAGTTTGCACAGTTATACATGCATTGCGGTGAGGATGAGGTGAAAGATAGAATTAGTGCCCAAAGGTAAATTTGTTTGTCATTGCAATTAGCCAATTTATCATTTTAGTTTATTTTATTTGTTGGTAGTATGACTTTTTTCATTTGTTTCACTCATTGAGCAGCAATTTTATTCTTTTTGATTGTGTAGTAAGAATCGTAAATCTCGGGCGATTGATTCCGTTGTATCCGACCTTAAGGAAATGTTAGATGAACATAACATCCTGGCTAAGAGTTTTCGTATGGCTGCCGAACGTTTCAAGGTCGATGATAATAGTAGTGTGCGATTAAGGCTCATTGGTAAGAGAACACGTGATGGGAGGATGTATGATCTACCGACATGTAATGAAGTTGCTGCACTCATTGTTGGTATGAGATTCTTTTGTTTGACCATCCTTGAATATATATGATTTATTACGGCGTTTTTGTTTCGTACTGGAAGATCACAATATGTACATAGAGTGTCAATTTAAATTTTGATATTCACAAGCTGTTAATACTATTTCAGGTAATGACGAGATGGAAATGGAACCCCGTGATATAATTCTTGAAGAACGTGATAATAATCTGAAGCGTATATCAGAATTGCATGCTAAGTATCTTCCATTACAATATCCTTTATTGTTTCCTTACGGAGAAGATGGATATCATACGGAGATCAAGCTTCATGATCATAGTACAATTAAGAGAGAGCATATAACCCCTAAGGAGTTTTTGTGCTATAGGATGTTTGACCGTGAAGACGATGCTCAAACAATTCTTATGGGTAGGAAGCTATACCAACAATTCTTGGTTGATGGATACATGATGATGGAGTCCCAACGATTATCTTTCATTACAAGAAATCAAAAATTATTGAGGGCAGATAATTATAAGTCGATTGAGGATGCTATTCGAAGAGGAGACATTGATCCGACTGATGAGGCTTCGATGATAGGTAAACGGTTGGTGTTGCCTTCGACATTTGTCGGTGGTCCTCGGTATATGGTCCAGAATTTTCAGGACACCATGGCAATATGCAAAACCTTGAAGTATCCTGAATTGTTTATTACGTTCACGTGTAATCCTAAATGGCCTGAGATTACACGCTTTGTTCAAGAAAGGGGACTGAGACCAGAAGATCGGCCGGATATAGTATGCCGTGTTTTCAAGATGAAGTTGGATCAGCTAATTAAGGACTTGAAGACTGAAAATATATTTGGAAAGGCAATAGCAGGTACCATTTTGTTTATATATTGGTATGGGAACATTAATGGAACAGTTTATATATGTGTTATGTGTATTAATAATGTATATCGGTTTCCTATCATTTGCAGTTGTCTACACGGTTGAGTTTCAGAAGCGTGGTTTACCACATGCCCATATTCTACTGTGGATAGACAGGAATGATAGGTCCTTGGATGTGAGTGAAATTGATAATGTTATTTGTGCGGAGATACCGGACAAGGAACTTAATCCGGATTTGTATAAGGCCGTATCGGAGTACATGGTACACGGACTATGTGGTGTGCTGAACCAGAATTCTCCGTGTATGGATAGAGAGAAGAGGAAATGTACAAAGAAATTTCCCAAGTCGTTTAATGAAAGAACGACATTTGATGATAATGGATATCCCGTTTACAGGAGGCGGGATACTGGTGCCACGATAATTAAGAATGGTATTGAAGTGGACAATAGGTAAATCTACGTTACTTTATATTAACATTTTTTTATGATATGTTTATTTAGTTGGATCAGTGATTCGTGATCTACATTTACAGGTACATTGTCCCGTACAATCCTTACTTATTGATGAAATATCAAGCCCATATTAATGTTGAGAGGTGCAACTCAACGAACTCAATCAAGTATCTTTTCAAGTATGTCAATAAGGGTGTTGTGCGGTGCAAAGGTTATGGTTGAGAATGAGGTTAAGGATTATGTGGATTGCCGTTATATATCTGCTTGCGAAGCAGTATGGCGTTTGTTGGGATATCCCATTCACTATCGAGATCCTCCCGTAGAGCGTTTGCCATTCCACTTGGAAGGTGAGCAGACAATGTGTTTCAAAGACGGTGACTACATTCCGGATTTGAAAGAGAAACAAACTGTTGCACATTCAAAATTCCTTGCTTGGATGGATTTCAATAAAAAACACACTGAGGCCCGAAAGTATCTGTATGCGGAGTTTCCACAGCATTACGTGTACGATGTTCCTGAGCGCAGGTGGAAGGATAGACAGAAAGCAAGGAGGAAGATTGGTAGGATTTATCATGTTCCCCCTGGTACGGGTGCTTTATACCATCTCAGGATAATGCTGAATCACATAAGGGGTGCTACCTGCTTTGAAGATTTGAGAACGGTGAATGGTGTTGTCTATGAAACGTACCGTGACGCTTGCTACGCACTAGGGCTGCTTGATGATGATGCTGAGTATATTGATGGCATTAAGGAGGCATTCTTTTGGGGTGGGGGTTATTACCTTCGTCAGTTGTTTTCCATGCTTCTTATGTCTAATAGTATGTCTAGACCAAAGCATGTTTGGGAGAACACTTGGATGTATTTATCGGATGATATAATCATACGTATGCGGAATCAGTTTAACAATCCAGGTACGTATGTGGTGTGAGATATTTTATCGGTTTTACTTGATGTTTTTTTATTATTATTAACACGTCGTACAATGTAGATTTGCAACTGAGTGAAGAACAACGGAAACAACTTGCTCTTTCTGCAATTCAGGACATCCTGAAGAAGAACGGGTGCAGTTTGGATCAATACGAAGGTATGAAACTTCCGGATAATGTTGTCATTGGTGATGGATTGAACAAGTTAATTGCCGAAGAGATGACATATGATTTGCATGAATTGCAAGCTGAGCATGCCAAGTTGTATCCGTGTTTGACGGACGAACAGAAGAATAATTATCAAATGATCATGGATGCTATTGAATCAGAAACAGGTGGTGTGTTTTTCGTCTATGGTTATGGTGGTACGGGCAAGACGTTCCTCTGGAGAACATTATGCTCAGCTATTCGTGGTCGAGGTGATATTGTCCTTCCAGTTGCTTCGAGTGGCATTGCTTCTCTTCTCCTTCCTCGGGGCCGTACTGCGCATTCTAGATTTAGTATACCTATAGAGGTTGATGAGACGACCATGTGCAGCCGAATAACTCCGAACAGCGAGTTGACCGCGTTGATAAAACGCTGCCAGTTGATCATATGGGATGAAGCTCCCATGACAAATAAGTTTTGTTTTGAGGCTCTTGATAGGAGTTTGAGGGATGTTATTAGAGGTCCGGATGGTTTGACGAACGCTAAACCGTTTGGTGGAAAGGTTATTGTGTTTGGTGGTGATTTCCGTCAGATTTTGCCCGCTGTACCCAAGGGTAGCAGGCATGATATTGTCCATGCAACACTATGTTCTTCTAACCGTATATGGAGATATTGCAAGGTGTTGAATCTCACGAAGAACATGCGATTGCAGGTTAGTATATAATTTGTACTTCATTATCATGTGTGTTCTGTTGTGTTTAGTTTCTTAGTGTTTATGTTTATTGTTGTAGTCTGGAAGTTCAGCTGAGGAAGTTGCTAATATAAAGGAGTTTGCTGATTGGTTGTTGCGTGTCGGAGATGGTGTGGAAGGGGGCGATAACGATGGTGAGGTTGATTTCAAATTGCCAAAGGATATACTCATTCTTGAAGCTCCGGATGATCTTATAGCCGCAATGGTGAAATCTACATATCCATCTCTTTTGGATCATGTTGGAGACGGAGATTATTTTCAGGATAGGGCTATACTGGCGCCGACAAATGAGGTAGTAGAACAGATTAATAACTACGTCATGGAGTTGTTGCCGGGTGATGCAGTTGAGTATATGAGTTCTGATAGTATATGCCCGGATGAGGATGATGTTGTCAATCGAGAGGATGTTTATTCGGTTGAATTTCTAAATACAATCAGAACTTCTGGGCTGCCAAACCACTTGATCCGATTGAAGGTTGGTTGCCCCGTTATGCTCTTGCGTAACATTGACCCGGCGGCTGAACTTTGTAATGGAACTCGGTTGGTGGTGACGGATCTTGGTGAAAAGATTATACAGGCCAAAGTAATTCATGGGAAGTATGCCGGAAATAGAGTTTACATACCGCGGATGGTTCTTTCACCTTCTGACCACACCAAGTTTCCAATACGATTCCAGCGCCGACAGTTTCCTATTGCTATCTGCTACGCAATGTCTATCAACAAGAGTCAAGGACAATCTTTGGGTAATGTTGGCCTCTATCTTCCTAATCCAGTTTTCAGCCATGGTCAGCTCTATGTTCCGTTTTCTAGAGTTACTAGCAAGAAAGGGTTGAAGGTTCTAATACTTGATCAAGATGGTAAACCCACCGACACTACCACTAATGTAGTGTACAAAGAAGTCCTTTGGAAGTTGCGATGAATGCTCCTTTGTATTTCCTTTGCTATACATTGATTATGAATTTTCTACTTTTGACTCGAATTACTTCATTATAATACTTTACTTTACTTTAAACATTTTTTTACGATTATCTTTGAATAATCTTTTCTTTAATGAATATAAGATAAGAATTATATCATACCGTGGCATCGCCACGGGTATGTACTAGTTTGGTAATTATTTAATTTCTATCCCGCGCAATTGAATTCGTCATTTACAAATTCGCGTAGGACTAATTCACTTCGTCCCGATTTAGATCAGCTAGCAAACTGATGAATGAGGCCCAATTATTGGCCCATCTGATGGCCCATGGGTTTAAAACCCTAACCCTAAAAGTCTCACTTTCTCTTCCCATCTCATTCTTCATCCGTTTGGCTCAAACCCAAAAAAAAAAAAAAAAAAAAAAAAAAAGAAACGGAACGAAAACAGCTGCTGCTCTCCCATTCTCGGCCACCATACAACAACTCCATCTCTCGTCCTTTCCTCCAAAGCCTCACTAATTAAACCATCATCATCATTCCCTAATCATCCTCCTAACCACCCCTAATCACCATCATCATCGTGCAATCAGTAATCATCATCATTATACCGTCAACTCACCCATCAATCTTGCTCTCTCGAAATTTCTTCTCCAACCCCGTGTCCCTAATCAACCACGGTCAACGCTACTAATCAGTCTGTCCGTATTGCACCCGAACCCTAGCGAAACATCTACTGAATCCTTCATTTTTCATTTCATCGAGATCCTTGATTGAAGTAGAACATGGTGATGTATAGTGCACAACATGCCTTGGACTGTACAATCCGTATATGCTGCATATCATCTCTCGAACAATCTCATATCCATCAGATTCAGTTACGTAAGTTCATCGCCTTGTATCTCCTTCATCATCCGTCGTAATTTATCATAATTTATATCAACACGTTCCTCTATGAGTATAGTTCTTGATGGAATTTTGAATGGAGGAATTCAAGTGGGTATAGAAGCCTGAATCGGACATGTAACAGGTTCTATCCCAGCAGAAAACTGCTTGTGTAGGGTAAGTTCATCGCTCCCTATCACCTCCGTTATCCATCAAAAATTCTTGTTCTTTATACCCGGTCACTTCTCTTTCTGTGTAGATGACATTAGGATCTTGAAATGTCGGATTTGATTGAGTTTCCGTCACTGAATTTGGTCTGGAACAGATTCTGTCCATACAGCAATTTATTCGCGTTGGTGAGTTCGTCAGCCTTTATCTCCCTCATTTTATTTCCGTTTAATACGAATCTTATATTCATGTGTACCTATCTCAGTGTAGATTATCATAGGATTTTGAATGATTGAATTCCAGCGAGTTTAGACCCCTGAATTCCACTTGTAACAGACGCTGTTCGAGTAGAAAACTGCTACTGCAGAGTAAGTTCATTGCCTCGTTTCTCCTTCATTATCCTTCCGAATTTCTTGTGTTTTATATATATAAGTTCCTCTCTCCATGTAGATCAGTTTAAGATCTTCAACTTCCAGATTTGGTTGAGTTTTGAGCCCTGAATTCACCATAGAACAGGTGTTGTTCGAGCAGAAAGCTTTGTGCGCATGGTAAGTTCATCGCCTCGTATCTGCTTCGTTATCTTTCAGAAATTGTTGTATTTGATATCGCCACCTTCCTCTTTCTGTGTAGATAATTTTTGGATTTAGAATTCCTGAATTCCACCGAGTTTACAGCCCTGAAATGCAACTGTAAGAGATGTTGTCTGTGCAGGAATCTGTATGCATGTGGTAAGTTCGTCAGGCCATTTTGTCCTTCGTTATCCATCAACGGTTCTTGATTCTTACATGCACACGTTCCTATTTCCGTGTAGAGTGTGGTAGGATCCATAAATCTCTGAATAGGTTGAGTTTAGATACCTGAATTCGTCCCAGATCAGACCCCGTCCAAAAGTAAACCATTCGTGGTGGGGTTGTTGCGTGATGACGTTTAGTTGATCATGTGTTTGAGCCTTGCATATGGTTAAGAGATATTAAGGTGAGTGTTCACCCCTAAACTCTATTTGCGAAAAACTGGAAGGCACTGTGCTTATATGCTTATATATATCTATGTATTCTAAATCGTATATATGCTTCCACTTAAAAGTTACTATGTCCTAAGTATGACGACATTTAAACCTTGTTTGATATTACGTCGTTCTGGACTAATCCTTCTGCAGGAACTGTTCTCGATATCTCGAGTTTTGATATTTTTGTTTGACTGCTCTGTATCTGTGGACTGTTCTGACTGTTTCTGTTTTTGACCGGTCGATTAGGTTGATGATTAGGTAGGCTTGGGTAGTGTTGACTATCAGGTTTATTTATGAGTCACCTAGTCTAATCCCTTTAGGCGCGAGGCAGAAGACGCTGAGGTCTATTAGGGTCGTAGGATCTGTTTTTGTTTCTGTCTAGAGACTCATATCCTCTAGGGGAGCTATAAGGGCATACTGGGAGTAGGAGCAACAAGGCGGGCTGCACCAACGGACTTCATCTTATTTGTTACTGACTGTTTCTGTGTTCTGTACTTGTTCTGTTACTGTTTTACCTACAACTGTTTCTGTTTTCAAACTTATACTGAACTATATATTTTTAACTTAGAACCTCACTGAGATCCTTTATCTCACGCTCTTTTTAAAAACTTCCTTCCAGATTCTACTGAGGATGCACGTGACTAGGCTGCCAGCGACAGAGAGTTGGGCAATGGGGGCAACAGTTGGGATATTTTGTTTAAACTAGACAAATGGCTTTTCATATTCCTTTATTAGTCGTTACATACTTTTGAGTTTTTCTTCTAGTTACCGTTGGTTATATGAGTTTGATTGCGCATTGGCGCTAGAGTTGATACCGCATTTATTGAGAACCGTTTCTTTTGGATTATTTCAAATATTTCATTTTCAAATAAAATATTATTTTATTTTAAAAATCGATAACGTTACAACGTGGCCTACTAATAAATGGACTTTATTTCCTGGTACCATAGAGTAAACATTACAAACTTTCCCTGCTTTCCGAGTCCTCTTCTATACTTATTAAGTGACAACTTATTAAGTGACAATAAGTTAACTAACAATCAAGTGTAGCAGGGGTCTTGAAAAGCAAGGAAAGTTTGTATTGCGGTAATCATGTAAACCAATTAAGTGTTAGTTAACTCTGGTTTACATGCATAAAAAATACAAACACATTGTCCTTCGGACACACCATCACTTCCATTACTAGTAGTGGCGGTGTGCCCGAGGGACAGTGTGCTTGTACTTCGGTAATCATGTAAACCAAAGAAATTAGTTAAATATGGTTTACATGCATAAAAAATACAAACACATTGACCTTCGGACACACCATCACTTCCATTACTAGTAGTGGCGGTGTGTCCGAGGGACAGTGTGCTTGTACTTCGGTAATCATGTAAACCATATATATATAGCCTGATGACACAAGAAGTTTAGTTAAATATGGTTTGTATGCATAAAAAATACAAACACATTGGCCTTCAGTTACACCATCACTTCCATTACTAGCTAGTGTCGGTGTGTCTGAGGGCCAATGTGTTTGTACTTCGGTAATCATGTAAACCATATATTCGTAAGAAGTTGTATATATACTCACCTTAAGATAATTTATTTGATAAGTTAGACTTTATCTTTTGTTACAAATAAAGTAGGTTCATACTTAAATTTTATACATACAGACAATGAACCGCGATGGTCAAGCACAGCCCCAGGGCGGCGTCGCAGTGCACAATGGGCTGCCAGTCTTGTCCGTTGGGCAGGGTTCCATGTAAGTTCTTTTAAAGTTCTGTTAAAGTTTGTACTTAATTGTTTTTATATATGTGTGGGTATCCATAATTACTTTTTTAATATGTGTTACAGGTTTCAACCGGCAGAAGCTAATAGAAAGGTGGGTAACATCATCCGTAGAAGATTCCATACGCTTCCAGAGCCAGGGAGTGGGGGTGAAAGGTGGAGTACGATTTCTATGTCCGCAAAGGAGCAGTTTTTCGAGGAATTGAAGGTACTTTATTTGTATTTAATGACTTTATGTCCGCATTCATGATGTTGGGTAGGCGGCGCCCATGATTATGTTAGACCGCAACCTTAGGTTATTGAGTAGGCGGCGCTTACTAATTAAGTGTAACATTTATGTAAATTGTGTTTCATTTCACTTATGTACATTGAATATATATTGCAGAACTACTACTATATGCCTCCTGCTCATATGGAGGAGTTGTGGAATGCGTTCCTGGTCCGAGGCTCTAGCATCCACAGGCATACGATGATGAGAGTAAAAATGACTGGTACAAGGAGGGAAAATGGCCTCTATGGCTTGACACGACTTCTCGGCCGCTGTGGGAGGCGTACTGGAACCGGGACCCTCCCGTCGGCCAGCCTCACCACTATGCTGGAGCTTTGGGTGGGGTGGAGAACGCAGAGGCCGAGAAGAACGCAGAGGCAGAGGCAAAGGAGTAGCTAGTAGTTTTAGTATTTTTAGTTTATGTTCGTACATTGTAGGATTGCATCTCCGTACATTTTGAGATGCTCGTTTTTTATGGTTATGTTCGTACATTTTAGTATTTCTGTACGTACTATTTTAGTTAGTTGAATGAAATTTTTAGTTTCGTACTG
This sequence comes from Plantago ovata, assembly GCA_028274465.1. Taxonomy (NCBI): domain Eukaryota; kingdom Viridiplantae; phylum Streptophyta; class Magnoliopsida; order Lamiales; family Plantaginaceae; genus Plantago; species Plantago ovata. Next base: position 28,205,790 of record CM051456.1, on the reverse strand, counting down.
TCAATCATCGTATATAAATCTCTGGCGCATTCAATTTTAACTCAATAACAAACATAATATGAAAACAAAAACAGAAATTAAAAAAAATATATATAAAATATAGCGACGGATTACTCTATCCGTCGCCGAGAACACTAGGCCAGGGAAGGACACGTGTCACATCCTTTTAGCGACGGATAAACCCATCCGTCGCCAAATAATAGCGACGGATAATTTGTTCCGTCTCCATAATGGACAACGACCACTAGGGAGACGGATAGGTTTATCCGTCGCTACTATTTGGCGACGGATGGGTTTATCCGTCGCTATTTATTTTAGCGACGCCACTTTTCGCGACGTCCTATTTAGCGACAGACAGTCCGTCGCTAATCGCCTGTAGCGACGGATCGCTACGCTATAGCGACGGATGACATCCGTCGCTAAAGTAGTTTTTCTTGTAGTGAATGCCCAATCACATAATTGCTCTACTCCAGCTAAAAATTGAGGTGTTAAACCTGCATGAATCCACCGATTGTACATCCAATCCCTGAAGTTGCTCATTATATCTCCTGAGATATTACAAACAAGTAATTAATTGGATGATACAATTAGAGTTCGTATTCAGCGAGGACAGTCTTAAGAAAAAATTAAACAAAACAACGAATAAAAAAGACTAATACATGAATTATTACCAAACAATTATATCTTGTGTCATGATCACGGTGTATAACTTTAAATGTTGTGTTGATAATTACATCTTGTCTCATAGTTACGCTATATAACTTTAAAAATGTTAGAAATAATCGAGTTACTTCCAATAAACAACAATATGTAGAAATATATAATTAACTTGAAATTAAACAAATATTAGAATTACAATAATAACCACTCATAATTAATTAATTCATACCTTATGTAGCCTTCAGAAACTTCACAATAATATTAGATATTTTTTTCTTATTTAAAGTAATGAGTTGTAAATTGAGAAACTAAATGATATGGTACTGAACATAATATCAAGTATTTATAGACATATCATATAGATAAAATATAGATAAAGTAAGATATAGAGATAAGGAAATCTCAATTGATGAAGATAATGTCACCACGTGGGGCGGCTCTGCTAGAATCATGCAACCAGTTGTATAAATATTTTATGTAACAACAATCACTCACATATTATTTAGAAATCATTATCATTATTGTTTGTGAGAGAGAGTAGTCACATAAGAATAAGAAAGTAAGTATATAATATTTATATGTGAGAGCTATCCCTTACATATCCGAATTAATTTGAAAACCATGTTCGGCGCCGAATCAAACAACTTCATGTAAAACATATGTGACAGTTACCTCTCACATACCCAAATTAGTTCAAACAATTTTACTTTTACCGCTTATATTTTCATTCACATACCCATATTAGTTCGAACAATTTTACTTTGCCGCTTATATTTTAATTATGTGTTAGTTAACTGTCATATAAGATGAAAATTTTCAAAATAACCACCATCTCAAGATTTAGTGTGACTGGAAGCTGTCACATAATTTCTATTTTGTAGAGATTTATATGTAGAGGCCGACCTGCTCTGTCTTCTTCATTACTAAATTTCTTCTCATCTTTTCTCACTTCTTCTCACCCTTCACAGTAAATTGCTTCTTTCTTGCATCAATTCTCCAATGAGGTATTTTTCATAGATTAAACTTCTTATAATCTTGTGTTTTAATCTCTTTTAATACTTCTTGTTTATGTTTATAACCACACTAATGTCATTTTTTTCTATATTTTCTTCTATCTTGTAGGTTTAAAAGTATGATCAATGAGGTAAGCGTTGGAACTTTGTTATAATGTGGCAATCTGCTTTGGGTCTTCACTAACTAATAAAGTATTAATGTTTTGCAGGTTTTAAATCTTAGTAAGAATCTAGACTCTTTATGTTTTGAAGTTGTATGCAACAATGGAAGGTGGATTCAGATCTGGTGGTTGTTATTTGCAAGAAACCTTCATATAATATGTGCTACTACAATTTGTGTAGCACATAAAGTTGCAAACTTTGATCTAATATTGAAGATTGTGAAGGAGACATGATAGATATTTGTTTCTAGAATTGTAATATGTTTTAATGCCCTCTTTTTTTTAGTGGATGTGACTCTTTTTCAAAGTATAATTAATTATCATGATAGGAATATAAGATGGCTAAATTATGTTAGATACAAATAAAAGAATAAAATCTCTCAAAAAAAGAAAATAAACAGAGGCGAAAGAAACTATTTTATTCTTCATCTGCAGATTAGTTTTAATTGATATAAGGTGACAGAAATTAATCACAATAGAATTAACAAAATAAAGTATTTATTATTTAATTTACATAATCTGACAGTGAACTATCACATAGGAGGAACATGGATAAATTAATAATTTATGTAATGTGATTGCAAATTTAAGCAGTCACATATAAATGCTGGACCGTAATTATTTTAATTTTTATAATGTGACAGGTCGTTGTCACAAACTGTGTATAATACGGAAGTATAAAATATTGGTGTATTATTCTATGGTGACAGTATGTTGTCAGAATAGAATAATACGTTGTATAAACATTTTTGTTTAATCTCCGTAGTATTAGCATGGTTGACTATCTTTTGTGAGAGTAAGTTGCCACTTTCAAGCTGTTGTAGTATTTCTAATGTGACCAACTGTCACTGAATCGTTCTTTGGTTACTATGGCTTTAGTGACTTCATTATGTATGAGTTTTCTCTCACATTTAACTATAATGTGACTGCAAAGCCCTTTATGTGACTGCATTTGGTAGTCACCATTTATCCAGTTTTTTAGTAGTGTTTATATAACTTGATCGACAACTTCAATAAACCTGTAAGACAATAAAGCAATAAAACCAAATACGTGCACAAAGTAAATAAAGCAGCGGTAAAGAACACACGTATAAATTTTATTCTAACTGTGAAACACAGCTAGATGCTCTATATTAGCAAAAACGACTAGATCAATAACGTTGAGTACAATCAATCTTGAACTCACCTATCTCTCTAGTAAACGACACAACACAAGTTTAGATAATCTAATTTATATGAGAACCAACTCACCTATACTCCCTCGAGGAATATATAAACAGGCTTGCGTAAAACAGACTACGAAAGAAAGACTTGACAACAAAAGCGTAAACAACTTCAAGAGTAATCTAAAAAGCTGTAAGCTTCAATGTCGATCTTCAGCCCTATTTATAGTGTTTAGAAACACTCTTGAATACGTGCAAAAGTCTTCATTGAATCCAATTTATCCATCTCTTCGAATTGTATTTGGACACCAAATATCGTTCTGATGTTGACATATATTCCTAGTCAACGTCGACTTCCATGTTGTCCAAACTTCACCAATCCTAATCGAATTCCAACTCCAGTATCTTGAACTTGTAATCCTTTTTGTATTCAACCTTTGTTAAGATAAGGTAAAACACATCAAGTGCGAGTAGAATGTAAATACTAGTTGATTTAGAGTTGTCATAATCTTCGAACTCTTCTTCGACTTATTCTTCAGAAAAACTCCACTCTAACATACTTGATTGACCCATTTATCAAGCCTAGAAACTGAAGCAACTCTGAATTTTGATCGCATCTTCATCCGTATATGTCTTATACTTCCACCAAAGAGGATCTAGATCACTTCAGAAAACACGGCTGTATCTCTCAGGTCCATATTATTATTAAAATATATGCAAAACGGTCCAAAGTAATTAGTTATGTTCTCTATGTTGTCCCAGAATATGACATACAAAATGATTTTTCTGGGGAGATTGCTGCATGTCATTTCTAATAAACGAACATTTCTGCCTGGAAAAGAGGATAACAATCTTCTAACGGTGAAACATTTAATTAAGCAGCAACGAGATGCAGAATGGAAGACATCAGAAGATAGTGGAAATACAGGAGCATGGAGCATTTTATTTATGCACTCCTACACTGTTGTGGAACATATTGCATGGAAATTTGGTGTTCATAAAACCGGCCTACTAGATATCGAATCCAGTGATACAGGCGTGTGGTTTGTTTTGGGAGAGGCTCAAGTTATAATCGCTGAAATGAAGACTTCTTTTACAGGGGGAGGTAAATGCAGACATTGAACTTGATAGAATTTTGAGCCATGCTCAAGTTCTAAACGAAGTGATGCATGTCCCGGACATTCGCAGGAACTTGGTGTCTGGAGCAACTTTGGTGAAGAAAGGATTCGAGGTGACCTTGAAGTCCAACCAGCTTGTAGTTAGGAAAAATGGTACTTATGTAGGAAAGGGCTATCTCTGTGATGGGCTCTTTAAGATGAATGTAATGACTGTATCTCGCTCCTTTGAGAGCAATGCAATGAAAAAGCATTCTACCTACTTGACTGAGTCGTCTTATTTATGGCATCATAGATTAGGACATGCTAACTACAACACCCTATTCACCACAATCAAATGGCATTGCCGAAAGGAAGAATCGTACTCTTAAAGAGATGATGAATGCCTTGTTGATTAATTCTGGACTACCCCAGAATATGTGGGGAGAGGCTATTCTAATGGCCACTAAAATTCTTAATAGAATTCCCCGGAAAAATAGTGACAAAACTCCATATGAACTATGGAAAGGTCACAAACCATCTTACCGACACTTGAAAGTGTGGGGATGCTTGGCAAAGGTGGAAGTACCTAAACCAAAGCAAGTTAAGATTGGACCTAAGTCTGTAGATTGTATATTCATTGGATATGCAAATAACAGTAGTGCATATCGGTTTCTTGTATACAAGTCATCAATTCCGAATATGCATGAAGGTACAATTATGGAATCAAGGAATGCGACTTTCTTTGAAGATATCTTTCCTAAGAAAGATAAGAAAAGTGCAGAATCTCGGAAAAGAGATTTTGAAACTGCTATGGGTCCTGAAACTAGACTTCATGTAGAAGTCATTCCTACCCAAGAACAGATAATTCCTAACATTGAACCTATTGGTTCGAATGTGGGGAATTCACCTGTTAATTCTAACTTAGGACCTAATGGTTCTAATGTGGGGGCTCAAGAGCCCAATGGTTCTCGTGTTGGCACACAAGAATCTAACGGTTTGAACAATGGAATTCACGAACATGATGGTTTTGATGAGGTTATGCAAGAAGTTGAACCAGAAATTCCTATTGATGAACCAAGGAGTAAAAAGGCAAGAAATGAAAACTACTCTCATTATGGACCTGATTTTGCTACCTTCTTAGTTGAAGATCCAAAGACAATACGTGAAGCATTGTCTGCTCCAGAAGCACCTTCTTGGAGGGAAACTATTGAAAGTGAAATGGATTCCATCCTACATAATCACACCTGGGAATTGGTTGATCTTCCTCCAGGAAGTAAACCTTTGGGCTGCAAGTGGATACTTAAGCGCAAGTATAAGGCTCGTCTAGGGGAATGGGACTAAAATCCATTATTAAGGAAGTCTGAAGTGGACACCCAATCATACTGACTGGAGATCCCAAGAATTTGATTCAATGTGGAAAACGAAATTTCAGATAACCGTTGGTTAAATCTCGTGAAGGTTTTTGGTGAGCTTCGAGATAACCAAAGCACTTAGGAGCTATTCTTAATAGACTCCATGCGCATTCCCTGAAATAGACAATAAGTGCTTACTGTCTAAATTGAATGGGTAAAGGTTGAGCAAGTCTGCTCTTAATGATCTCTGAAGAAGACTCCAGGTTTTCTTCTGTGCTATCGAGAGGATAAGCAAACATTGTGAGACAGAATGTCTAGAGATCACCTATCTAAGTGTGAAGTTTGGCCGCTTCAAGGTAAATACACTTATGAAACCAAGTGCTTCCAAGGCCTGTAACGGACGGGACTATGGTAAATCAATAAGAGATATTATTATGTAGGTACCAAGTTCTGGTTTACAGTTAGTGTCTGACTCGTTCAATGCTTAGCACACCGGTGACAAGTAAATCTAGACGGTACTCTACTACGGATGGTTCAATGCTGCTGGCAACCTACCTAGATGTAATAATATTTCGTTGGAAGTACAGACTAGAGCACCTTGTGGTGCTGAGAGCCTCAATTCTCTTTCATGTGGGGAATTGTAGGAATTTTAGTTGTTCCAAGTGAGTTTTCTATGACTTTGTGGGTGAACCAAAGAGCGCTCACACATTCAAAACTTGTGTTTTATCGAATGTGCATAATTACTATGATAGTAGAATACACTTGAGAAAGAATTACTAAAATTCACTTGGTGGTGAAAGAGTAATTAAGGCTCAAAGTGTGTTGGTTGAGCACTTAGCTAGGAAGCTCAAGAGTTGGAATTGGGAGTTATCCCACATAGCTAAAATGGGAAGAGTATGAGCTAGACATAAGTGTCTAGTTGGCAAGATGGTTTGGACCCCTTGGGGGTACCCATGGTTTTGGAAGGGGGGAGGAGCTAGATTCCTTCACGGTCGCTCACACGCACCTGCCTGGTCGCAGGAGCCGGGCCCGGGTCGTGGGGCGTGGGCTGGGCATGGCAAGGCTAGGCTAGGTGGTGGTGTATGTATTCTTTTTGAACAAAATACTGACTTTAATTTTGGCCCAATTAGAAATTCATATTTGGACCGGCCCAATAACGACCGACCCAATAAGAAATAATCTGGATGGATTATTTCTTCTTCCGAAAAGTTGTGTGCAGCGAAAAGATGTGTGTGTTGCAGAAAAGTTGTGTTCATTCATGAACAGACAGACATGAAGCGAAAAGACTTATCTTTTCGAACTTGAAAGTTTTCTTCCAGAAAGTCATGTCTGTTTATTGACACCACTTCACAACTATAAATAAAGCCCTCTTGCTGTAGCAAAATTCACTTATTCGAATCTGCTCTCTTCTTCTCTACTACTGTTCTTCCTTATTGAAATACCAGTTCGAATTTAGTTCGGCGTGCTACCTACTAAATTCACCTGCAGTCTTATCTTGGGGATATATTTGTTGTACTGTGAGCACTGGTGCAGGGCAAATATTATCTCAGAGAACTCGGGCTATCCCGTCATTCTGCAGCATTACTTATACATAAATACTCTCTGTTCCAGTCTACTTTTCATACAGATACTTTCCTGATAGTGTCAAATTTCCAACAATGATTTGCAAGGACTTTCATGAAACTATATTGTGATACTCAATCACTTACTGGATGAACTCCAAGCTTGGTCTGCAGGCTTCTCTAGGCACATATGGGCCCAATATTTTGCACGTTGATCATATCATGGTCTTGAAGGGAGAAGCGGAAAGGCATTTGTATACAAAGTCGAGAAGATAGAATAATAACTTTGGTGATCTCCGGCTGTTTCATATAAAAGGACTAAGGAAGTCATCTAGGACACTTGTACACTAATCCTGGAGAGCTTTGTTGTAGTGATTGATCCAGGAAACTCATGACTGACTAAACCTGGAGAGCTTAGCCTGCAGAGTTGACAAGTGATCTAGGAGGGAAATCAACAGAAATCCATTGGTGAGCCATCCTTGATTCTGGTGGACCATGGTGAACCAGTCTAAATTCGTGTGACCATCATGTGCTCCCATATCGGTTTCTGTACAATTGGTATTTAGTTTGTGGAAGAGCAGGTCTCGGCTTAGACATAACTTGCTCAGCCATCATATATCAAGAAACTGGAAAACTAGGGTCTCAGCAAGTGATTACTGACATCAGAAGAATTGTTTTCGTCAAGGTGAAAAAGTAAACTGTAAAAGTATCTCATCCATATGTCTATTGTTCCGGTTAAATCCACATTAGAACATCCAGATATGAAATCTGTAAAGCACTGTTACATGAAGTGTACAACTTTGATGAATATATAATAGACTCGTAAATCATTGGTTGAGCAAATATGAGCAATGTGCTCTACAATTTCATCTCATCAAAGGCCAGATTTATAGGTAACGTTTGTTGCCGGAATCCACATGTCCCCTTGGACGAATGGCCCAACAGTGAACTTCTTAACTTGGGCAGCATTGAGATAGAGTTTCAAACCCTTCCACTGAACCCTGTTCCTAATCCCAGCACCTGCACCATAGTTCTGATATTCAGCGTAAAAGATAGTATTGGGAGCAGATGTACCATTCCAAGGTAGCCATCCCAATGGACTAATGAAACTGTTCATCACACTGTTAAAAATAATCGTCGTTGAAAAATCCTTCCAGGGTCGGCCTAAGAAAGTATTCACCCCGGTCAGGTTCTCCTTGGGCCAGATAGTGCAATTCTGAATCGAGATTCCTGTGTTCATGTTCGGATCTTTCTTTCCTTGCGCTGTGATGGTGTTCTGTTGGCCTGGCATGGGCCTCCTAGGTAGGATGTTGCAGTTTTGAAGTACAACTGCAGCATTTCCAAAAATAAAGTCTACAGTTCCATAAATGTCACATTCGCGGTAAAACTGGCGGTTAGAGTGCGTATAGAGCGTGTCCTGAAATGCATCCATGGTGCAACGGTAGAACACTGAAAAGTCGGATGTCGACAACAAGGCAACTGCTTGGTGTTTGACCGCGCCAGCTGTGTTTCGGAATCCCATATCTCTGGCTATAAATCCTCTGCCAAAAACAGCTGCAAAAAATGGCAATTCTAAGTTCTAAAAGGTTTATATGAGCTAACCAAAGGTTCTCAATTCTTTTTCCAGGGTTAAATTCAGAAAAGGTTCTCATTTTTCTTTTAAAAAGTAATCTAAGAAAAATTCAAGTACCCTTGCATACTGAATAAAACTTACCAAAAGTAGCAGACTGGAAAGTTGGTGTACCATCAACATTGTTGAGCCTAGCAGAAACAATGGTTGCATCTTTGCCATCACCAACCATCATCACATTCCATTTTGTCTTCTCAACAACCACATTCTCATAGTAAACACCCTTCTTCACATAGATCACGTATCGCTTATCACTCTTCTGTGGAACATTCTTCAGTGCATCAGATATCGTCTTATACTTTCCGCTCCCATCTTTAGCCACCACAACATCAACGTTGATGGTTGCATTTGAACCTTTAATCAGCTTCCCATCTTTTGACGAAAGCCACATTGGTGGTGCCGGAGCTGGACTAGCCATTAGACGCCTCCTCCTGATTGAGCCTAATGCACTGATCGACTCATCAAACATGCTGATTATAGCAAGACTGTTGCTAGTGTACTCATTAGAGTTCTTGAAAGTTTGGTTCACAATACTGCTTAATGTTCCGTTGGATGCATCTAGCAGTTCATCGAAACAAGTTTCCTGATAAGTCCCTGCTGAACTCAACCATGTTCTTAAATCGTCAAGTGTGTTGGACAGATTCGAATCTGTTACAGATAACGAGCTGTTGAGATGATCCAATGCAAGAGAGAAAAGTTCTTGGCAAGCTTCTAGAGCTGCTAGTATTCTCTGATCAGTGGTGTTCAACTTCTTGAAAAAAGCGTCCGTGGCGTTAGAAAGTTCGCCAATGGCAACACGAACGGACAGTTTGTACAAATCAAGAGGCTTGACGTTGCCTGTTTTCACCAACGGCTCGAGGCTGGTGTAACAAGAATCTGGATACAACGTGGTACCGCAAACTGCTTTCATCGAAGATTTGACTTGATCATTACTATTTCTTGCCCCGGAACTGTTGTCATTAGTCTGAGTCGTCACTCCAACCGCGGTAGCTACCACCACGCAGACAAGAACGAAGGTGGACACGCCGATGATGGTTAGGCGCTTGCGTGTTTTTCTAAGCGCAACGAGACGTTCTTGCTCGGCCTCATCAAGCTTGCCATAGGGATTGATGCTGGCCATGGCTGGAGTTTATCTTTTTCTCTGTTTCTTTTTTCTTTTCTTGGGTTGGATTGAATGTGATGGATTGTTTGAAGAGGATGAATTGAAGTTGTGTATATATATGGTATTGGTGAGTGGGAGGCATGAAAAATGGTGAAATGGAGATCTGTAAGACATGTCAAATTAACTAAAGTGGTGCTCATGTTATAAAAAATATGAGCTCTATTCATTTCAGGAGTTAATTAACATAAAATAGCTATATAGTCATTTACTCTTTGTAATATTGTATACATTTAACTGAATTAGATTATATGCTGAACTAGTCCAAAACAGTCTTTCTGCATACATGTATCTATGGATTTTGCCAGGGGACAGGGGAGGTTGAAATTGCTGAAAAGGTATTTCATCATCTTTTTTTTTTTAACAGAATCTGGAAATTCTTGGCTGTTTCCATTGGAGTAGTAACTATTGGAAAATCAATATAAATCAATTACTAGATTTCACATTTTGCGTATACGAAGGCGGTGTTTGTAATTGTGATCACTTTCAGAAGCAAACATTAATTCAACTGTTTTAAACGAACATGAAGAGATTTCCGGCTAGCTAGCTTGTTGTTGTAAATGTTCTGGCTCTTAGTATATGCAAACCCTGTAAAATAAGAAGTTCAAATCATGTTAGGTTTTAAAAAGTAATTTAAAAAATAACACTAGTGTTCAACATAATTATAGATATGGCCTTATTTCTGTTTTCAACATGGAGTTTAAAATTTAACAAGTTCAACATAATTCAAGGTTGGGTTTAGAATTGGACTATAACACTGATCCTCTAATTTCGGTTTCTAGAAAGAGTTTGAACTATGAAAATTTCACCATGTTTGTTAATTCTGGCCTTGGGACCTCCACAGTTACCGCTTTGCCAGGATTCCGATAACGTTGGGAGCATCGTAACCGTTTGAATGCCATTGTCCGTGGCCCCAGCTTCCCACGGTATAACATGAATGACACCGCCACAATTCTGCCATTTGATGTGAACATTGGAGCTTCGTACAAGAAATCGAATTGGATGCATACAAACCAAAAGAAATTGCATGTTGTCAGGTCTAAGTGTAGTCTTCTCAAAATTCAACTATTACCGGCTCAGACTCAAGGGTTTCTAATGCTCGAAGACGACATACTCTGCGAATGAAGACCCATTTTTATTCTACTTCTACTGATATGCAATACGGATTACAAGGCAAAGCAATAAAATTCGAACACGGATCAGTTTTAATATTTTAGGTTCTTTTTGCAGTTTTTAATAGTTGTGTTGTTACACTTTGTTTCATACTTCATATTTGGTTTCTTATATGTTCCAGCAAGTTAGGTTTCAGTATTACACTTTATTTTATATTTGGTTTCTTTTCGTTTTCCAGCAAGTTGAATTTTAGTATTAGACTTTCTTTCGTATGTATTTGGTTTCTTTTACTTTTCCAGCAAATTAGATTTTAATATTTAAATATCTTGTCAAAACGTTGTTCAATTTAGTTTAGTTGATTATTGAGTAAAAAAATCGTGTAATGTTCTCAAATTCATCAGTCAATTCTTTAATTCTTTAATATTCTGCGAAATCAATAAACTTTTGATTATTCTTATTTGTTCACCGTACACTGCATCATCTACTACTCTACATCAAGCTATCTCAATCTTTAATAATTAATCCCTACACGAAATTTTATACCCACGACATCACGTACATATCAAATTGTATTTATAACAGAAAAATATTCCTGAAAAACTTTAATTTTGTTTGAGTGAAATACTTTCACAAATATATAAAGAAAAAAAGTGATGTAACAAGAGAAAGAAATAGTCAATTGCTTGCTTAATTTTTTCTACTAATATTTTAATTATGTGATGTAAAATATATTAACAGGCATGTCGTCACACTGTTTATGGCTTTGCATGACTCATGACTCATGACCAAATGACCAAATCGTTAATATATAAGTTTGAGTTATTGCAAATTTAAATCGAGTAGTCATCGATCACTTGTACTTCTTTCACAAAAAGCAGGCCAGCAGGGTAAAGAGATGGCTCCTGGTGCATAATCTTTCTCTCGTAATAACAATTAACAGAAGACGTGTCCATTTTGTGACAAATCTGCGTGCGTACTCGTGTTTAAAGAAACAAATTTCTGTTCTTCCTTTTACTTCCACTAAATGTCCCAAAATTTTGAGAGTTTTCTATAAATATTCTTCAAGTCATCAGACTCATCACACATCATGTTTATATAGCTACCAATTTGTTATAATTGTCAAGAAAGTGAGTGCCGAATAACATTTCACTAGCCAGTTTAACAAAAATGGAATTGTCAATGTTAGCCAGTTGCTGGGTACCTTCCTACTAGACCTGATAATTGGTTCAGATCAAATCCATCTTGGACCAATTTTAAGATTTTCAGTTCGGATTCGGAAAACATTTAAAACTCATTCACAAATAAAGCATTTGATATCGGATCTGGACCGATTCGATCCAGTCCAGGCTCGGTCCATATCGAATAGGGCATTATCAATTCGAAACTTTTTTGGACCGGACTCAATTTGAATGGAGTCGAATTGAATCAAAATCATGAATTGGTCCCAATTTTTCCAGGCCAACTTCCCACAAAGAGAAAGACTGTTTGTATTGAGCAAATGCGCAGGGTGGCTAGCTAGCTCTCTATTACTCCCCCCATTCGCTCTAAAACTTCTTGTTTTTCCATTTTGGACGGTCCGTTAGAAGCTCCTCATTCCATAAATGAAAATATTTGTTATAATCAATACCTCCACCATGCAATTATATTTACAACTTTACCACTCCACTCACTATTCTTGTATCATTCTTTACTATAATAATATCCCACTCACCATACTTATCTCATTCTTTATTGTAACAATAGCCCACTTGCAATACTTTTTTCATTATTAATTTACTCAAATAATACTTCAATATATTATACCCATTTTTCTTAAAAACTGTGCTCACACTTGAAGTAGGAAGCTTCGAGTGGAATGGACTATGGAGGGAGTATTAATAAGGACAGGTAGTTTGGTGTTTTCGGGTAAAATGCCAAATGCCCAAAGGTCAGGCATTCCGTCGATTAATGGCAGAGTGTTACACTATGTGTCTTTTTAATGATAATAAATTAAAGAAAAAAAGAAAAAAAAAAAAAAAAAAAAAAGACCAACGTACGTACACACACCAGGACATGCACGCACGACTTTCTCTTCTTTTCTATCTCAAATTAAATTTTATCCCACGAACTAAACTACACAAAATTCAATGAATGTATGTAAAGCAAACATTAAAATTAAATTTTCTTCTCCTTTCAATCATGTTTGTAGTGTAACACTAACAAAAAAAAAAAAAAAAAAAAAAAAGGCTCGCGGTAGACGTGAACTCAAAGGTTAACGGATCTCGGATGGGAGTTTCATTTCTAATGTATGTGAAGAAATAATATTGGTCCTATGTTCGATTATAAAAGGAATTAAATTTCGGCAGGGGCGGAGACGAGGGGTGACAGGGGGAGGCGACCGCCACCCCCAAATTTTCGAATTTTTTAATTATTATATGTATATTTTTACAAAATTCTCATTTCGCCACCCCTAAATTTTTTTGTTAGTGTATTTTTTTAATCAAATTTCTTAAATTTCAATTAAGTATTTTGTCATAATATATCTCGCCACCCCCAGTTTTCATTTCTGGCTCCGCCTCTGAATTTTGGGTTCCAAACCTAACACCAAACCAAATGAACATGACATGCATGGTTCAAATTCAACCCAAGTACGGTATAAAATTTATGGTTTCCAAATTCCACCCCTATTTTCTACTACTTGTCTACATATTAGTTCCTCCTAAACACGTTATTATATAGTCCACTCGCCAATTAATATACATCTTTTAATGATCTAAATTAATTCTTAGGAAGAATTTCGCACATTATAATTAAAGCTTAGAATACATTTATATTTATATTATTAAGGGAAGGAATAATTTGATAGTATATCATTAGTGGTTGTTTTCATTTGAATTGGCTTTCATTATTTGTCAACTCTTAGCTAGCTATACTTCTAGCTGTCAACATACACCAACTTCTTCATTAGCTACTATATAAATCAGACATTTCATAGTCATTTTATAACATCAACACCACAAAATTAACCAACAATGGCTACACAATTCAACTTCTTGATCATCTTACTCATTTCCTTATCCTCTTGTCTCCTAGCATCCGCCCTCCCAAAGCTCCCCTCCGGGGACATTAACTGGTGGTGCAACCAAACACCCAACCCCGAACCATGCAAGCATTTCATGGCCCACAACCCGCGCTACTTGCCCAAGGACAAAACCGACTTTAGAAAAATGGCGGTCAAGTTAGCCCTAGAGCGTGCAATTAGGGCGGAGGGCAACACCAAGATGCTCGGTTCTAAGTGTAGGAACGAGGCTGAAAGGAGGGCTTGGGCCGACTGCTTGAAGCTATACGAGAACACAATCGAGCAGCTCAACAAGACAGTGGACCCCAACACCAAGTGCACCGACTTCGATGCTCAGACATGCCCTGACAAACATCGAGACGTGTCGCACAGGGTTTGCCGAGCTAGGTGTCGATGATTACGTGCTACCTATGATGTCGAACAACGTGTCCAAATTGATATGTAACACGTTGGCTCTAGGGAGTAACAAGACGACTCATGAGACTAGTAACTATTACAAGGGTGGTTTCCCTAGTTGGGTTTCGCCTGGGGACCGAAGGTTGCTTCAAACGAATTCGGTTAGAGCGAACGTTGTGGTGGTCCAGGATGGGTCTGGCAACTACCGCACTATTAAGGCCGCCATTGACGCCGCGACAAGGAGGAGTGGAAGTGGGAGTGGGAGGTTTGTTATTCATGTGAAAAGAGGTGTTTATAGGGAGAACGTGGAAATTGAAGGGAGCAAGTTGAGGAACATTATGCTTGTTGGTGATGGCATGAAGTACACTATCATTACCGGCAGTAGGAGCGTTGGTGGCGGCTCGACCACCTTCAATTCCGGAACCGTTAGTAATTTATTATGCTTTATTGATATAAATAACCCTCTAGCATCTAAAAAACCGTTCCAAAATTAAATTGATATTTTTAACAAGTAGCGATTAACATCGTTAAAATCTTTCTATAAATCGCAGTCGTTACAAGTGAAGGATTCATCGCCACGGGCATCACATTCCGCAACACCGCAGGCCCACAGAACCACCAAGCCGTGGCCCTACGTTCCGGAGCCGACCTCTCCGTCTTCTACCGATGTAGTTTCGAGGGATACCAAGACACACTCTACGTCCACTCACAGCGTCAATTCTACAAAGAATGCTACATATACGGCACAGTAGACTTCATCTTCGGCAATGCCGCTGTCGTCCTCCAAAACTGCATGATCTTCGCCCGCCGCCCCATGGCAAAGCAAAAGAACACCATCACAGCCCAGGGCCGAACCGACCCAAACCAGAACACCGGGATCTCAATTCATAACTCCCGAGTCATGGCTTCGGCGGACCTTGTCCCGGTTCTCGGATCATTCCAGTCGTTTCTAGGCCGACCCTGGAAGCAATACTCGAGAACTGTTTTCATGCAAACCTATATGGATAGACTGGTGGATCCGGCAGGTTGGTTGGAGTGGGATGGCAATTTTGCTCTGAACACGTTGTATTATGGGGAGTACAGAAACTCTGGACCGGGTTCAGGAACTAGCCGGAGGGTCCGATGGAGGGGTTATCGGGTTATAACAAGCGCAACTGAGGCCGGGAGGTTTACCGCGGCGAATTTCATTGCAGGGAGGTCATGGCTACCGGCTACCCGTGTCCCATTCACAGCTGGACTTTAAGGGAATGTCAAAATTGTGTTTTCGTTCATCATTCTTTGATTTTCTACGCATTTATAATTCTTGACTAATTGTATTTTGAAATTTGAAATTGTACATGTACCGCGATTGATCTTATATTGTTCGGAGAGGATTTTTAAAACCTAAAAATTATTAAACTAAGTATTCTGAAAGATGAAATTGACGAACAAATTAAGATTAACAAAATAAGCCATGCTCGAAAGTCCAAACAAGCCCGTCTAATTAATTAATAATGCCTGATACCAAGTACTCATACGACGGTACAAAATTGAAAAAGAGAGATTTATGTACTGTAATTAATTAACATGTTATGCGAGAGATAATAATCAGAGATACAGCCTCTAATACGTACGTACGATATGAGACGTGAGTTTAATTACTTTGTTGTAGAGAAACAAAGAATAAAGTAGTTGACGAAATCGAAACAATAGAAAAAGGACTCAAACATAGTTTTCTTCCTCTTCTTCTTCTTCTCTGGAGTGTTGAATAGATCATCCTGTGCCTGTTGACCAAACGTAACATTCTCTGCACGAAAATAGTAATCAATGTCGCTCAAATCCTCCTTGTCAATATGGCTCATTCCTTTTCATCTTGTCTCCCAACTAAATCTTACTAATTAATCTCTCTTTCTCTCTGTTATGTATATTACCTTAATGATAATATATAGACACAACAGAGTATATATATTGATAGTATGTTGATGATGATCAACCTTTAATGATTTTATTTCATATTAAAAAAAAAAAAAAAAAAAAAAAAAAAAAAAAAAAAAAAAAACTCTTTTAGAGTATAATAATAGGAATCCTGAATCTCAGGGGATTTAAACTTCTGTACCCACTAGGATTCTAGTTAATTCAAATTTCCCGGTAACGAAATTATGTATGTGGCTCATTATTATTATAATATCTGCACTGGACTAAAGGGTCGGGTCTAAAGGTTCACGGATACAGACTAATGAGTCCAATAAAGCAACAACACGTAGAGACTCCAACACGTACAAGTTTGCACCTTTCAGTATTACTAAGTTTATGTTCTGAACATAATTAAAGAGAACATAAATGAACTTATTTATTTTGTAGTATAAAAAAATGAAACAAAATATGAACTGAAGTTTAATGCTTGTTCGAACGAAAAGAAAAGAATATGAGGCTGGACAATTAAACAGAAGAAAGAGACTCAAAATACTGAAATACCCCAATCATCCTGTGATGATTAATAAAATCAGATAGCCCGTGCGGTGCTTCATAATCATATGTCATAGGTACCAGATGGTACCGCATGATTTTTCTTTTTCCAGGAACTTGTAAAATCAAGAATGAATCTTTGTCATCTTCACCACGAATTACAGCAAGCACCGCGGTGAGGTAAGGAGGAGAATGTAGATGAACACGGTACTTGACAAACCACTCAGAATAATCCGTCTTCAGTTCATAGACATCGAATTGCACGTCATCAAGAATATCAATCTGAGCGCAATGCAAATGACCACGAGACTCCCCGAAATAGTATCGGGAATATATGGGCACCCTAGGAATTTCCTTGAGCATCTCATCTTCCATGTCCAAGTATACTGCCGCGGACATCCAGTTAATGTTACCGTTCCAATACACTCCTGGGTTGTAACAACTATAAGGGAGATTGGTATTACCGAATCCGGTGAAGACATCGTTCAAACAACGTAGTATTCGTGTAGCTAAAGGCTGATGATCCCCAGTACTTCACTTAGTCGTCTCCAAGCATTTGTCTCGGAGGAGTAATTAAATATGTATCTGAATCTCATCATCGGAAACCAACCACCTCAATGCAGACAACTTTGTAATAAGGAGACGTTGCGGGATCAAAGGCCCAATACGCCCTAGGCCGATTGAAGATAAGCGTCCCTTAAACGGTCATCAGAATCATCAGGAATCATGTCTTGGTAGCGCAGTTCGCGGAGGTTAAAGCAGCCGAGTTGTAGGAGGGTAAAGGATTTATTGGTGGAAGGATTACTAACAAAATAGTCAAGAATCCAAGTTAAAGGGTCCAGCTTTGAACAGATCAGCAGCCCGTTGCATGAGTCTTCGATTTGGTAATCGGACCTCGTTATACGTGGAATCGATGCATCTGAAGAGAAGGGGAGGTATTCAGATTCAGGTCGAATCGTATGATTTGGATGGTAGCCGATGTAAAAGATGAGGCCAGCAGGGTTCGGGGTTTTTTGATTAGAAATCACCACCAAAGGACCAAAGTTGGGGTTGGTGATGAGAGAATGCCATTGCTTGGAAACTAACTTGAACTGAACAAGTGACTTTAAAGGGAGACGAATAAGAATCTCAATCAACAAATCATCAATGGAACCAACAATTTCAGCAGAGGACATTGCAGCTAGCTGGCTGCTTATTAGGGGTTGGTTTTTCATAGCTAGTGAAATAATAATCCAAAGCTTTTTGTGTTCTTAGAATCTCAATCAACAAATCATCCATCGAACCAACAATCTCAGCGGAGGTGGAGGATTTGGACTTGGATTTTGGCTTTTTGGTTAACTTCACGATGTTGCTTGTAATTACTCCCATGGTGACCAACGAACGAACGTAGTTCCTCAATGTAGTAGTACGTACGTCGAGGAAATATATAAACAAAAAATCTTCACACCGCTAATTTAATTTAGTTTGTTTCTCTACTTTCTCATATATCAAGAGTTCATAGCTAGTAGTGAAATAATCCAAAGCTTTTTGTGTTCTTTTTTACCTATTTATTTTTATCATGAATTACAACCGAAAACTACTACATAAGGTTAGTTGTATTAGGATAGCATAGCTGCTTTACTTCGAAGTATCTTTTTTCTCAAGAGGTGAACGAAAGAAGGGAAACAACTGCAGAGTTATGCAGCAGAGAAGTAGAAGACCTGAACAAAATCACAGAACGTGTTAAGAGACCGTGCGTACAGGACGGGAACGGATCTGTTGTTAATCAATACCGGCAGACTCCAGAGATCTTTGAGAAGAAGCAACGTATTAGTTTAGGATTGTAATTTGTATAAGGGCATGATTGTCTTTCCAGATAAGTAGTTTAGCCCTATAAATACTAGTCAGTAGTTAGGTTTTAGATGTACAGAATTTTCAGCCGCAGAGCTTTATTAATACAGAACGGAGCCTTCTCCTATCATGGTTCTTTGCGTATTCTGACATGGTATCGGAGCAGAGGTTAGCAAGGTTTTTCTGTACTATTCTTTAGCTTCCGCATATTTATCATCCTTTTTTTTTCAGTTCTCTTACGCAAGGCTATTGTTATTAGCCGTATTTTCCAACTCTGCGTTTTTTTCTTTCTTTTCTGTTTTCATGCGCAGGCTATTGTTATTAGCCCTATTTATCAAATTATTGAGCTATTATCATTAGCCAAATCATCAGCTGTTGTTATCAGCCTGACTCATTCAATCTATTATCTATAGGTTGTTCTGTTAATTCAAATTCAATCAATATATCTTGAATTTGTTATTCACCATGACTACTGATGATGATCTCAGTAAGATCAAAGACCTGGAAACAGCAGACGAATCTGCTAAACTCAAGAAATCTGAGACTGAATCACCTACTTATGATCTCAATGATCCATATGGCCCCTTCTATCTTGGTCCGGCTGATACACCCAACTCTGTTGTGATTGAGCCAAAGCTCAACAACTCAAACTACTATGACTAGAAGAGAATGATCTCTATGCATCTCGAAGCTAAGAATAAGATGGGCTTCGTGGATGGAACTATTGCACAATCTGAGATTGATGATCCACTCTATATGCCGTGGCTTAAGTGCAATAGTCTCATATTCACTTGGATTCTTTACTCTGTCAGCAAAGAAATTGCTTCTAATCTCAGATTTGCAAACACTGCCAAGGAAGCTTGGGATAAGCTGGCAGTGAGATATGCTTCTCCAGATAAATTGAGAATTTTTGAGTTAAGAAGAGAGCTAATGAATCTCATTCAATCACAACTATCTGTTGAAAGTTATTTTGATGCTATGGTTGGCTTGCTGCAAGAACTAAGAACTTTCAGGCCAAAGCAAGGATGTCACTGTGGAAAGTGCCCTTGCAAATCACTTCATGATTTTGCAGAGATGGAAGAAGATGATGAAGTAATCCAGTTTTGTATGGGGCTGACTAATGCTCATGCTCAAGTAAGAACAAAGATTCTAACAATGGAGAAAACACCTTCTCTTGATCGAGCTTTGAAGATAGTACTCCAAGATGAGAAACAGAAAGGATTGATCAACATGGGCAACAACAGTGGAGAGGCTTCTGCAATGATGGTGGGGGCTCCCAACATGACGACTGGCTACAAAAGAAAAGGCAAGAGCCAGCTATACTGCATCAAGTGCAAGAGGTCGGGACACAGTACTGAGAACTGCATGATCTGTGATTACTGTCACAGGCCAGGACATCTTGAAAAGGACTGCTACAGGAAACATGGCTTTCCTCCTGATTTTAAGTTCACTAAAACCAACAATGGAGGGGGATATGCCAATGCCGTGCAAGGAGAACCTAGACAGACAGTCAACCAGCAAAGAAATGGAGACATTACCATCTCCAATGCTCAGCTACAGGCCTTTCTCAAGATGATCAAGACTGCACCAGCTATTGAAGCCTCCTCAGCTACTCAGAACATGCCTTCTTCACAAATCAATGCCATCTCCTCTGGAAATTTCAGCAATGCTCCACTCCTTACTGATGAAGAATGGGCAGGTACTTATATTAATCATGTCTCTAATTCTTTAAATAATGTTATATGGCTTCTTGATTCAGGAGCCTCAGATCATATCATTTATTCACCATCATTATATACTCACAACATAAGAAATGTTGTTTCAAAAGTTCAATTACCAACTCAAGAATTTACACAAGTCACCCATATTGGTGATATCACTATTGAACAGAATGTCATTCTTAAAAATGTTTTATGTGTACCTTCTTTTAAGGTAAATTTAATTGCAGTTTCCAGATTCACAGAAGACAATGATATATCAGTTGTATTTAACAAAAATCATTGTAAACTGCAGATGAACTCTTCCGCAGTGGAGATTGGAAGAATCAGAATTGAGCATGGACTCTATTATGTTAGCTTGCATCCCTTGACATTTTCACAATCGCATCAGTGTAATCGGCCAAATAAGGAATTGTGGCATTCTAGATTAGGACACATTCCAGTTACAAGACTCAAATTAATTGAGCAATTTTCCCCTATTGTAACAAGCACTGAAGTGCAAGTTTGTGATGTCTGTAGCAAGGCTAAACATAAGAAATCTTCTTTTCCAGTTAATAACAATTGTTCTAGTATTTCTGTTTTTGAGCTTTTACATATTGATATTTGGGGGCCATTTTCTCAAACAAGCTTGAATGGTCATCGTTTTTTCTTAACTATTGTTGATGATTATCTAGAATGACATGGAATTTCTTGATGAAATATAAGTCAGATGTAGCAACCATTCTGCCAAATTTCATCACGCAGCTTGCTACACAATTCAATGGAAAAGTTAAAACCATACGAACCGATAATGGAGTTGAATTTCACATGGAATCCTTTTACACCAAACATGGAATATTACACCCAAAGACATGTATTTACACTCCTGAACAGAATGGTGTTGTTGAAAGAAAACACCAAACACTTCTTAATATGGCACGAGCCTTGATTTTTCACGCAGAACTACCCCTCAAATTCTGGGGTGACGCAATTTTAACTGCCACTTATCTCATCAGCAGAGTTCCTTCTGTTGTCATCAATAATGATACACCTTATGAGAGGTTGTTTGGTAAGAAACCAGACTATTCACATATCAAAACGTTTGGATGTCTTGCTTATGGTGCATCCACAAAAGAATTACGCCATAAATTTAGTTCTCGAGCTAGGAAGGCTATCTTTATAGCTCACTTACCTACTTGGGTTATAGTATAAAATTTACTCCTTGCAAAATGTCTGGAAGCCTGTCTATGAATCTTTGAACATTTCATGTTCTGTACATTAATTTTTACTAACCTTTAGCATAATGGAAGTGATAAAAAAAAGGTACTATTACAACTCAATTGTAAAATGATACGAGAGCATGTATAATCCAGTATTTTTGTTTTCGTATCATATATCTCTCATTTTCCCTCCAGCTTCATTTCACTGTATCAGCATATATATATAATTCTAGTATTTTGTAAATTCAATATTTTGTGAATTGAATGATGTATTGATCAAGCAAAATGATACATACACATATGAGACTTTACACAGGACGCACACATGTTAATAATCAACAGAGCGTACTAATTCTTTAACCAAGTATGTACGACCACACTGTATTGTACAAACTTTTTAGCCTCGAGAACTAGAATCTTCGACTACCACGTAACGTTTGGGGTCATAAATGAAAACACTGTAGAGTTGGGACCTAAAGGAACTGTATGATAAGATGAAGGTAGTGAATGAGGGACAAGTATATTTAAGTGAATATAAGGGTCATCGATCATAAGTCTTTTCGAAGAAGAATAAATGCATGTTCATTTGCTACAGTTTAAGTATTGTCCTTTCCAATAGCAAATAAAATGTGTATTCCAAACTTGGAAACACACTTCCCATCTTCAAGCAAGTTAGGCTTACTTTTCCCATTTTTACATACACAATTTCCCGACAAATATGTACTACGTACGACTATCAGGTGTAGTAGATATTTTTACAATTTTTTTTTTTTTTTTTTTTGTTTCAAGAAATCTTGAGGAAGACTATAAAATAATTCAATTTATACACTTCACACCCCAAATTACCGCATAAATTTCCAAAAATATAGTTAAGAAGTCAAAGCAAGCACTCTCCAAGACTGGGGATTTTTAACTTAATCCGAGTAAAAAAAAAGTGTATGTAACTTCTCAAGTCTGCCTATTTGTGAGAATCGACCCTTAAAGCTTTAAAATTTTATGTGTGTGATTTACCATGCCACTAAAGTTTAGTAGTTTTGCCAAATGTTCTTTACAGTTTGCATGTTATGATTTGTACATTGCAAACCCTTTGGGAAACTTCTCGCAAAAGTCCAAAGTTAACTGGGCAACAATAGTTTGCAGTTGTGAATGGTGATCATAGTCAAACACTGAACATTTTGTTTAACTTTCTAATATCGTAAAAGAATTCATTCTCATTTAAACTAAAACAGTAAAACATATTTATGGAACTAACAATCAATTTGGTTTTCATCCAAAACTCTCACTCGCTCATGTGCTACAGATCACTAAGTATTTGCTAGTTTTATATCATATTGATCTTTCTAAATACTTTATTCTTGCGTTCTTTAACTTATAAAGTTTTAAATTCGAATATTATGAAACGAGTAAAATGTATGGGGCAACTTTATTGAGAAAACAAAAAATTGTCCTTTAATTATATAGACAAACAAAACACTGGCATGTTCAACCAATAGAACCACACAATGAGTTTTGGCTACACGATACGTATTGATCGATCTATCATCCATTAAATAATTATTAATTGAGTCGTGAATGAACTATCACATCTTATATAGGACCCAAACATAGTTCTAGTAAAGCGTTTGATTTGATTAGACAATCTTTATTCAAATTATATATACTCATATTTCACGTGACACCTTGTAAGATTCCATGGTGATGAACAAATGTTCATTCTTCTATCTCATTTTATTTTTGATGTTTCTGTTGCAATATTCATGCAATGCTCGATGCTTTGGTTCTTCCATTTTGTGCTTTCGCAAGAAATTACCTCAAGATTATAAGGTATGTTACTTGTTTCATGAACACGGTTTAGTTTAAAAGTATGTCAGTAGGGGTGAGCGCATGAATTTAATGGAGTTATTTGATTCGGTTATGATGCATGCAGGGTGATGAGAAGCTCAAGTTGAGCATGAATCTTGCTCCAAATGTAAGGGACAAAAACGAAGCAATCTTTGATCATGTTCATAGTTCTACTACTAATGGAGCTCATGAAGAAGATGAGTCTTCTACTTGGATCGAATTCGTCAACGAAGAAACCCCAAAGGTAACTAAAAGATTTGTTAATTTCTACGCTTACATTTTAATATAAGTTATTGAGCATGAGTTACAACACTACTCCCTACGTTTCACTGTTCCACGGTAAGGTTACCCAGTTTTGTACTACTAGTATGTACAATAGAACTTGCAACAATTTTAATGGAAATTAATATTCACTTCTAGAAGTGAAATGGAAAATTTATTTGCAGAAAATTCAAGTGTCTTGACTAAAACATTAAACGACTCAAAGAGTACGATGCCACACGCACGAGGGAGCATTTGTAACAGTTCCTGAAAGACCATTCGATAGAAAATAAACCACTAGGATTAAAACATATAGGAGATTATAAGAATTTCAAGAAGGATTGTTTTTATATTTATAACTACGTACATTTATGCTCCTCCACTTGGTTCAATGTTTCTCACTTTCCTTTTTTATAGTTCAAGTGAAATCCTAAGGTTTTAAGTTTTGCCAAGTGGACAACCTACTCCACTTAACTTGAGTAACTTATGAAATAATGGCGGTTATTTTATTGATCAAAATGTAAATAAACAACTTTATTCTAAGACGGAAAAAGTATAAATAAGTAACTTTATTCTAGACGGAGAAGTAGTAGATATTTTTGAGAATTACTGAATTTAATAGTGGTGTTCAAAAGTCCGTACTTGTAAAGTAGTACATAAACTATTTACCATTGACATTATAACAGTGTTTTTAACCCAAACAATCAATTCTTGCCCCCGGTTTAATTGGTTTGGGTCCGGCATGTTGTTACCCACACATACAGTATTAATGTCTTCATGTGGTGGAAAGTTGATTAAATGTTATTTGGTCAAATGAAAATCAAACTAGCTAGCTACCAGTTTCATTAAATTTCATTCTTAGTCTTAGTTGTATATATATGTTATTCAAGTTTTGTGGTGTGTGTAGGGTTCAAGAAGATGCGGAGGAGTGAATGATTGGTATTATACGAAGGAGAAGAATAATAAGAAGAAGAGGGTTTTATTAAATTCATTGAGTTTGAGCGACGAGGGTTTTATGGAGACGGATTATCAACCACCACATCGCAAATCTCCAATCCACAACAAATGAAATGAAATCATGATCACTATCTTATACATGCAGTTATATAATCTCTATATTTTGTGTTTAATAGTTGCCACTTTTATTATCCTTTTTAATTTTTCCCTATACATTTTACGACATGTTATTTGATAATTAAACAACAATATTAATTATGATAAAGTAGTAGTAATATATATATACTTATAGTAGCATGTAGTAGCCACATTGTTTTGTGTCATTGCGAGGCTAATTTAATTCAATGCAGCTTAATTATTATTTCAAATGTATTGTTCTTAAGTTGATCATTTATAAAGAGTAACTATTTTGGGGACGATATATAAGGCAGCAAATATAAAAATCATTAATGATCATAACATATAAGTCATACATATTATTATGATTTATTTTTAAATTAAGTATAAGAGTCTCCTACTAAATTTTGTAATTATTAAAATGAGAAAAAAGAAAAAAATAGTTAGCACTTTCTGTTCAGGAGACATGAGGAGAGGCCGAGAGGAGACTCTACCAATGGACAAACAAAGACTACAACCGCACGAAACAAACAATCCCATACCACATAGCTATCCACGGATCCACCTTCCTTAATTTTAAACACAATTGTGTGTTAATAATCCAAGAAGCCATTTCATATGACTAATGACTTGTTCATTAGGTACTTGTACCTGAGCCATAACCAAAGATTGAATTGAATCAGCTCTACCAAATTAGTCGGATCACGATAAATGTCCTTAAAAAAAGTATTTAATTTCAAACGCAGTCATTCCTCGCACGCCATATATATATATAGGAACCAAACACACGTTCCTCGCATGCCATAAGAATCAAGCTTACTATACTTTGGTCAGTTTACACTTTAATAATCGGCAAATATTAAACGTCGGAACATAAATTTACTAAATGTTGAAAATTTATTGTAAATTACATAAAGTATCTATAAATTTATAATTTTACAAATTAACCCAATACTTTTAAAATCATCACAATTCCACCTTAAATAAATCAAGCCCCTAAATCAATAACCTAATCAACATATTTCAATTCAATTTGAAGAACACACCAAGAGATATCATCAAACTCATTTCACACCTTGATTTGTAAATTTGTAATAAAGTATCTATAAATTTATAAATCTCTTGTAAATTTAGGGGCTTTATAAAACTCATTTCACACCTTGATTTGTAAATTTGTAATAAAGTATCATCAAACTCATTTCACACCTTAATTGTAAATTTGTAATAAAGTATCTATAAATTTATAAATCTATCAAAAATTTTTTATAAATTTATAATAAAGTATCTATAAATTTACAAAACTTTTTTTGCTATTTTTTTATTTTCTTTATATATATATATATATATATATATATATATATATATATATATATATATATATATATATATATATATATATATGTAGGTATTGTGCATAATTAAATAAAATTTATATAAAAAGTTTTTTTTTAAAAAAAAAAAAAAAAAAGAAGGTTGAAAAAGAAAAAATACTTTTTTATTTAAAAAAAGAAGCAGCAGCGCTGCTGCCTGCTTCTATTCAATAGCAGCAGCCCGCTGGGCTGCTTCTAATCACTACTGCGAGATTTTTTTTTATTTATTTATTTTTATTTTTTATTTTTTAGTTTGAATTTAAATGTTAATTTTTGAAACACTTGAATTTAGTATTAAATTTATCAATTTTTGGAAGTTCGGGGAAGTATCATTTGATCATTTTTTGTTAAAGTGATCATTTCATGTTAATAATTTATATTTATGAGTGTATTTGTTTTAGGGAGTGTTTGTGGTAAAGTAGAATTGATGAATTTATTATACTTGCAATTGTTTATGATAATTTGTATGAATTTAGTAAGTTTGGGATTTATTTGTAATACTTGTAAAATAAGAGTCATTCTGTAAATTACAAATAAATTTTCAACGTTTAGTAAAATTGCTACTACGTTTAATAACGCCCATAATAATATCATCTGTCCACTCTTTCCTCGTATCATATCTTGATCAACTGTGAGCGTAATAAACATAAGTCACCTTGATTAGCAGAAATCAAAATCCTAAACTTACTTGGCATAATAAAAGATTAAAAATTCAATTAGTGGATAAATACAGTAATTAATTGACAAATGTGATTAAAAACCACGTGCACCAAATCCAAACTAATCAATATGCGAATTAAATTGAAGAGAACATTCCGATTTTTCTCTCACACACTATCGTTATCTTTTCGTAACATCACACACCAAAAATCCACCTGAAATACCAATTACACCCTCGTCACACCCCTCTTTTTACTACTTCTTTACCGACCTTTTACTTTCCGTTCGTTCGACTTCTAGAGTGTAACTAGTTACTTTCTATTTAGGTTCTCCGTCGTTCGTTAGCTCATAAGCTCACTGCTCGTTGAAAGACTCTTGCTTTCAAGTTGAGGTGAGTGTTCACCCCAAAACTTATCTATTTGCGAAAAACTGGAAGACTATGTGATAACTTGTATCTATTAATATATGTCTGCTATATCGTATGCTTCCGCGTAAAAGTAACTAAGTCCTAAGTATGGTTGTTTACTTATCTTTGTTTGTTGCTACTCTGTTTTGGATTAACTCTTCTGCAGGAACAATTCTCGATGTTTTGAGATCTGATTATTATTATCTGTTTGTTCTGTATCTGTATCTGTTCTGTCTGATACTATGTGACCGATCGATTAGGTCGTAATTAGGTAGGCTTGGGTAGTGAGGACTATCGGGTTTGCTTGGTTATTGCCTAGTCTAATCCCTTTTAGGTGCAAGGCAGAAGTCACTGAAGTCTATTAGGGTCGTAGGTTCTGTTGCCCCAAAGTACACGGGAGTTTTTGTTTTTGTCCGGAGTTGTATACCCTCTAGAGGGAGCTATAAGGGCAATCTGGGAGTAGGAGTAACAAGGCGGGCTGCACCAACGGACTTTGACTTATCTATTCTGTCTTTCTGTTATGTTATCTGTTTTATTTGCTATTTTATCTGTTGCAAAGGATTTTGTTTTCAAACTGTTTACTTTTTTGTTAACTTAGAACCTCACTGACATCCTTTATCTCACGCTATCTTTGTTTTCAAAAATTCCTTCCTTCCAGATACTACTGAGGATGCACGCGAGTAGGATGCCAACGATTGAGAGAAGGGTCTGGGATGTCTTTCGAGATTTGATTTTAAAATAAGAAGATGAAACTTTTTACTTTCTTCACGAGGAGGTTATTCTTTTTGATTTCTAAGTTACCGTTGGATTTTTACTTGATGTTGTTAGCGTTGTGGCGCTATTGTTATGGCATTTATTGCCGACCGTTGTTTTTAAAATTATTTCAGTTTTTCTATTTTCAAGAAATTTATTTGTTTTTAAAAATCGATACCGTTACACCATGGGTCACTCCAAATGGGCCTAATCCCATAGAAGACTCAATCATGGTCGGACACTTATCACGATCCTAAGTACTCAAGCAATATTCTATTGCTAGTATAAATACGGGCTCACTTCAATCAAGGTAATAAATCAATCATTCAATCATCACACTACTTTCTCACTCTACATTTACTAGGGAAGCCTACCAACTCCCTACACGTAAAGTTGTCCCTCCGGCTTGATCTTAGACAAGTCGGGCTTGTGGCACTAACCCCCCCTCTTGCTAAGTTATACCTCAGATCGTAGGTATAGTACGGAAGACACTTGAAGTGCGAAGGACGTTCTAGAACCTTCGCCCTATGACGCTTCAGAGGAAAGTACGATAACGCTCGAGAGGAAAGCACTAATTACCTATCAACAATTATTATGCGTTCCTTTAGTATGTTTTGTCATTTGTAGTAACAAACACTAATTTGTGGTTTGTTTTAATCATATAGGGCACCTTGATTCAAGGCACGTCCTCGAAGAGAATGTTGAAGTTTTTAACCAAAAGGCTTAAGGAGGGAGAAACATATAGAATCAGCAAGTTTGATGTGGAGGAAAATACTCCACCAAAGTATCAGAAGGGGAGGGTCAATCACGGGGCAAGGCTCGTGATGTGTTATGGTGCTGAAGTTACCTAGTATAGGACGGATTTCAGCATTCTGACTAACGGTATCAATTTGGTTGCTTATCGTGACATCAACGATTCTGATCCACAGTTTTATGTTGGTGAGATGTTCTACTTAGCCATATCTTAATTTGTTCAGTAGTATAAATTATATATGTATATGTCATTTCGAAAATTTATACTTCTTGATTTGCATGTTCAACATTCTTTTTAAATTTTATTTGTATGCTGTGGTGCTCCAATATTTTCAAATGTATATGTACCATATTTTTTGGTCGTTTAGCTCATGAACTTCTAATTTGTACACTTTTGCAATCTATCATAGCCTTTTAATCAATCAATGTTATACTTTGTTTATGAGCTCTGCCTAAAACCGTTGTACCCCGTGCCTCCTCCCTTCCTATATCATACAGATGTTATTGGACAAGTCACGAGTAGAAGTGATGTTACCTTTGTCGAGAAGATGCGTGCTCGCAAAATTGATGTTGAACTTCGAGACGATAGGTACCTATTTTAGTATAAATACAGTATACTTTAATAGCTAATATGTTGTTTTCTAGCTTATAAATATATTTTTATTTTTTATAGCAATGTCACTATTAAGGTTGTGCTATGGGAGTCTTATGCTGATAAGATCATTGAGTTGGCCCCTGCTATCGGAAATGTTGAGCCGGGAATTGTTATTATTCTTCAACTTGCTCTTAAGAATTCATATCTTAGCAAGTAAAAAGTCTTTCTAACCCATGTGCTTGAAAATTTACGGATTTATAAGTTTATGATTTATGAGTTCAAATTTTATGTCAAAACAGATGAGACACGTGTTCAAACTGCTTATCATTCAACCAAGCTTTACATCAATGCTGATCTTCCTGAATTCCATGAGTTCAACATAAAGTGAGTTAATTTGTAGTTTACATAAAGTTAAATTGATATCTTATATCCTTCCTATCTAATGTCGAGTTTAAATTGTTTTAGAAAAAAGGACAATGAAGGTAATTCGGTCACGTATCTCACTGCTGACCCTAGGTCATTAGGACCTGATGAGTGGCTCAACATGGACATGCACAGGACTTCTAGGCAAATTAAGGATTGCACGACGGTACGTTCTATTAGGTTTGAGTGAAGATGTACAATATCATTTATAATTTTTCGAGTAAAACTTATGAAATAATTTGGTTTGGACAGGATGGTTCCTACATCACGTTTGTTTGCTTTCAAAAGGTTGATGAGATATCTCCTTGGTATTATATGTGGTGCTCTTCGTGCAATGGAAATGCGAAGAAGTCTCAAGTTGGTGAAACGTGCAATAGCATCAAGTGTGCTGGTCAGCCAATCAAAGCTCTCATTCCCAAGTAATCTCCATTAACTTTATCAAGTTTATATGATATTTTCCATATACTTATTAAATCAATTGATTTATGATCTAAATTTTTATTTATTATCAAATATAGGTTCCGAGTGAAATTCATAGCTAGCGGTGCTAAGGAAGAGAGAATTTACGTTGTTGTGTTTGAAGAAATGATGATGAAGTTTATCAAGAAAACATGCCAGCAGGTTTATGATGAAAGGAAAGAGGTATATTTATTTCATCTATATATCTATATTTATCTATAAGCATTCAAGAGCGTGTTTGTCATTTTATTTGATATGTCCCTCAAACAGGAGGATGATGAGGAAATGATACCAATGGACTTCTCCGTGATGCTGCACCGTGATTACCTTACTAAAGTGAGAATCACGGAGTATAACTTGAAGGGTGACAAGTTTTAAGAGTTTAGCATTGATGTGATGACCGATGATGCTGATATTCTCAGGGAGTACGTTAACATTAGCATTGAGGTATTTTATGTTGTCATTCGTAGAATAAAACAAATTATTATTATTATGGAAAATTAGTATTATTGTTAATGTTATGATTATCTTATTATGAGATGTTTCAATATCCTAACTATTTGTTTTATTCTCTAATATACCAGAATGACGTTTCCGGTTTTAAATACAATTCGGTTGTAGGGAAGGGCAAGGAAAAGGTGGTTCTAGATGGACCTGAAAATGCTAGCAATGATACTGAAGGCTTCGTCACACCTTGCAAACATACTTCGTCTTCTGATAGTGATGATGAGGATGTCAACACTGGTACTCAGAAATCGAGCAACAGGATTAAGGCTATCAAAATGGAGAAATAACTTTTTTGTTCGTAATTTCCCTTTGAACTTATATTGAACAATTTGGTGTTTAAGGTTTTAAGTTGGACATGTTTGTTTAAATTCTGTTTTTGGACTGATTTGATATTGCGTCAATATGGTCATGTCGAACCATAACATTTTGGATATTGCTGGTGATTTGCTGGTTTTTATCACCCAATTTTCGTTTTGAAGTAGTATATGGCCATGTTGAGGTAGCAATGATACATCATTGTTCAATATTTGTGTTTCTATGTTTTGTTTTTTCTCTTTTTTCTTTTTTTAACAGGTGAGGTCGATTGCAGTCTATGTCAAGTCGTTAAGGAATCATATAATGTACACTACTTTTTGATATGGTGGTGTTGAAGTTGCACATGCTTGAGACTTTGGAGTTGTTTTTGAGCATTGAATCGATGAAGTTGGAGAACCCGTATGTTATTGAATTTGAGTTGTATTCGGATATTAAATATGATTTAGTTAAATTTTATTTATGTATTATGCACTTTGAAATTGAATAAGACTTTTAATTTGTAAATTGATGGTGGAAGTTCTTTTTTTGTGTCTTATGATCATGTTAATTTGGAATAATTAAAATCTTATAATACCTTGATAAAGACTTCTTGGAACGAACATTGTTCCATTGAACCGTTGTATCGATTTTTTATTGACAATATATAATTCGTACGTAACGAAAGTTCTTTTACTAATTCTTATGCACATATATGGATTTTTACTAATTCTTAAGCATATCCAATGTTCGATTTTTATGAGCTTCATAACTTGATCATTCATCTGCATACACTTCATCAGCACTCAACTTTTAGAAATATGTTTTGTCATTTTGTTTTAACTTATGAAAGGTCTTTAAATTATATTACCCGATAAGAAACAGCGCAATTCGCAAAACAATGTTATTTATTAACATCATACGTACACAAGACCGGCCATATAAGTAAATTAGGATTTCAAAAATAATTATTGGTTACGTATTCAAAGTTCACTCGAATTTGATAGATCATGTTTACACCCGAATATTTTTTGATGCAATGTTTGATTTAATTCGGTGTTGATTATTTCTAAATCTACTATATACTTAGCATATATATTCACGTGCATATTCCAAGATTTGCAGAGTAATTTTAGTAAGTAGCAATAGTAACTATGCCTGTGTTTATTATTCAGTATCAATGACATATTTAGAACAAAAATGTCAATGGCAGATCTGTTTGTGTGTATAGATCATTGATAGACGGATACATTTCTCTAAATTGTTTTCATCTCTTAATCAGTTTATGCATACAGGTTTCTCCATGGATACTAATCGCAAGACGTCCAATTGTAATGATAGGCGAATCTATACTGGAAATACTGAAAATAGTTGTGATGCAGCTTCTCATTTGAACAATGCTAATGGAGTTTCTGATGGTGTGATTACGAATAAGAGGCCAAGAGGCAATGGTATTAGGAACTTATCACCACTTAGTGATATTGTAACGACCCGACCAATCCGGCCGGCGTGGTTACTCATGGGCGCTCTCTGGGGTGATATGCTGGCCCCACAGACCAACACGGGTTCTAATCCGCGCACTTTGTCCTCACTCGTGCGCGCACCGGGAACTTCCCACTGGGTCACCCATCCTAGAATTGCTCCAGAGCAAGCACGCTTAACTCTGAAGTTCTTCTAGGTGGATTCCCGAAAAGAAAGGTGCACCTTGATGGTATGAGTAGCGTTCTCAACCCTTTTAAGCTTCTGAAATCTGGGGCGTTACAATCTACACCCCTTAAAGCCTCGACGTCCTCGTCGAGCGCCTTAAGTGGTGGGGCTGACAAACTGACAATAACCTTTACCAACCGTCCACCCGATGCGGGTTTTGGGTTGATCTAGGCTCTGATACCATTTGTAACGACCCGACCAATCCGGCCGGCGTGGTTACTCATGGGCGCTCTCTGGGGTGATATGCTGGCCCCACAGACCAACACAGGTTCTAATCCACGCACTTTGTCCTCACTCGTGCGTGCACCGGGAACTTCCCAGTGGGTCACCCATCCTAGAATTGCTCCAGAGCAAGCACGCTTAACTCTGAAGTTCTTCTAGGTGGATTCCCGAAAAGAAAGGTGCACCTTGATGGTATGAGTAGCGTTCTCAACCCTTTTAAACTTCTGAAATCTGGGGCGTTACAGATATTACAAACGGTATGTGTTTTCTTATAGAAATTCAAATTAGTCATATAAATTGTTCTTTCTGAAATTTTGAGTATGTCTCATAAATTGTTTGATATCTTTTCCAGCTACTCCATTCAATTCTAATGTAATTCATAGAAGTGATTATGTTGATTCTAATCATTCTTCGAGACATCTTTCGCTACCCTCTATCAATAATTGTACTCAAGATGAGAATCAAATTATTTCATCACCGTTCACTGGTAAGTCTGAAATTATGATTATGTCTCATATATTGTTTGTTTGATTTTTCAGCTAGAAAATGATGCTAATCGAGTAATGTTTGCTTTTGCTTCGGCGCTAATTATATTATCACTTTGATTTTTATAACAAGTTCTATAATAGAAGCAGGGAGCAATTCGAATACAAATTCATCACGCAAAGTCACTAAATCCAAAAAAAGGTTAAGAGTGAATGATAGCTTATTGCCGCTTAGTGACGTTACAAACAGTATGTTTTTCACATTGGCAATACTCCACATTGTGTGTTGGTCTGGATAAGATTTTGATTATGTCTAACGTATTGTAAGTTCTTTTTTTTTTAGTTAACTTGGTCGATGTTCATGTGAGTAGTTGTATTGACTATGTCAATACTCTTGGACGTTCGTTGAGACATCTATCTCAATCTTCCGTCAACACTGTTACTCAAGATGAAAATCGAGTTAACTCATCGTCCATTGTTGGCACTGGTATGATAATATCATTTCATTTTACTTCTCACGTAAATAAAATTTATATTAGTGAATGTCTTTAATTAGTAGTAGCATGTTCAGCGCTTAATGGGATTCCAATAACTTGATTTTGTCATTCGTGGATCTATAGCAAGTTCGATGTACGGGACAACATGGAATTTGAAGGCCAATTCATCCGGACATGTTATTAATCCGCAATATTACAATCCTACACAACCGCATGGAATTCCATATAATGTCACACGACCCTGTCTGCCTCCACCGCCAGGTTACGCTCCTATATCCGTAGGTACTTTTCCTTTACAATATCCTATAGAGTTAATCTCACATTAGTACCCTGATAGACGCCCTAATATCATATTTGTTCCCACTAGATCAACAATTACATCCTAGTACCTGAAAATGGATTTTTGGGTTGACTTTGGTGTAATTACACAATTGTCATTGGGTGATCCAAACAAGGCCTTAACTTTCTTTTTCTTTTTTCTTTGTTTCTTAAATTACATAATTTCTAAAACTTTATTACCCTATAAACTTAATATAAAAAATGAAAAATATCACAAAAAGTAAAATAAATATTAAAAAATAAAAATAAAAAAAATTAAAGAAGATCGGAGCTCCGGTGACCGGAGCTATCGGAAGTTCACATCTCCGATTTGGACCGTGAAGCTCCATATCGGAGCTTCACAGCCCCAATTGGAGCTGTGAAGCTCCAAACCGGAGCTTCACATCCCCAAATCGGGGTTGTGAAGCTCCGATTCGAGCTTCACTGTAACAGTGAAGCTCCGATCGGAGCTTTCACTGTTATAGTGAAGCTCGGTCGGAGAGCTTCACTGTCTCCATGAGTGAAGCTCGATCGGAGCTTCACTGTCGGAGCTCCGGTACTGGATATAATTTCGGTACCGGAAAATTGAAGAAGAAGATGAAAAAAAAAGAAAAAAGAAAAAGGAAGAAAATAGAAAAGAATAAGGGTGAGAATAAATAGAAAAAGGAAGAAAAAAAGAAAAAGAAAAATTATGAAAAATTCTTATTCAATCTATGAAAAATTATGAAAAAGAAAAATTAAGAAAATCATGTTTTTTCACTAAGTCTGTTTGGATCAGCCAAAATTCAATAATTGAAAAGTGAAAAAGTCAATTTTGGGTACCAAAATGTAATTGTTAGTCTAGTGGGAACAAATATGATATTAGAGTATCTTGTAGGGTACTAAAAAGATATGGACCCATATCCTATATCAAGTGTCCTCCTTGACAACTGTTCAAGTCCTGGTGTGGTTGGATCCATTAAGGTTCAAGCTTCGTTTGCTTCTAAGTCTTCCTTACCGTTTGTTCGCCACCACAATTCCCCGTACCCTGGCCCTATTACGCCAATTAATTATATAAGTTGAGAAGCATGACTTATAATGGTAGCTGTAAATCCAGCCTTTTCAACTCTTCGTGGTATTATATGTCGTGCTCTTCGTGCAATGGAAATGCGAAGAAGTCTCAAGTTGGTGAACCGTGCAATAGCATCAAGTGTGCTGGTCAGCCAATCAAAGCTCTCATTCCCAAGTAATCTCCATTAACTTCATCAAGTTTATATGATATTTTCCATATACTTATTAAATCAATTGATTTATGATCTAAATTTTTATTTATTATCAAATATAGGTTCCGAGTGAAATTCATAGCTAGAGGTGCTAAGGAAGAAAGAATTTACGTTGTTGTGTTTGAAGAAATGATGATGAAGTTTATCAAGAAAACATGCCAGCAGGTTTATGATGAAAGGAAAGAGGTATATTTATTTCATCTATATATCTATATTTATCTATAAGCATTCAAGAGCGTGTTTGTCATTTTATTTGATATGTCCCTCAAACAGGAGGATGATGAGGATATGATACCAATGGACTTCTCCGTGATGCTGCACCGTGATTACCTTACTAAAGTGAGAATCACGGAGTATAACTTGAAGGGTGACAAGTTTAAAGAGTTTAGCATTGATGTGATGACCGATGATGCTGATATTCTTAGGGAGTACGTTAACATTAGCATTGAGGTATTTTCTGTTGTCATTCGTAGAATAAAACGAATTATTATTATTATGGAAAATTAGTATTATTGTTAATGTTATGATTATCTTATTATGAGATGTTTCAATATCCTAACTCTATCTTTTATTCTCTAATATACCAGAATGGCGTTTCCGGTTTTAAGTACAATTCGGTTGTAGGGAAGGGCAAGGAAAAGGTGGTTCTAGATGGACCTGAAAATGCTAGCAATGATACTGAAGGCTTCGTCACACCTTGCAAACGTACTTCGTCTTTTGATAGTGATGATGAGGATGTCAAAACTGGTACTCAGAAATCGAGCAACATGATTAAGGCTATCAAAATGGAGAAATAACTTTTTTGTTCGTAATTTCCCTTTGAACTTATATTGAACAATTTGGTGTTTAAGGTTTTAAGTTGGACATGTTTGTTTAAATTCTGTTTTTGGACTGATTTGATATTGCGTCAATATGGTCATGTCGAACCATAACATTTTGGATATTGCTGGTGATTTGCTGGTTTTTATCACCCAGTTTTCGTTTTGAAGTAGTATATGGCCATGTTGAGGTAGCAATGATACATCATTGTTCAATATTTGTGTTTCTATGTTTTGTTTTTTCTCTTTTTCTTTTTTTTAGCAGGTGAGGTCGATTGCAGTCTATGTCAAGTCATTAAGGAATCATATAATCTACACTACTCTTTGATATGGTGGTGTTGAAGTTGCACAGGCTTGAGACTTTGGAGTTGTTTTTTAGAATTGAATCGATGAAGTTGGAGAACCCGTATGTTATTGAATTTGAGTTGTATTCTAATATTAAATATGATTAGTTAAATTTTAATTATGTATTATGCACTTTGAAATTGAATAAGACTTTTAATTTGTAAATTGATGGTGGAAGTTATTTTTTTTGTGTCTTATGATCTTATTAATTTGGAATAATTAAAAGCTTATAATACCTTGATAAAGACTTCTTGGAACGAACATTGTTCCATTGAATCGTTGTATCGATTTTTTATTGACAATATATAATTCGTACATAACAAAAGTTCTTTTGCTAATTCTTATGCACATATATGGATTTTTACTAATTTTTAAGCATATCCAATGTTCGATTTTTATGAGCTTCATAACTTGATCATTCATCTACATACACTTCATCAGCACTCAACTTTTAGAAATATGTTTTGTCATTTTGTTTTAACTTATGAAAGGTCTTTAAATTATATTAGTCGATAAGAAACAGCGCAATTCGCAATACAATGTTATTTATTAACATCATACGTACACAAGACCGGCCATATAAGTAAATTAGGATTTCAAAAATAATTATTGGTTACGTATTCAAAGTTCACTCGAATTTGATAGATCATGTTTACACCCGAATATTTTTTGATGCAATGTTTGATTTAATTCGGTGTTGATTATTGCCAAATCTACTATATACTTAGCATATATATTCACGTGCATATTCCAAGATTTACAAAGTCATTTTAGTAAGTAGCAATAGTAACTATGCCTGTGTTTATTATTCAGTATCAATGACATATTTAGAACGAAAATGTCAATGACAGATCTGTTTGTGTGTATAGATCATTGATAGACGGATACATTTTTCAAAATTGTTTTCATCTCTTAATCAGTTTATGCATACAGGTTTCTGCATGGATACTAATCGCAAGACGTCCAATTGTAATGATAGGCGAATCTATATTGTAAAAATACTGAAAATAGTTGTGATGCATCTTGTCATTTGAACAATGCTAATGGAGTTTCTGATGGTGTGATTACGAATAAGAGGCCAAGAGGCAATGGTGTTAGGATCTTATCACCACTTAGTGATAATATGTTGGTCTCTTTAAACAATAAAAAAAGACTAGAGGGGGGGGGGGTGAATAGTCTTTTCAAACTTTCGTCGTTTAAAAACTTTGTCAGCAAGGGCTTATTACTTTTCAATAATGAGTTTGTTGATACTTAACTTTCTCAACAAGTACTAGTTACTTTTCAGTAACGAGTTTTACTGGTACTTAAAAACAGAGTGCGGAAGTCTTTATACAATAAGTGCTTATCAGTAAGCGCTAGTTTCAACGAGTGAGTAGAGTGACAGTATATAGAAAGAAAAGCTTGCTGAAAACTAAATGCAGTAAAGTAAATCACAAAACACTTTTTATAGTGGTATCTAAGAGTGGCGTAATTTCTCAACTAATCCACTTTGTCCTTTCTAGGACTGAATCCACTAAGATAAGTTTGAGATTCCTTACAACACCTATCTAGAGAGATTCTTCAGAAGCCAAAGCACACTTGCTTCGTTTCCAACCTAACTAGAGAACTGTAACCTTGTTCTCCACCAAACTTGGGACTTATAATGAGCAACACAATGCTTGATTAATTCCCCCTGAATTTCACGCCTGAAAAAGGGTGTTTATTAGTTAGAGAGGTTTGGGATGGGATGACTTGAGTATAACTTATTCAACTATAACAAGAAATCTAAGAAACAAAACTTTGAATACTCTGCAGTAAACAAGTTAAGTTGTTTCTGGTGTCAAGACTTGTTCTTGTTCGAAAGAAAGAACACTTAACTAATTTCTTAGCCGTGAATGTTCTACTTCTTCACAAGTAGCTTTTGTTTCAAGCTTTTAGCCTTGGAACGGATCAATAGGCAGTAAAGAGTAAGGAAGATGAGTGTTTTAAGCACAAGCGTGAGTTTGATCACGTTGTTGACACACTTCTACTCTTTGTCGGATGACCTCTATTTATAATGAATCAAGGGAGCCGTTTGAATTTCAAATTCTAAGGCTTTGTTCCTTAAGATGTCACTATCTTGCTTTTGTACTTTCAGCAGCGTCCTTCATTTGTCTTCTAGTCTTCATGTTCTTTGCATGCTTACTTTTGCATTTATTTAATGAAATTCAAATATGAACGTTGGAGCGCAAATGCAAGTACTTTCAGCAAGGAGGTCACATATGTATTTCAGCAAGCGGTCAGTCTCAGTTTCAGCAAGCACAACCTACTCTGTCATATAGATTTTCACTTATGCAAGCTGTTGCTGAAATTTCCATTTTCTGAGCAACATGTGCCTTTGTAGATACCAACTTCAGAAATCTTCTTTAGTCTTCAGTCTTCAAATTCTTCAACTTTCTGAACGGTTCTAGTGCTTCAATAGTTCGTTTGTAAAAACAAAGTACATCATCAGCAACCTAAATCACTTAACTAGTATAAACTCTAAGTCTTCAGCAAACGTTCCTCTTTTACAATGTCCTTAAAATTCTAAATTCCTATGGACCTTAAGAGTACTAGTTACTGAACTTTCCTTAATTTAGCATGGTTAATTGCTCATAAAATTTACAAGTTTCCTAACAAATTTCCCCGTTTTTGATGTTAGCAATCCATGGCTAAATTAATTGTTACCCTTTTAGAGGTTTCTGATGTTGAATAAATCAGTTGAATAATGCTAACATACTTGAATAATAAAACAGTAAGCATAAGTAGATTGCATAATCAAAAACCAATAAGAGTCAAAAGCTTATTGTTGATAGTTATCTTTCAGTAAGTTTACAAGAAAGTTTAGAGATAACACAAAAATCAGCAAACAAAGGCAAACAAAGCTTTTACAAGGGACTTAAGCTATTCGAGCAGAAGATTTCCTCAGAATCTTCCTTACACTCTTCTCAGCAAGCGCAGAAAATTCAACACAGTCCTTCTTGTAATCTTCAAGTAGCTTACGGACTTCAAGTTGAATGATCCTTGCACTCTTGAAGGCAGTATAATGATGGTTTTCACCATTCATTTCTTTGTAGTGAAGTACCCACAAGTGCATGCCCCAATTGCTGGCATGGAGAAGTTGTGTATCTGAAATTCCCTTGTTAGCATGAATCTTTCTTTACCAGAGAAGATCTTCTTCTTGATCCTTGACAGTGAGATAAAAATACTCATAAGGAATCAAACCATATTTCTTCTTTGACTTCTTGGTTAAAGGATCACTGTAGTAAACAACATCAATCGGTTTGATTAAATCAGGCTCTTGCTTCGTTAATTTGCCGATAGAAGTTCTGCTTACTAAGACTTCCAGATTCAGCCAGTTTGCAGCAATGTTTCTTGGGTAGGGAGGAGGATCCCTTTCTTTTCTTTGCACTTTTAATTCAATCCAAGTGTACATTTGATTCAGTACATCAGTTGGAAAGAAATCATTGACCAACAAATCTTCCAGCTTTAAGACCCAGCAACCATGTAGGTTTCTGATCACATTTTGAGTTGTTTGTTCATTGCTGGTCTTTGTGTATTCAATGCCAGAGCCAATGGCAATGCTGGCTAGCCTCTTTTCTTCCTGTCTTTGCCTTCTTCTTATTGACTTAGCATTTTCTTGATCTCTTGCTGAAGATCTTGAGTCAGAAGAGAAATGTTTGAAATGGCCAGAAGGAGTTAGGACTGTAATTGGTCTAGCTCTTATTGCTTGAGCTATTGTTTGGTCATCATCATTATCATCATCTTTATTCAGATCTTGATGACTCTTAGTGTGACAATATTCTTGAGTTTCAGCAGATGTTCTTCTCCTTTTCGGATTTGCTGAATTTCTCTCAGAATCTGTTTCAGCTCGTCTCTTTGAACTTTGCTCTCTTTCAGCAAGAGGTTCTCTAGGAGGTGGACTAGGCAGTATCACTAGCGCTTCAGCAGGGGTTTTCTTTGCTCTTGAAGATTTTCTTTGTTTATCTTCCCCCTTAGACATGGATTGCATCATTGGGTGAATGTGCAGAGAGAAAAATTCATTGCAATTTTCAACAAGTTTACTTAAGAATTATTCCTTGCTGATCAGTAGTCAGCTTGGACATATCTTCTTTAATACTCACCAAATTCTCCTCATGTCTGCGCTCATTGTCGACTTTTTCTTCAATGAAAGTCTGAGCCTTTTTCAATGCAGTTTATCCCAGTTTGAGTGCTTGACTGACATCTTCTTCATAGCTTTTATGATGTAGACTTATGTCTTTTTGAGCTATTGTAAGAGAAGTATTGCGTTTCAGCACAGTAGCCAGTATCTTGCCAATATCAAGCGGACTCTCAGAAAGCAGTGCATCATCCTCTTCTTGGCATGCTTTGTGAACAGCCATAAGTGCCTTAATTCATGGAGTAAAATCCTCAACATTAGGGAACGACACTAAAGAGGGAGTGAGTGAATGAGCTTTGATCTCAGTAGCAAATTGATCATCATTTCTTAGAAAACGACTTCTTTCAGCATCTCCTTCATCATGTTCAAGAGATGGAGGAGGAATTGTAACCACTGTGGGTTCTACTTTCTTTGTCAGTTCTTCTTCGTTTTCTGAGAAGTTGAAGAGATCTTCTTCGTCATCAGATTCATCAAGGCCAGCAACCTTGGTTCCTAAATCTTTAGCTTCAATCACTTGTGGTTGAGTGGTTGCTGAGGGCAACTCTTTAGACTCAACAACTGGAGTTTCACTAGTAGTAAGTGGAAGGGAGGGGACTTCCGTGGTCTTCACTCCTGCATATTGAGCAATGTCTAGATTCTGCGTATGCCTAGCATGAATCTGTAGACTGTTTTGAAGTGCACTTTGATAATCTTCATCCATATCTTCATCATCAAGGTTTGGTTCAGTGACCTTGGCATCGAGTAAAGCTAACTCGGCATCAGAAAGCTTGTTTTTGCCTAATTTCATTTCAGCAAGCTTTCTAACATACTCTTCTTCAGTTTCAGCAACTTGTTCAGTTGCTTGAGTACTTGTCTCAGCAAGAGCAGGAGTTGATTGTTGATGCTGACTGGGAGTTTGGTCAGCTTGCTGATATTCAGTAACTTGATGTTCAGTCTCATAAACTGTCAGCTTAACTCCACCAGCATCAGGACTAGGACCTTGATTATCATCATCATCATCCTTTTTGTCCTTGGAATCTTTTCCTTCATCATCACTTGGATATTTTGGGATATTTTCATCCTCTTCTTCTTCATCATCGTCCGTTAGTATAACTAACTCGAGATGTTTGTACATAGTTGCGCTAGTTACTTCCTCTTCCTCATTGATTTTGTGGGGATCAGCCACCACGGGTACAAAAGAACCCTTGAGCATCACAACTTGTTCAGTTGGAGAGTCACTCTTGAATTTAACTTTCATATTTTCTCTGATTAGAGC
Organism: Plantago ovata; assembly: GCA_028274465.1. Classification (NCBI taxonomy): domain Eukaryota; kingdom Viridiplantae; phylum Streptophyta; class Magnoliopsida; order Lamiales; family Plantaginaceae; genus Plantago; species Plantago ovata. The sequence continues at coordinate 28,163,775 of CM051456.1, read as the reverse complement.
AATCAGACTGGAGCTCATTAGCTGAGAATATGTCAGCTCTTCTGGAAGTATGGAATGTACAAAGGTCTCGAGTCTCAATAAAGAGATTCTCTTTTTCTCGTTGGACAGATGAAGGTGAAGATCATAGAAATCCATCCTTCTGTACCTTTGCTAGTTGCTAACAGATTTAGCAACTCTGGTCAAGGTATTCTTTTTGAAGTTCGAGTAAAGTTCTTCTGAACTTCAAAATCTTCAGTGATGTGAACCACTTCAGTGGTCTCCTTTTGAGCCTGAAAAAGAATAAAATTAAGTTCAGGAAGGTTTTGGAAAATAGTTTTAGAGTCTAAAACTGGAACATGATTTACCTGCTGAAGTTCGACAAGCTCATGTTGCACACTTTGTTGTGCTGACACTATTTCCATTGCTTCAGGAGCTTGAGCAACATCTTTGAATCGTTCATCCTGAAATAATTTTAAATTAGATACAAGTACTAAGTTGTCAAACTTAGTAGATTTACCAAAAACTTCATCTACCTGCTGAACAGGAGTTGTGGATTCTGGTGCAGAAGTTTCAGCAATCTTCTGACTTGTATCTTGAGAAGTCTGTAAGGAAACAATGATATCAGCAAAAGATATAGTTTCAGATATTGAAGTTTTGCTTATGTCTAAGTTAACTACCTGCTGAAGAAGGGCAGGTGGTGACTCAGTCCTTTCAACAATGACAGAATCTTCATTATCTGGGACTTGTTCTTCAGCAGACTTCTTTTCTTGCTCTATTTGAGAAGGCTGTGCAGATTCAGCAATCTCCCTTGTCTCTGAATTGACAAGTTGAGCAGAGAGATCTTGATCTTTAAGTTCACTGCTTGTCATGAACACATCTACTGACTTGTTGGAGGTGTCATCAATCTCCAAATCCCATTGCTGGCTTAATTCTGTCAGCACCAGCTGAACTTTGTCAATGGATTTTTTTGGTGAACTAGGTCAAATATTCTCAGCATCACGAGATGCGTCGTCGAATAATGTCTCTTGTGGTGTTTCAGCAACCTTTGGGACTTGAACCATTGCAGTCTCAGCAACTGGTTCTTCAGCAATTGCAGCTTCAACAACTGCAGCTTCAGTAACTTGATGAGTTGCTTGTTCAGCAACCATCTTTTCAGCAGCATTATCAGCAAGTGCCGCTTTTCTCAGATCAGCAACAATATCACTTGCTGGTTCCAGAGTATGGTCATCGGGGTTATCTACAATGTAGATATCGGGGACTGGGGCAGGAATTTCATTTCCACTGCCTTGTGGTCTTATTTCAGCAGATGTATCAACGTTGGGTTGATTGTTGAAGGCTTCTGCAAACACTTCAACATTGCTGAAGGCTTCTGCAAACACTTCAACAACATCTACTAGAGTGGCTTGCGTTTCAGCAACTCCTGGAGCATCATCTGAAAGATCATGGACAATTGGAATGGTCTTACGAGCCATTGTTTTCTTTCTTGGGTAAGTCTTTGTCCGTTTCTTCTTAGGAACGGGGTCAGCTGATGACGCTGCAGTTTGAGTGTCATCATCAGCTTTCCTCTTTTTCTTCTTAGATTTTTCCCTGGGTGCATTAGTTTCAGCAACCGCAGTGGCTCCAGCAGCAACATCTGCAGCTGTTGCATTCTCAGCAACGGCTGTTGTACACTTACCTTGTTGATCACCATCTGCAGCAGTTGCTTTCATGGACTGATTTTCAGTCTCAACAACATTTGCAGCTGTTGTATACATGTCTTGCTGACCAACACTGACAACATTTGCAGCTGTTGTCTTCTTTGACGTCTTGTCAGCAAGCTTAGGTCCATTCTGCTTGTAGAAGGCTCTTCCCACATTGCATACTGATTTCTTAATCGGCAATGTGTTTCTCATCTGAATCCTGAAGTCTTCAAGGATATAGCATATTTTCAGTCCATACATTACTGGGAAGGTAGGTGAGACTGTGTTGTCTTCAACCTTTACCTTGAACTTAGTAACACAATCAACAAGTCTGTTGAAAATGTACTTAGCCCAGTTGAGCTCTGTTCTGTTCTCATGGATATGCATCAGCAATGGCCACCTTCTCAAGCCAACTTGGTCTATTCCTCCAACTTGGGAGTCTAAGACTTTTATTAGTAGCAGAGCTACTAGACCAAGCGAATGACATAAATGCTTTCTTTTTACGTGCATTGAGGTCCAAGTCACGGGAGCAATCTCTCCTTTCTTCATCTTTTCAATTCTGACATCACTGTAGAAGGCTTCTATTTCTTCATCAGTGGCAGTGATGTCATCTTCAGTTCCAGTAGTTGGAATCTGAAATATGTTGGCTAAATCGATCCATTTCAGGATGATTTGCACACCTTGAACTGTGGTAGAAATCACTTTTTCAGTGACTCCTTGTCCATCAGTGAGAGTTTGGATTTCTGCATTATTGTAGAATTCCATAGCATCTAACATACTCACTTTCTTAGGGCGAGCAGTTATAAAGAAAAGAATGCCTTGTTGATTTATCAAATTTAGCGCCTCTTCATTTTCCTCATCTAGTTCTTGTTCATAGAAGTATCTTATGTACTTCTCCTTGGCGAATCCGTCCCATTGCATCATCTGTTCACACTTTGCAGTGTCAAGATATGCAGGTTGCATTGGTCTCTCTATTATTCAGTTGTTTTTCAACAAAATTTTCACTGTGTTGGTTGCCGAAATTTCAACCGGAGTAGTCTTTTCCCAGCACTATCAGCTTTGGACGATTTTGAGGTCTTAGAGAACTGTCTCTTTGGAGCCATTTCTTATATAGTGTGAGAGATGTACGAAAAGGATAACTTGCTTTTTGATCGGAGGTACAGTGAATTCAGGGCACAGGCTATAACATTTGCAGAGAAAGGAAATGTGAGTTAAAGAATTTTGTCTTTCTCTAACTCTTTGTTTATATAGTATCTCTGTTGTGCAAGAAGCTCAACGGTTTTGAGTTCTCAGCAAGGGTAAAACAGAGATTCAACTGCATTAGTGGAGCCTTTGCATTAAATGCGTAGTGTTCCACTAACAAAAACCGTCAGAGCACACTTTCTCTTTGTGATATTAACCGTTAGATCAAAAACTGCTTTAGATCAATGGCCACGATTGTATTTCATGTCATGATTAACAGCGAGTTTATCTGTGCCACGATTAACGTCACAAATTGATTTTACCTTGATTCACGGGATTTGATCCTTTTTATCACAACGCTAATTTCTTGCTGAAGTAAATGAGAATCTTTTCAGCGATTTTGGACAAATTGACTTCCGCACTTACCTTTTTAGGTAACAAGCCTTGTATTTGCTGAAAGTTCCCCCTTAATCAAAATATCTCATATTTCTTTAAGTTAAAAGATATTTCTGAGTTCTCGTCTCAGCAAATTCTTTTTATATTGAGATATCCTTTGGCAAAATTCGAGAAGTGTTCTTACTCTTTGCTGAGTTCCCGTCTCAGGTTTTTCCTTTGATATTTGAATACCTGTTTCAGTATCTTTGATTGTCTGAATGCCCGTTTCATCAATCCTTAAAGTTTTTCACTTATTGAGTGCCCGTCTCAGCAAGTGATCAAGTTTCCTAACAAATACCCGTTTTGAAGGAATTACTTGTTGAATGCCTGTTTCAGCAATCATGTAGTGAACTATCATTTCTTTTAGAAGAAATTAGTGGAAGGAGCTTTATACATGTAACCATACTTTGACTTGCTGAATGCCTGTTTCAGCAATCTGCCAATTGTATCCCTTACTATTGAGGTAGTTCAATCAATCCAAGGTTATACCTTAGCATTGCGAACCTATTATCTGGTAGGGGCTTGGTAAAGATGTCAGCAAGTTGATCATCAGTACCTACTTTCACAACCTCAATGTCTCCTTTTTCCACATGATCTCTAATGAAATGATGTCTAATATCAATGTGCTTTGTCCTTGAGTGAAACTTAGGATTTTGTGTGATAGCAATAGCACTTGTATTATCACAAAAGATTGGTGTTTTTTTTGCAGAAATACCATAATCTCTTAGTTGTTGATGAATCCATAGGATTTGAGTTGTACAACAACCAGCTGCAATGTATTCAGATTGAGTGGATGTATTGGCCACATAGGTTTGCTTCTTGCTGAACCATGAAATTAGTCTGGTACCTAGAAACTGACAAGTTCCAGAGGTACTTTTCCGATCAAGAGTTGATCCACCATGATCAGCATCTGAATAATCATCTAATTCTAATCCAGAATCTTTTGGATACCATAATCCAACATTGACTGTGCCTTTGACATATTTCAGTATTTTGAGTGCTTTCTTGTAGTGTGATTCTCTAGGGTCAGATTGAAATCTTGCACACACACAAATAACATATTGAATGTCATACCTACTTGCTGTTAAATACAGCAAGGAACTAATGAGCTTCCTATACTTGTGATCACCAACACTCATATGGATCTTTTCAGGTTTCTCTTCCTCTTTGATTCTGAACTTTATGAGCATTTCCTTCGCATACTTTGCTTGATTTATGAATATTCCATCTTTGATTTGCTTGACTTGCAATCCTAGGAAATAATTCAATTTGCCCATCATGCTCATTTCAAACTTGTTAGTCATGAGCTTGGCAAAATCATCACAAAGTTGCTTGTCCTTAAATCCAAAAATTATGTCGTCCACATAAATCTGGAATAAGAGTATTTTACCATCATGGTTCATGGTAAATAAGGTTTTATCAACTTCACCTTTCTTGAAACCATTGTCTAGCAAGAACTTAGCTAAGGTATCACACCAAGCTCTAGGTGCTTGTTTTAGACCATATACAACTTTCTGAAGCATGTATACCATCTTGGTTTCTGAGGGAAGTTCAAAGCCAAGGGGTTGTTGTAGATAGACTTCTTCAGCAAGTTCACCATTTAGGAGTGCACTTTTAACATCCATTTGGTAAACTATAAAGTCGTTATGAGCAGCAAAGGCCAAGAAAATTCTAAATGCATCAAATCTTGCAACTGGTGCATATGACTCATCATAGTCCAATCCTTTAGTCTGACAGTAACCTTGAGCAACTAATCGTGCTTTATTCCTTGTTACTTCACTAGACTCGCTCAGCTTGTTTCTGAACACCTACTTAGTACCAATTGCGTTCTTTCCTTCAGCAAGGGGTACAAGTTTCCATACTTTTTTCCTTTCAAATCGATCTAGTTCTTCTTGCATTGCCTTGATCCATTCAGAATGCTTTAAAACTTCTTCTATGGTTTTGGGTTCAATTTCTGAAACAAAGCAAGAGAACAAAGCTTCTACCTCAACAACTATTGCTTCTTCAGCAAGTTCATGGTTGGTAGATACTTTGGATCTAGTCACTTTGCGTTTGTCAATATCACCAATCATATCCTTAGAGGGTGATCTCTAATCCATTTGTTAACATGTTTTCTACTTTTAGGATCTGGATATGTTTGTGTTTCAGCATGTACTTGTTCCGTACTACTGGTATCTGGCTGTGTCTCTACTGGTATGGATTCATCAGCAACTACATGTTCAGTATTGCTGGTTTGAGGTAACTCGTCAGTAGGCACAGGGGGTTGCATAGTTTAAGCAACATCTGGAGCAACTGCATCTTTTGCCGGGAATTCCTTATCATGAACTACATTTATCTTAACTTGACTTGGTGTTGGTGTGTCATTGTCGGAATCATCATCAAGTTCAATGAGCTTTACATTTACAGCTTTGGATTCAGTTCTTTGCTCATGTATGAGTAGCTTCTTCATACATTCTGATATTTCTTCTTCAGCAGGAACTCCTTGTCTCTTTTTGTAGAATACAACATGCACTGATTCTTCAATCTTTTGTGCCTTTTTGTTGTAAACTCTATAAGCTTTGCTATGCAATGAGTAACCAAGGAATATCGCTTCATCTGCCTTTGGTTGAAATGTTCTTAGATATTCTCTACCATTGTTAAGAACAAAGCATTTGCTACCAAATACTCTTAGATGAGTGATGTTCGGAGCTCTTCCAACAAATAGCTCGTAGGGAGTTTTGTTGTATTCCTTAGTTATCAAGCATCTATTTTGAGTATAGCAAGCCGTGTTAATCGCTTCAACCCAATAAGCATCACTTATTTCAGTATCAGCAAGCATGGTTGTACGATTCTTCCTTTTAGCAACCCCATTTTGTTGAGGTGTCCTTACTAAGGATAACAGATGTTGTATGCCTTTAGAAGTGCAATACTCAGTTATGTAGTGGTTTACAAACTCAGTACCATGGTCTGTTCTGATGATTTTTACCTTGTCATTTTTCATGACTTCAAGCTTGTTCAGCAACTTAGGTATTTCAATCCTTGTTTCAGTCTTTTGTTTGATGAAAATTACCCAATTGAATCTTGAATAATCATCCACCACTACCAGACCATACTTGTTGCCAGCATAGCTTGTTGAAGATGATTCAAACAAGTCCATGTGCAAGAGTTGTAAAGGTTTTGTAGTTGACGGTACTACCTTGTTCTTAAAAGAAGACTTAGTTTGCTTACCCTGCTGACATGCAGTGCAAGCACCATCCTTCTTAAAAGTGACCTTAGGTAATCCAACTACAAGTCCCTTTTTAGACAGCTTATTCATCATCTTGAAGTTTAGGTGACTAGTTCTTTTATGTCATAACCATGCATTTTCAGCAAGGCATTCGTGATCTGAGATCAGGCATTTTTCAATGATTGCTGAAGACCAATCTACAATGTATAGACCACCTGATCTTCTAGAAACCATGATTACCTTCCTTGTCTCAAAGTGAATAAGTTTGCATTCATCACTTTTGATTTTGATGAAGTAACCTTTGTCAGCAAACTGACTCATGTTGAATAGGTTGAACTTAAGATTTTTTACATAAAGAACTCATGTTATAGTAATGCACCCTAACTCACATCAGGATAGCCTTTAGTAGATCTAAAGCCTCCACCAGCAAACCTTATTGTTGGACCTTTAGATCACCGTCTATAGTTTATAAGGTTTTTCTTATTGCCCGTCATGTGCTTTCCGCAGCCACTGTCAAAGTGCCAAATTGCATTGTTTGTCTCCGTGGCTGAAGTCTGCACAATCAAGAGCAAACAAGTTAATTATCCAGGATTGGATGTCCATTAACATGTTTAAGAAAGCGTCCAGTGGAAACCCAAGTCTTGTTTTCTACTTGTTGAGGAACTAGATGGTTTAGAACCAAAAGACTTTTGAACATTGTTGGTCAAATCCACTTTCTAATGTGGTGTCTTATTTGGTTTGCCGTTTTGCTAAATATACTTTTCAGTAAGTTCTTTTCTAGCAAGGTTCCTTCTAGTCCTAGCATTCTGAGTATTGTCGTACTCTTAGGCTTGGATTTGTTCAGCTCTTTGAAGTATCTTTGCTGACTCTGCTTATACTCATGTAAAAGCTGGTTTTGCTTGTTCTTGTAACCAAGTCTACTTCTCGGAGTATGCTGAGTCTTTGTCTCAGCAACCTTACTTGATTCAGGTTTGACAGCAAAGGTCTTTTGATTACTTTTGTTAGTAATCTTTCCTTTAGGCTTAACAAATTGCTTTTCAGCAACTTGTTTGACGAATACTTTTCAACATCCTTTTTCTGATCAGATTGCTTTTCAGCAATCTATTTACCTTTTGAAGTCTTGTTACTTTGAGTAGCAACAACGGGCTTCTTGGTCATAGGTACTTGATTTCTTATCTCATCAACCTTAGATTGACCAATTTGATAGAGTTCTGGTTGACCACTTTTAGTAGCACGAACAAAGCTTATTGGTGACTTGTCTTTACTCAAGAGTATCACGTCATCACCTTCATAAGTGGCACCTAAACCTTGTTTCTGAGATGGATCTCTCAGATAAGAATTTAGTTTAGTTAGAGTGTTACTGGCATTTGCATAAGATTTGAAATTGACTTTCATCTTTTTCATCTCTAGTATTTCAGCAAGTAACTTCAGAATTGAAGACTGGTATTCTTCCAACTCTATTGCCATTTGAGCATTTTTCTCTGCAGCTTCAGCAATTAGCTTTTTAAGATGCAATATTTCAGCATCTTTCTTTTTTGACTCAGCGCTTAGCACGACGTACTTTTCAATAGTTTGCTTGGTCAGAGTTCAGCATTCTGTAATTTCTCTTCTTGTTTGCTCAGAGTTTTCTCAAATCTTTCGATTTCTCCTTGAATTCTATCAAGATCAATCTCATCTTTACTTTCATAATCAGAGTCATAGGTAGGAGAAATTACCTGATCGGCCATGAGGCAGAACTCGTAATTTGACACATCTGGGTAAGCTTCCATGGAGATTCCACAAACTTCTTTGCCTATCTCCACGTCTAATGTAGCTTCCTCTTCTTCAGTGTCTGAACTTTCTACCTCACTCTCTTCAGAGCTTGTTTCAATGCAAAGGGCATCGATTTTTGCTTGAAGCTTCTTCTTTTCTTCAGCAATCAAAGCCTTCTTGAACTTTTTCTTCTTTCAGCAGAGTTTCCTTTCAGCAAAGGACAGTTTGCTTTGAAGTGTCCAGGCTTTTTGCAATAAAAGCAAAGATCATTGCCAACTGCTGGTTCTTCAGAAGAATTTGCTTGCTGAGCTTGCTTGTTCAGTGAGCTAGCTTCATTCTTGTACTTATGGTAGATGTTACCAAGAGCATTTTCTTTTGCTTTTCGCTTCATTCTTGTTCAGTGAGCTAGCTTCATTCTCTTTTGCTTTTCGCCTTTCAAGTTCCTTACTGATGAACTTCTTCATATTTCTAACTGCAAGAGCATTTTCATCAGCAGGTTCCTTGTCACTCTTCTTTTCAGAAGGTGAAGGCTTGGCAGCAAGAGCAATGTTCTGCGATTTTTCAGCATACACACTTTCTCTTTGCTTTGTCTCATAGTTGACAGTAGCAAGGTGAGAGAACAAGTCAGTTGGAGTGATGTTTGGCATCCCTTGATTGTAGTAGAAGTTATGAGTGTGGATCCATTTTTGATTCAAACTTCTGATAATGGTTTTCATCTTCTCAGAATCTGAATAGAAGTTTCCAACACTTAGGGCAGCCATTTCACTCACAAGAGTTGTGAACCTGAAATCCAAATCTTCCAGTGACTCAGTACCACCTTGTTTGAAGTTTTGAAACTTCAACTTTAGCACTTCAAGTTTGTTTTCCTTGGTTTTGTCAGATCCAACACAGAGATTTTGAACCATTTTCCAAGCTTCCTTAGCAGTTTTGGCATCCCCATAGTTTGCACTGTATGGTGTCTGAAGTAGATCGAATAATGATGTTTCTTGCTTGGCCATCAAGACGGAATCTCTTGGCTTCATCAGAAGTCCATTACTCTCCTGGTTTTGGTACGATTGTGTCGACCGGTGATGAGTCGTTTTTTCACCAATTAAATTTGTTTAAAAGTAAAAAAGAACACTTATCACTACACAAATCAGAGTGCAATGACAAGTTGTCCTCGAGAGTCGTTCTCGCGGAACTTAACGTGCCTTTGTTTGAGGTATTCGAATGAGATTTGATGAACCGGAATTGTCAGATTCTAATTAATCAAATAAATTTGTATTAAGCCAAAGGAAATTCACAACTACAACGAAAACCGTAGTGTAGCAGTAGAATAACCTCGAGTGTCGATCTCTAAGGACTATAACTAGCTTTATCTAATCTAACTTAAGAATATAAAATCAACAAACGACTTAGCAAAGGTTTTTCTTAACAGATAATGGGGATTGGTGATAGTATGGTCATTCAAAGCATAGCAGGTTAATAATCATGCATGAAGTCCCCGGTTTTGCATAGAGATCTTTGATCAATGAATTGTCCAATTGTGTTCCGTAATTATTCAACACTACGAAGATAGAAGTTTTAGATAGATCAAAGAAATAAAGCAATAACTCAAAGTATAATGCGCGATATAGCCATTAGTATAATTATTAACCCTTCGCTAAGAAATCACATACTCTCACCAACGAGAAGTTTAGCTACTCATAGATGTCATGCAGTCAACAGAAATCATAACACGAATGAATGAAAACATGTTGAAAGATATATAAATATAAATAGAAAAACTGTAAGATACAATGTTACTGAAGGTTGTCAATCTCCGAAGAATCGCGATCTTACAAGCTCCAAAACGCTAAGAAAAAGTATCTCCTAAGCTAAGAATCCCCAAAATAGGCTCTGGAGAATTCCTACCTAAAACTAATGAGAAAGGTGAGAGAAAAGGTCTGAGAAAGTATGAAAAACGGAGAAAACTGAGCAACTATATATAGAGGTTCGGCAGGTGTGGGGCGAGTCGCCCCACACACCGAGCGATTCGCCTGGTGTGGGGCGATTCACCCCACGTCCCGGGCGATTCGCCCGGGAGGTTTGTTCGGCCAGATACGCATTTTCGACGCGTTTTTGGATTTCATCCTATTATAAAGGCCTTCGTGAACCGCAGTAGAGAAAACACCACTAAGTGATGTCGAGACTACCAAGCTTAACTAAGTGCAATACATAAATGTGACAAGCCAAGCGAGAAAAACCTCAAACAAATTCATAGAGATGAAGCATATGATTAATGACATAATTAGTTAATCTACCTAGTAAAAAAGTTCAAAAAATTTGGCAATAAACTCCATAAAAAACATGCAAGACTATCCTAGGATGAATGTAGTGAATGCAACTAAAAACTAAGAAAGCAGTAAACGTGCAAATGCAAGTGCAGACGGATAAACATGCAAGGTATTATAATCATCCTACCAATCCCAAGCTCTAAACCATCAATGGCAAGCTCCAAACTAACAACACTAGTTCACTTAAATCTCATCCCCCCTCATGAATTTAAAGCTAGTCTCTAGCAGTAAGAAAATGAGGAAATAAGATGTGATACTAGATGTTACCGCGTGGTTTGGCCTCGGTCGGCTGCGTATGCGGGATGTAAGGTATTGAGACTGCTCGAGGGGCCTTATAGGTGATCATCGGAGCTCGTGGTGGTGGTGGTAGTTCCATGGATAGGGCCAACTCCTCCATCAGTGTTCATGGTATCCTTATTGTCCCTATGGTCTTCATTGTCACTACTGTCATCACCATCGTCACTAGTAGAGTTGCATTGTCGAAGAGAATCCTCAAGATTAGCCGCCGCAGTTATGGAATCGTCCATCCTGTAGCTCTCCAATAGATTGTGAACTGTTGAAGGGGAAAAAGCAGTGGTATCAGAGCCTCCCTCTCCAACGTTTTACACCCCGAGGAAGTTATAGTAAGCTGCTCGGATACTCAGAGGTCTTCTTCCATTTTTTCCAATGTCGATCACATTCTCTACGGTTGATGCCCCCGATGTCTATATGGCGCTCCCTTTAGAGGCAGTTAAGGGGAACCCCTAAGAGGGGCTGGGTGTCCATGTCATTATGTTTTGGAACCAAGCTAGCGATTCGGAACTTTCTCACTGTTAGGAAACTTGTAATTTTGATGAGCAATTAACCATGCTAAATTAAGGAAAGTCCAGTAACTAGTACTCTTAAGGTCCACGGGAATTTAGAATTTTAAGGACATTGTAAAAGAGGAACGTTTGCTGATGACTTAGATTAGATGCTAGATAAATTATTTCTTTTGCGTATGATGTATTTTATTTTCTGAAAAGAAAATGATTTAGTGATGCTGAAGCTTATGATGTATCTTATTTTCTGAAAAGAAAATAACCTATTGAAGCATTTGCTGAAGATATACTTTGTTTACTACAAACAAATTATTGAAGCAAATAGAAACCGCTCAGAATCTTGAAGACTTTTGAAGATCTGAAGACTTGAAGAAATTTGAACATTTGAAGACTAGAAGATTGCTGAACACTGGTATCTACAATGGCACGTGTTGCTCAGAAAGTGAAATTTCAGCAACAACATTGCATAAGTGAAATCTGAAAGACAGAGTAGGTTGTGCTTGTTGAAACTGAGACCAATCACTTACTGATGGAACATATGTGACCTCTTGCTGAATGTACGTGAATTTGCGCTCCATTGTTACTGTTTGAATTCTATTCAAATGTGCATTTAATGCAAAGCTTACACACGAAGGACATGAAGACTAGAAGACAAACAAAGACGCTGCTGAAAGTACAAAAGCAAGATAGTGACATGTTAAAGAACAAAAGCCTTAGGATTTAAAATTCAAACGGCTCCTTACTTACACTAAAAATAGAGGTCATCCGGCAAAGAGTTGAAGTGTGTCAACAACGTGATCAAACTCTCACTTGTGCTTAAAACTCACAAACCTTCAAACACTCTTACTGCCATTGATCCGTTCCAAGACTTAAAGCTTGAAAAAGCTACTTGTGAAGAAGTAGAACAAACTCGACTAAGAAATTAGTTAAGTCTTCTTTCTTTCAAACAAGAACAAGTCTTGACACCAGAAACAATCAAACTTGTTTACTGCAAAGTATTCCAAGTTGTGTTTCTTAGATTACTTGTTGTAACTGAATAAGTTATAATTAAGTTATCTCACCCCAAAACTCTCTAACTGAAAATACACCCTTTCAGGCGTGATATTCAGGGGGAACTTAATCGAGCATAGTTTTGCTGATTAAAAGTACCAAGTTTGGTGGAGAACAAGGTTGAGTTCTCTAGTTTAGGTTGGAGACGAAGCAAGTGTGCTTTGGTTTCTGTTGAATCGCTCTAGATAGGAGATTGTAAGGAACCTCAATCATATCTTAGTGGATTCAGTCCTAGAAAGGACGAAGTGGATTAGTTGAGAGATTACGCCACTCTCAGATACCACTATAAAAGTGTTTGTGTGATTTACTTACTGTATTTAGCTTTCAGCATTTCATATCTGTCTGTACACAGTCACTCACTTCACTTGCTGAAACTTTTACTTGCTGAAAAAGCACTTATTGTATCAAAGACTTCCGCTCTCTGATTTTAAGTATTAGCAAACCAAGCTACTGTAAAGTAACTTACGCCTGCTGAGAAAGTTAAGTATCAGCAAACTCATTACTGAAAAGTAATAAGTACTTGCTGAGAAAGTTTTAAACGATGAAAGTTATAAAAGACTATTCACCCCCCTCTAGTCTTTTCTTGTTGTTTAAAGGGACCAACAAGTGGTATCAGAGCAGGAGGTTCTTTAGCCTTCTGCACTGAACCTAGATCCCCTTAAGTGCTTTCCGTAAATCACTCTCACTTGATCAGTTTGGTAGTGCTTTGCTGACAAGATGTCTTTAGGAGATGCTCCCTTGCTGAAGCTGGAAAATTACGAGAAATGGCGAAACAACATGATGCTACATCTTGAGGCCATTAGTGATGAGATGGTAACCGTCATTAATGATAGACCTATCAAGATCACTAAGATTGAAAGGAGTTTCCCTCACAAGACCACTGAAGCTGGGAAGGAAACTATGCTAGGCGAACCATCAGACACTGTTGTGCCAAAACCAAGAGAGGAATGGACTTATGACGAAGCTAAGAGATTCCGTCTTGATGGCCAAGCAAGAAATATCATCATTAGATCAACTCCGGATACCATACAGTGCAAACTGTGGGGTGCTAAGACTGCAAAGGAGGCTTGGAAAATGGTTCAAGATCTTTGTGCTGGATCTGATAAAACCAAGGAAAACAAACTTGAAGTACTTAAATTAAAGTTTCAAAACTTTAAGCAAGGTACACACGAGTCACTGGAAGACTTGGACTTCAGATTCACAACTCTTGTTAGTGAAATGGCAGCATTGGGTGTTGGAAACCTCTACTCAGATTCTGAGAAAGTGAAAACTATCATCAGAAGTCTGAATCAAGAATGGATCCACACTTAGAATTTCTATTATAATCAAGGAATGCCAGACATTACACCAACATAGTTGTTCTCTCATCTTGCTACTGTCAATTATGAGACAAAGCAAAGAGAAAATGTGTTTGCTGAAAAATCGCAAAATATTGCTCTTGCTGCAAAGCCGTCATCTTCTGAAAAGAAGAATGATAAAGAGCCTGCTGATGAAAATTCTTTAGTTGTTAAAAACATGAAGAAATTCATCAATAAGGAACTTGAAAGGCGAAAAGCAAAAGACAAGAAGTACAAGAATGATACTAGCTCACTGAACAAGCAAGCTCATCAAGCTACTTCAGAAGAACCAGCAGTTGGAAATGATCTATGTTTTTACTGCAAAAAGCCTGGACACTTCAAAGCTAATTGCCCATTGCTGAAAGGCAAATCTGCTGAAAAGAAGAAGAAGTTCAAAAGAGCTTTTATTGCTGAAGAAAAGAAGAAGCTTCAAGCAAAAATCGATGCATTGTGTATTGATACTAGCTCCGAAGACAGTGAGGATGAAAGTTCAGACACCGACGATGAAGAAGCCACTCTAGACGTGGAGATTGGCAAAGAAGTCTGTGGAATAGCTATGGAAGCTTATCCAGATGTGTCGAACTACGAATTCTACCTCATGGCTGGTCAGGTAAACAACTCTACCTCTGACTCTGACTCAGAAAGTGAAGACGAGATTGACCTTGACAAAATTCAAGGAGAAATCGAAAGATTTGAGGAAACTCTCAGCAAACAGCAAGAGAAACTTCAAATTGCTGAAACTCTAACCAAGCAGACTACTGAGAAGTACGTCTTGCTGAAGGAAGAGACAGAAGAAAAGGATGCTGAAATAAGGCGTCTTAAGAAGTTGATTGCTGAGGCTGCAGAGAAAAATTCTCAATAATGGCATTAGAATTGGAAGAATATCAGTCCTCAATTCTAAAGTTACTTGCTGAAATCCAAGAGATGAAAAAGGTGAAAGTCAATTTCAAATCTTATGTGGATGCAAGTAATACGCTGACTGAACTAAACTCTTATTTGAGAGATCCATTTCAGAAAGAAGGTTTAGGAACAACGTGCGAAGGTGATAACGTAGAAATCTTGAGAAAAGATAAATCACCTATCTCCTTTGTACGTGCTACTGATAGTAGTCCACCAGTAATCTATCAGCTTGGTCAAACTAAGGTTGCTGAAACATGCAATCAAGTACCTATGACCATAAAGCCCGCTGTTGCTACTCAAAGTAACAAGACTTTAAAAGGAAAACAGGTTGCTGAAAAGCAAACTGGAAAGAAGAAGAATGTTGTGAAGCATTCCGCCAAACAAGTTGCTGAAAAGCAAGTTGTTAAGACTAAAGGCAAGATTACTAAAAGTAATCAGAAGTCCTTTGCTGACAAACCTGAATCAAGTAAGGTTGCTGAAGCTAAAGCTCAGCATTCTCCAAAGAGTGGACTCGGTTTCAAAACCAAGCAAAGTCAACTCTTTCATGAGTATAAGCAAAGTCAGCAAATATACTTCAAAGAGATGAAGAAAATCAAGCCTAAGAATTCTGAAAAGACTCCCAATGCTAGGGCTAGAAGGAACCTTGCTAGAAAAGAACTTACTGAAAAGTATGTTCAGCAAAAAGGTCAACAGAGCAAGACACCACATCAGAAAGTGGATTTGACCAGCACGAGTCAAAAGTCCTTCATCTCAAAATCTCCTAGTTCCTCAGCAAGTGGAAAACAAGTCGAAGTTGAAAACTTCAGACTTGGGTTTCCATTGGACGCATTCTTGAACATGTTAATGGGCATCCATCATTGGATAATTAACCTGTTTGCTCTTGATTGTGCGGACTTCAGCCACGGAGACAAACGATGCAATCTGACACTTTTATAGTGGTTGTGGAAAGCACATGACGGGCAACAAGAATAACCTTATAAACTATAGACGGTGGTCTAAAGGTCAAACAATAAGGTTTGCTGGTGGAGGCTCTGGTTCTACAAAAGGCTATGGTGATGTGAAGTTAGGATGCATAACCATCACTGGAGTTCTTTATGTCAAAAATCTTAAGTTTAACCTTTTCAGCATGAGTCAGTTTGCTGACAAAGGATACTTCATCAAAATTAAAGTGATGAATGTAAACTTGTAGATTTTGAGACTAAAAAGGTAATAATGATTGCAAGAAGATCAGGAGGCTTGTACAGTTGATTGGTCTTCAGCAAACGTTGAAAAATGCCTTGTCTCAGATCATGATTACCTTGCTGAAAAAGCATGGTTATGGCATAAACGAACAAGTCATCTAAACTTCAAGACGCTGAATAAGCTGTCTAAAAAGGCACTTGTAGTTGGATTACCTAAGGTTACTTTTAAGAAGGCTGGTGTTTGCAATGCATTTCAGCAAGGAAAGCAAACCAAATCTTCTTTCAACAACAAGGCAGTACCGTCAACTACAAAACCTTTACAACTCTTGCACATGGACTTGTTTGAATCTTCTTCAACAAGCTATGCTGGTAAGAAGTATGGTCTAGTCGTGGTAGATGACTATTCAAGATTCACTTGGGTAGTATTCATCAAGCACAAATCTGAAACCAAGACTGAAATACCTAACTTGCTGAATAAGCTTGAAGTCTTGAAAAATGACAAGGTAAAAGTCATAAGGACAAACCATGGTACTGAGTTTGTAAACCAGTACATAACTGAATATTGTACCTTAAAAGGTATTCAACATCAGTTATCCTCAGTAAGAACACCACAGCAAAATGGTGTTGCTGAACGGAAGAATCGTACCCTAAAAGAAGCCGCAAGAACAATGCTTGCTGACACTGAAATAAGTGAGGCTTATTGGCTTGAAGCGATTAATACCGCCTGCTATACTCAAACAGATGTTGATTACTAAAGAATACAACAAAACTACTTATGAATTGTTTGTTGGAAGACCTCCTAACATCACTCATCTAAGAGTATTTGGTTGCAAGTGTTTCGTTCTTAATAATGGTAGAGAATACCTAAGAACATTTCAACCAAAGGCAGACGAAGCGATATTTCTTGGCTACTCCTTGCATAGTAAAGCTTATAGAGTTTACAACAAAAAGGCACAAAAGATTGAAGAATCAGTGCATGTTGTATTCTACGAAAAGTCTCAAGGTGTGCCTGCTGAAGAAGAAATATCAGATTGTATGAAAAGTTAATCATACACGAACAAAGAACTGAATCTGATGCTAGGCAAATCAAGTCAATGAACTAAATGATGATTCTGACAATGACTCTCCTCCCCCAAGTCATGACAAGATAAATATAGTTCACGACAAAGAATTTCCAGCAAAAGACGCGGTTGCTCCGGAAGTTGCTGAAATTACGCAATCTCCAGTGCCTGCTGATGAAATACCTCAATCTAGCAATGCTGAACAAGCAGTTGCTGACGAACAAATCTCAGCAAAGACACAAATTCCCAGTAGTACTGAACAAGTACATACTGAAGAGTCACATGCTGATGAGCAAACATATCCTGATCCAACAAACAGGAAACCTGTTAATAAATGGATTAGAGATCATCCCTCTACGGATATGATTGGTGATATTAATAAACGCCAAGTGACTAGTTTCAAAGCTACTCACGGACTTGCTGAAGAAGCAACTGCCGTAGAAGAAGAATCATTATTCTCTTGCTTTGTTTCAGAAATTGAACCTAAAACCATAGAAGAAGCTTTAAAGCATTCTGAATGGATAAAAGCAATGCAAGAAGAATTGGATCAATTTGAAAGAAACAAAGTCTGGAAACTTGTGCCACTTGCTGAAATAAGAAAGCTATTGGTACAAAGTGGGTGTTCAGAAACAAGCTGAGCGAGTCTGGTGAAGTAACAAGAAATAAAGCACGCTTAGTTGCTCAAGGTTACTGTCAGACTGAAGGATTGGACTATGATGAGTCTTATGCACCAGTTGCAAGATTGGATGCAATTAGGCTTTTCTTGGCCTTTGCTGCTCACAATGACTTCATTGTTTACCAAATGGATGTTAAAAGTGCATTCTTAAATGGTGAACTTGCTGAAGAAGTCTACCTAGAACAACCCCCTGGCTTTGAACTTCCCTCAGAAACCAAGATGGTATATAAGCTTCAGAAAGCTGTATATGGTCTAAAGCAAGCACCAAGAGCATGGTATGATACCTTGCTAAGTTCTTGCTGGAAAATGGTTTCAAGAAAGGTGAAGTTGACAAAACATATTTACCATGAACCATGATGGTAAAATAATCTTAGTTCAAATTTATGTGGATGACATATTTTTGGATCTAAGGACAGCAACTTTGTGATGATTTTGCCAAACTCATGACAAATAAGTTTGAAATGAGTATGATGGGAAATTGAATTATTTCCTAGGGTTGCAAGTCAAGCAACTCAAAGATGGAATATTCATAAATCAAGCAAAGTATGCGAAAGAAATGCTCATAAAGTTTAGGATCAAAGAGGATGAGAAACCTGAAAAGATCCCTATGAGTGTTGGTACCAAATTGGGCTATACTAAAGAGGACAAAAGTGTTGAAGAACACAAGTATAGGAAGCTCATTGGTTCCTTGTTGTATCTAACAGCAAGTAGACCTGACATTCAGTATGCTGTTTGTGTGTGTGCAAGATTCCAATCTGATCCAAGAGAATCACACTACAAAAAGGCAATCAAAATACTGAAATATGTTAAAGGTACAGTCAATGTTGGATTATGGTATCCTAAAGATTCTGGACTTGAATTGGTTGGCTATTCTGATGCTGATCATGGTGGATCAACTCTTGATAGAAAAAGTACCTCTGGAACTTGTCAGTTTTTGGGTACTAGATTAATATCATGGTTCAGCAAGAAGCAACCTGTGTCGCCAATTCATCTACTGAATCTGAATACATTGCAGCTGGTTGTTGCACAGCTCAAATCCTATGGATTCAGCAACAATTAAGAGATTATGGTATTTCTGCAAAGAAAACACCAATCTTTTGTGATAATACAAGTGCTATTGCAATTACGCAAAATCCTAAGTTTCACTCTAGGACCAAGCACATTGATATTAGACATCATTTCATTAGAGATCATGTGGAAAAAGGTGATATTGAGGTTGTGAAAGTAGGACTGAAGATCAGCTTGCTGACATCTTTACCAAGCCCCTACCGGATAATAGGTTCGCATGCTAAGGTATAACCTTGGATTGATTGAACTACCTCAATAAAGGATACACTTGGCAGAATGCTGAAACAGGTATTCAGCAAGCCAAAGTTTCCTGTTTCACTGATTCTTCTAAGAAATGATAAGTCACTACATGATTGCTGAAACAGGCATTCAGCAAGTAATTCCTTCAAAACGGGTATTTGTTAGGAACTTGATCACTTGCTGAGACAGGCACTCAGTAAGTGAAAGAACTTAAGGATTGCTGAGACGGGTACTCAGACAATCAAAGATATACTGAAACAGGTATTCAAGTATCTAAGGAATTTTCTGAGACGGGAACTCAGAAAAAGAGCAAAGCTCATCTCTCAGATTTTACCAAAGGATGTCTCAAGTACAAAAGAATTTACTGATACGGGAAATCAGAAATATCTTTTAAACTTAAAAAAATGAGATATCTAAGTAAGGGGGAACTTTCAGCAAGTATCTAGATTGTTAATTCAAACTCGCTGAAAAGATTCTTGTCTATTTCAGCAAGCAATCTATCCCTTAATACTCGGTAAAATCAATTTGTGACGTTAAACTGGCACAGATAAACTCGCAATAATCATGACATGAAATTCAATCGTGGCCATTGATTAAAAGGAGTTATTATCTAACGGCTAACAAAACAAAGAGAGAGAGTGCTCTGACGGTTTTAGTTAGTGGGCCACTACGCATTCAATGCAAAGGCTCCACTACGCCCAGTGTTTTCTCTGTTTTACCCTTGCTGAGAGCTCAAATCGATTGAGTTTCTCACACACCAGAGACACTATATAAAGAAGGAGTTAGAGAAATGACAAAATTCTTTAACTCACATTTCCTTTCTCTGCAAATTCTAGCCTGAATCTACTGTACCTCCGGTCAAAAAGCAAACTATCTCTTTTCGTACACTTTCTTGCTCTATAAAAGAAATGGCTCCCAAGAGACAGTTATCAAAGTCCTCAAAGTCGTCAAGGGTGACAGTGCTGAAACACGCACTGCTCCGGTGACTACTCCGGCCAAACACAACGAAAGTTGTGTTGAAAAACGACCGAATCACTGAAAAACCTATGCCTCCGTCATATCTTGACACTGCAAAGTGTGAGATGTTGATGCAATGGGGAGGGTTTGCAAAAGAAAAGTACATTAGGTACTTTTATGAACAAGAACTTGATGACCAAAATGAAGAGGCGCTTGAGTTTATCAAGCAGCAAGGCCTCATGAACTTTATCTCTGCTCGCACTAAGCAAGTGAGCATGATTGATACAATGGAATTCTACAACAATGCAGAAATCCAGTCCCTTACAGACAGTAATGGAGTCACTGAAAAAGTGATCCTTACTTATGTTCAGAACACGCAAATCGTCCTGAAATGGACTGATTTAGCGGAGATTTTCAGATTCCAACCACTGGAACTGAAGATGACGTCACTGCCACTGACGAAGAAATTGAAGCTTTCTACAGTGACGTCAGAAATGAGAAAATGAAGAAAGGCGAGATAGCTCCCGTGACTTGGACAAAGCACGTTAAGAGAAAGCATCTCTGCCATTCACTTGGTCTAGTAGCTCTGCTACTAATTAAAGTTCTTGACTCCCAAGTTGGAGGAATTGACCAAGTAGGCCTGAGAAGATGGCCATTGCTGATGCATATCTATGAAAATAAAACGAAACTTAACTGGGCTAAGTACATTTTCAACAGGCTTGTTGATTGTGTTACTAAGTTTAAGGTAAAGGTAGAAGACAACAAGGTCTCACCTTCCTTTCCAGTTATGTATGGAATCAAGATATGCTATATCCTTGAACATTTCAGGATTCAGCTAAGAAACCCATTGCCAATCAAGAAATCTGTGTGCAATGTGGGAAGATCTTTCTACAAGCAGAATGTACCTAAGATTGCTGGAAAGAAAACCAAGAGACAAAAACTGCAAATGTTGTCAGCACAAGCCAGCAAGAAAGGTATACAACAGCTGCAGATGTTACCACTCAGCAACTTAGAGATGAAACTGCTGTTGGTGGTGGTAACACAAATGAAACTGCTGTAGAAAATCAACAAGGTACGTGTACAACACCGTTGCTGAAAATGCAACTATAGATGACTCTGGGAAACTGGAGAAATCAAAAGAAAAAGAGGAAAGCTGATGATGACACTCAACTGCAGCGTCATCAGCAAATCCCGTACCTAAGAGGAAACGACAAGTAACAAAAGAAAGAAACACTGGCTCTCAGTCAGTCCCAATGTCCAAGACTCCTCAGTCAATTCCCAGACAAATGCTGAAACGCATTTGCCAGTAGATGTTGCTGAGGTAATTACTGAAACATATTCAGCAATGTTGAAGTTGCGGAAGCCTTCAACAATCAACTTAACGTTGATAACTCTACTGAGATAGACCACAAGGCAGTGGAAATGAAATTCCTGCCCAAGTCCCAGATATCTACATTGTAGATATTCTAGATGATCCAACCATGGAACCAGAAGCGACATTGCTGATGATCTGCAAAAGCGGCACTTGCTGATGCTGCTGAAAAGATGGTTGCTGAACAAGCACTCATCAAGTTGCTGAAACCCAGCTTGCTGATGGACCAGTTGCTGAGATAGCAATGGTTCCTGTTCCTGAAGTTGCTGAAACTCTAGAGCATTATTCCAACGACGCATCTGCGGGATGCTGAGAAAACTGGCCCAAGTTCACAAACCAAGACATCAATTGCAAAGTCCAGCTTGTACTGGAAAACTTAAGCAAACAAATGGAAGTTGGAAAATTGAATATCATCCAAGAAGTCAATTGATC